>OX104118.1:18649733-19197132 GCA_944474755.1 Limnoperna fortunei | reverse complement strand
AATCCAAATAAAAAACACAAACTTTGTAAAGGTCCATCCAATATACATTATGGCCAAGTTTGGTTTGAATTGGCCAAATGGTTTCAGAGAAGAAGATAAAAATGTAAAAAGTTTACAGACACCGACAACGACGACGACAGAGGCAAAGTGATAACAATAGCTCACATGACCCTTTGGGTCAGGTGAACTAACTAGAGGCTCCCAGCCTGTATGGCTCACCTGAACCTGAAACCAAACAAACTTGCATCTATATCAAAAGCTCTACGAAACACTCCATTGGGTTGAAGTTGTATGATGACTCCTTATAGGAGTTATTGCCCTTTAATTGTCGAAATTGATTATTTTTGACTTTTTGCCTCAAAATCTTGAAAATTATTAGACTAGAGAAAAAGTTTGCATTGCTTAATTGTTCTGCTCTATGAGGGCTACAAAAATGACTTAAGGGTCAAGATTGTCTGATGAACCGTTTAGGAATTGTTCTCCTTGAACATTTTTTTTAATCAATTTTACTTGATTTTAAAAAATCTTCTCCTCTTAAACCAATGAAAGGACTGCTTTGAAACATTGCACACATCATCTTTAGGATGTCCTCTACCAAAATTGTGCAAATCATGACACCTGACTACCTACATAGCTACATTGGATTTAAAATAGAAAAAATGAAAAAAAAAGGGGGGGGGGGGGGTGGGGGGTTGAGAGAGTTTTCGACTGATAGTTAAAAAAGTATAACAGGTACATTAAATTTGAAGGTGAACCTCCCTTCTCCCTCTAACCATCAAAAGATCCTCCTTAAGGTCAAAATTAATGATTTTTGCAGAAGTGTTGGGCAATTCCTTATAGCAAAGAAAAGCTGGATAAAAAAAGGGTTGTTTGGTTTCAGGTTCAGGTGAGCGATACAGGCTCCTGGGAGCCCTCTAGTTTAAATATAAGCCAAAAAACTGTATTTTACCCCCCCCCCCCCCTCCATCCTAGTACAAAATTGGTTGAGGACATTTGATGGATGATGTGTACAGAGTTTCAAAGCAGTACTTTCAGTTGTTTCAGAGGAGAAGATTTTTAAAAATCAATTAAAACCGATAAAAAAAAACAGTTCAAGGGGAATAACTCTTAAACGATTAATCAGACAATCTTGACCCTTGTCATTTTTGTAGCCCTCATAGTGCAGAACAATTAAGCAATGCTAACGTTTTCTCCAGTTCTAATAATTTTCAAGATTTTGAGGCAAAAATGGCAAAAATCATCAATTTTTGACAATTAAAGGGCAATAACTCCTACAAGGAGTCATCATACAACTTTGACCCAATAGAGTGTTTTGTAGAGCTTTACATGCTGAAGAAGGAAAGTCTGTTCGGTTTTCCTGTATCTGTTATACTTTTTGAACTATAAAGCAAAAAACTGTATTTTGACCCCCCTGTTCTATTTTTAGCCATGGCGGCCATGTTGGTTGGTCTGAGGCCATGATTTGAGCAAACTTGGTAGAGGACATTTTACTGATGATGTGTGCAAAGTTTCAAAGCAATCCCTTCAGTGGTTTTGGAGGAGAAGATTTTTAAAGAAAAGTTAACGACGCCGACGACGGACGCCAAGTGATGGCAATAGCTCACATGACCCTTCGGGTCAGGTGAGCTAAAAAGACAAGAAAAATATTGTTATATACCAAAATATTCTTGCTTCCAAGCTAATACAGTTTGGTAAAATTTGAAAAATACAAAATCTTTAAGAACCTCTCAACTTGACTTCTGACAACATTTATTATTTGAACGTGAGCTGTGTAAACATCCTCCTAGCAGGGGATACTTCATTATTGGCTTGTGTTAGTTTCTGCTTCTTTGGGGTGGTCTGAGAGTCAATTTCTGAATTCTTTTTGTTGGAGAACTGCCAGGAAATAAGAAACTATCAAATTCATCAATAATAATTGAATCAGTGGAAGAGTCATTTCCCTTTGTCTCGTTGTTTGATTGGTTGTTCAAGAATGAGTGGGACATTCCAATTTTTTTATTCTGACTCTTTGATTCAACAGCGATCTGTTGGTTGTTTTGATTCATGGATGCCTCTAATAATTCACATGCTGCTGTTAAGTCACCCAATACTTCAGAATTCTCAGTCATTTCTAAAGAATCCATTAAATCAAAACTGTGTTCATTCACTTGATTGTTCTGTGTAGCCTCAATGTATGTCTCATCACCATAATCTGACCACTGACTGTCTGGCGAGGGAACCTGAGCATGAGTGGAATCACACATTTTATCATGTAGTTTTGGGGTTAAAAATGTTTGAAATCCATTTCTTATAAACACTGGTGTAGATGTTTGGACATCTATGTTTGGTGTTTTCAGCACAGTAAATTTGTGTGTGCTAAATTTACTATTTATCTCAGGTTTGCATATATCTTTATCATCAGAAACCAACTCATCAAATATTCTTTTAGCCTGTTAAAATATATTGAAACAGTTGTGTTGAAAGCTGCTGTAAATAATTACTTATTATGAATGTGACAGAGAATACCAATATATACAGAATTATGCCAATTTTTTTTTTTTAAAAAGAAACTTTATTTCAACAAATGTGGATACAGAAAAATGTCTTGCCTACATTCTGTATTAGTTGTGAAAAAATTACAATCATATTATAATGTCATCAAATAAAATATATTTTACACACTTCTGATGTAGACTGTCATAACTATATGAGCAAACTATATGCTAACTATTATCATTCTGCCATGAATGGTTAAGGAAGAACTAATCCAAATCTTTACTGGACCCAGAAATGGAGGTCAATGTTAGTTGACACCAAGAAGACTGTCATGTATCATTCATAAGCAGTCTATATACTAAATATTATCATCTTAAAATGCATGGCTACAGAGAAACTGACCTAATAAAAATTGGTTGTGTAGCTTATGGACAATTTATCAGCAACTAAAATACCAATTATTGTCAGTTTATCTTGTACCATAGAGGAACTGACATAATTTAAAAACTTTAACATAGTCACTGGACCATGAAACTAACAATTGAATATATAAGTATATTAAATATATAAGTGTTAAGCAAATTGCTCCCATCACCAGAAACCAATATATGTCTCTCCTACATAAATTGAGGAATATTCTTCATCCTAGTAATTTTAATATAATATTGATAACCTGTAAAGTCTGTTATAAATTACCCAGAATAAATTCAAATGAAAAATTAAAAACCTTTTGGTAATTGAATATTATTTTAGCACATAAGTTCAAAATATTAAGTCTGCAGTGGCTGGATTGAAAAGCAAAGCCACAATTTTACCAAGAAATTAAAGGATGCTAACATCTACCAAAATAAACAATTCCCAAATTAAAAAAAAATGATATAAGCAATTTTGAGTTCTGGTCTGAAAACTAAAAAATTTTACCTTGACCATCAACCTATAAAAATTCATCTCAAAAACTACAAATACAGATGACTGACAATTTTTGACAAGTTGTTTTTATTGGCCTTACTGGAAAACTACAAATAGGATTGTACTGAAAATTGAACTTATCTTAAAATTATAGTTCGTAACAGCTGTGCATTTCAGGTAATTTTTACCTATTGGTCAACCAGTTCTATCTTAATACAGATAACAGCACAGTTTAAAAAACTGCTTCAATCTGTTTTCTTTAAAGCTCTTCCTCAGTAAGAGCTTGACCATTTAAATAGCAGCTAATCATGGGGAATGAAAACTTTTAAATTTGTTGTTCTTTGAATTGATTGACCAATAGGTAGAAAATACATGACAGGTCATTGTATTTTAAATATTAAAAAATCTGTTGATGTGTTTTCAAGTTATAATTTGGAAACTATCAACTGTTGAAAAAAAATGAAATGGAGAAAGTAGAAAACTACAAATAGGACAGTATTAAAAATTGAACTTGATCTTCATTAGAATTGTATAGTATTTAATAGATATGCAAATATGGTATGTTTCCCCACTCATTGTAAATATGTTGTTATTCAGCTGGATGAAATAGGGTTGTTTCCCTCAGTGGTTAGTTTTGTTGGAAAACATTTAAATTTATTTATAGTCACTGGACTATTTTCATTAAAAAAAATTATATTAAAATAAAATAACAATGGTCTGAGTCACAAGCACATTGAATTTTGCTCACATGAGCTCAATTGTATTTTTTTTTAAAATAGGCCTTGGAATATATGATTGACAAGTAAATTTTGTCAGTCTGACATAAATTAACAAGTGTGGACACAGAAAAATGTCTCCCCTGCATTCTGCATCAGTAACGAAAATAAATTTGGTCATTACGTAAATGGCATTAGTTATCAGCAGCGGCCTGTATACAAAATATTGTCCCCAAATCATGCATAGTAACAGAGGAACTGTCCTAATACAAAAACTTTAACGTAGTCGCTGGACTGTGAAATTGAGGTCAAGGTCAGGTGACACCTACCAGACAGTCATGTACTATTCATCAGCAACCTATATACCAAATATTGTCATCCTACCATGCATGTTTACAGAGGAACAGCCGTAACCCAAAAACTTTAATGTAGTCGCTGGACCCTGAAATTGAAGGCCAAGGTCAGGTGGCACCTACCAGACAGTCATGTACTATTCATCAGCAACCTATATACGAAATATTGTTATCCTACCATGCATAGTTACAGAGAAACTGCCATAACCCAAAAACTTAAAGACCATGAAATTGAGGTCAAGGTCAGGTGACACCTACCAGACAGTCATGTACTAGTCATCAGCAACCTTTATACCAAATATTATCATCCTACCATGCATGGTTACAGAGGAACTGTCGTACCCCAAAAACTTTAACATAGTCGCTGGACTGTGAAATTGAGGTCAAGGTCAGGTGACACCTACCAGACAGTCATGTACTAGTCATCAGCAACCTATATACCAAATATTGTCATCCTACCATGCGTGGTAACAAAGCAACTGCCGTAACCCAAAAACTTTAACGTAGTCACTGGACTGTGAAATTAAGGTCAAAGTCAGGTGACACCTACCAGACAATCATGTACTAGTCATCAGCAACCTATATACCAAATATTGTCATCCTACCATGCATGGTTACAGAGGAACTGTCGTAACCCAAAAACTTTTAAGGTAGTCGCTGGACCATAAAATTTAGGTCAAGGTCAGGTAACACATACCAGACAGTCATGTACTAGTCATCAGCAACCTATATACTAAATACTGTCATCCTACCATGCGTAGTTACAGAGGACCTGCTGTAACCCAAAAACTTTAACATAGTCGCTGGACCATGAAATTGAGGTCAAGGTCAGGTGACAGGTGAATGACTGGCAAGTACTCATCATAAGCTACCTCTGGACCAAATATGATGGACCTAGGGTTTAGGCTTACAAATATATATTAGGCCTATTCCCATACATATGTCTTGCCTCCAGCGACCTTCGTCGCAGGCGAGATAAAAACTAGAAAAACTTTGAGCAATTCTCACTAATTGATATCCCCGATTCCCAATTTTCAAAACATTTAGGCAGACACTGTAGGAGGAGTTTATAACACAAAACAAGTACACCCTATGAATGGCAGTCCATGTTTTTCTATGGGAAACCCCAAATATCATTGAGATCAAAATTAGAAATTTTTCTAAGTAAAATTTACTTTTATTTAATAAATACTTACCACTATAAATTCTGAGATACTCCCCTAGCAACTTTGACACAGTAAGAAGATAAACCATAATTCTTCTTAAATGTCCCCTAAAACCCGATATTCTATCTCTAATACCCAATTTACCTCATTCCATTTCCCTACACTGGGGGATGAAGGGGAGGCAGGGTGGGATCTATAATTTATAGTGGTAAGTATTTATTTAATAAAAGTAAATATTACTTAGAAAGATTTCTAATTTTATATCAATAAATAGCTTACCACTATAAATTCTGAGAAACTCAAAATGTAACAGACAGCTGAATCCCCTGATTTCTTGGAAACCAAAGAAAAATTAATTTGTTGAGCTGCCAATATAGGTCCAAGAGAAAAAAGGTTGTCTGCTTGGGCAGACATAGACCTAAGGTAAAAAGAATTTTGACACCTCCAAAAACCTACAGATAAAACTACAGATATAGAACCAGCATTTAAAAGTGCCCAGGAGGCAGCAAGAGATCTAACTTCATGAGCTTTAATGGATTTGCAAGCTATAATAAAACCCTGACATATCCAAGAAGAAATGTCTTGGCAAAGGTGTCAGAAATACCCTTTTTTAAGGGAAGAAAAGAAAAAGCCAAGTATTCCTGACAGAAAGAGTATCCTAGTTCTGTCAATATAAATACTAAGGATTCTGACTGGACAAAGGAGTTTAGAAGAAGCATCATCTGGCAGAGCTGGAATACAGATGGGTTCTCCCCCTATATCTGGAATATGATTCTTACCCAAGAAAAAAGGATCTGTTAGAAGATTAACAGAAGACTTATTTCTAGATATACGAAGACAAGAATCCGAGACAGATAAGGCATGAATCTCACTTCTTGTACAGGAAGCTAAAGCGTAGGTCAACTTTCTCTGCTGACTCTAAATATTCGTTATAACCAAAATCTGAGACACCAAGAAGAGAAATAGTCCTACCTATAGCAGACCTGTAACCTTTGATAGTCAAAGGTACCAGTTTTTTAACCTCAAAGAGGAAAACTACCAGTAGGAAGTCGGCTAATTGCTGAACAGTGACATGGACAGGATCAATATCCTGTTCGCTTCACCAATCACAGAAGATGGACCACTTAGCATCATAAACGATGCCTGTGGACTCACTTACAGATCTAGAGATGTGTGAGGGTGCTCTTTAAAAACGGCTTTCTGTCTTAGACCCTCGCTGATGGTAACCAGGCATGATGATGCAGAGATTCTGGGTAGGGATGTACCACTGGAAGAATAGGAAATGCTGCTTCCCAATAATCTTGGAGATAGAACTGAAGGGCCCAAATGTGAAGTTGTCCCAAGGGGACCACATTGACCAGAGAATTCAAAAATTCCAGAAGTTGGGAGAACTGATGTGACGAACAGTCTGAATTCTCTGACACAGGGACAAAAGCTTTTCCTCTGGAGGAAAAATCAGCCTAAGGTCCGTCCTGCAATGTTTCCCCAATAACAGTAAACTCTGAGCAGGAAGAATCTCAGACTTCTTCCAAGATATGAGAAAACCCAGATCCAGTAGAAGTGAGATGACGAGGTGAGTGTGCTGAGACAGACATTCTGGGCTGAATTCTTTCAGCAGAGAATCGTCTAGATAAGAGTGAATCTGAATAGACATGGTATGTAGATGAGCTACAACTGTCTGAAATACTCTGGTGAAGACCTGAGGAGCAATTGCCAGGCTAAAAAGGAAGGGCCAGAAATTGGAAAACCTTGCCATTCCAGACACGTAGGTATTTCCTGTAGGCAAAAACTATGGGAATGTGGAAGTACGCATCCAAGAGATCAAGTCTGGTAGTCCACATACCTGGAAGAATACATGACCTGATGGATCTTTAGGTCTCCATTTTGAAATGGGGAACAGAAAGGTAAGTATTCAGAACAGACAGATCTATAACCACCCCCCCCCCCCCAATTACTGACAGTACCCAAACACCTGTGGCGATCTTTTCCCACCATTGTAGAATATGGGTAAATCTCCGTCCCACTGGTTACTGGTATTGAAGGAAGGGGAACACTTTTCCTTTCCTTCGGGAGAAGTCAGCAGGGTAACAACCTATTTACGAGGGCCAGTCTTCTTGTTTCCTTTAAAACCTTTGGAAGGTTTTTTAGGACCATAAGATTTAGTGACATTGGTCACCTTTCTTCTTTTATCAGGAGCTGACTGGTTAGACGAGGAGACAGTAGCAGACCTCTTACTATTAGTCAATTGAACATTGACTTTGAGTGGTTGTGGGGTATTGGCAATTACCTCCTGCACCCTCTGAAAAGGCAAACCAAAAATCTTGTCTGAGAGAGGTGACCTCAGTAAAGAGTCATTAAGACTTAAGACAGATCATGTCCAGATTTGTCTTGAAGTAAAGCACCTACTGCTGATAAGAATAAAAAATTGAAGAATGTGTCCATGGGACACGGATGCCCCCGCTAAAGTAAGTCCCAAACAGGAAGTAGTTGTCCAACAGGTCTGAAAGTCGCTTAGAACATACAACTTGTGATACTGAACCATCCTGCCAAATTTCAAATTGTTCTAATGTACGGTTTCTGAGAAAAGCTTGACGGAAATTCTCATACTGGTGTTAACACATTTTCATATCGGCCCAGTTGAAAACAGGAAGTAGTTGTCCGATAGGTCTGAAAGTCACTTAGGACGTACAACTTGTGATACTGAACCACAATGCCAAATTTCACATTGTTCTCATTTACGTTTTCTGAGAAAAGCTTGACAGAAATTTTCATACTCATGTTAACCCTTTTCATTTCGGCCCAATCGCAAACAGGAAGTAGTTGTCCGACAGGTCTGAAAGTCGCTAAGGATGTACAACTTGTGATACTGAACCACCCTGCCAAATTTCAAATTGTTCTAATGTACAGTTTCTGAGAAAAGCTTGGCGGAAATTCTCATACTGGTGTTAACACATTTTCATATCGGCCCAGTTGAAAACAGGAAGTAGTTGTCCGACAGGTCTGAAAGTCGCTTAGGACGTACAACTTGTGATACTGAACCACCCTGCCAAATTTCAAAGTGTTCTCATGTAGGGTTTCTGAGAAAAGCTTGACGGAAATTTGTTCGACATGAGTAAAACTTAATGCCCCCCCCCCCCCCCCGACATGTCGTCGCGGGGGCATATAAATTCAGCAGAACGCAGAACATGTGAGATGCTATGAAGTAGATTTTCTGACTTTGCCCAAAGAGACTGGGGGAGCCTAAAACCATATGCAGATTTAGCCCCTAGTAACTGTCACAGACCGAGGCTATTTTCCTGATAGAAGAGTCATGAACTTAGAGGAAAGTCCTTGCTCCTGTATCTACCTGGAAAAGAAGTAGCACCAAAGCCTGCAAAAGACCACTGAGCAGTCTTATCAAACAATTTGTTATCGAAACAGTTGTTCACAAACTGAATAGCTCCAGTAGTGTGATTAGATTCCAGAGATTCCAGAAAAGACTTGCAAGTGGCAAGTTTTTCCTGGGCTAATCCATATAAGGTCTCAAAAGTAGACATAGTTTCTTAGGTCTTGGAGGAGATGGACAATGAACATGGGCAACATCTCTTAAAAGATAATAAACCCTAGCTCTTAGTTGGTCTTTAGGAGACACAACAGAGTCTTCTACCTCTGATTCCCTAGGGGAACAAACCTGTGAAGACAGGGAAGGCCTAATTGAAGAATCTGCACTAACTGGGATATGGGCAACAGGATTCTCTTCATTTTTCACATCTTCTTCAAGAAAGTCAGCTTCCAGGCTACCTGGGGCCATGGAAACAATGTCAGACTCTTTGACCTGAGGAGAAGAGATGGATACCGCATTGCCCTCTAAATCTGAAACTATACTAGAAATTGCACCCAATTCCTCCAACATTGATTTTTTAAAATCAGCCAAGGCCTCCTTAAACCCAGAAACCAAGGATATTTCTTTAGAATTCTGAGACATAGCTGAAGAATTTGGGGCTCTAAAGGAATCCTGCCCACCAAAAGCTGGCTAAGGCCAGTATGGATATAGATACATACCCTGCCCCTGAAAGGATTGGGTAGGAAGAACCCAAGGAGGCCAAGAAAAAGCCTGATACTGAGTGTAAGGTGTACTAGGTACACTAAAACTAGTATAGACTGGCGGTGCAGAGCTCCATCGCATGGCTAAAACTGAGGCAGAGTATGCAGAACCAGTACTGTATCCCGACATATCTTGGTCTACTAGGAGCTGGGTCCTGACAGACCCCTGCTCCTCAAACTTGTAACTGATGTTACAAAATAAGACTAGAAGAGAAGATGGGTGTTGGAATACCCACAAGGAGATTGGGGCAAGACCCATCCCAAACGCAGTCGGTACCTGTAATGACACTCTTGTCAAAAGTACTCCGACCTTCAGTTTCATTTATATTTACTGTGAAAGTACTTAAATTCGTGGGTATCAATTTTTGTGGTTTAACCCACAATTGCAAGTTCGTGGATTTGTAAATTCATGGATTCGTAATTTGAAAAAAAATTTTTTGGGGGTTTTACTCGTTTATAGTCGGCACATGAAAGTGTTCATTTAATAAAGATATCAATTTTCAAAACCTAATAAAGATGATCAAGACACATTTGTTGTTTACTTAAATAAACATATGCCAGAAAATTCCTTTATCATTATGTAATTATCATTAATTAATGTGTTAACGAGCTGTGATTATTTTACTTCATTAAGCTGTAAAGGTAGGTCTCATTTTTATTATCTTTTCATCTTTAAGCTTATCCAACAAAAATAAAAAAATTTTAATGTCAATATTTATCAATCTTTATTTGATTTGATTAATTTTATGATCTTAACACCTTTAAAAAAAAAAGGCTAGACTTTTAATTGATATATGGTGATCGAAGGGATAAATTTTGTTTGAAACTACCCTACGGGTGTTTATATAACGGTAGTAAAGCTTTTATGGCTTCAGTCGGATTTTGACAGGACATGATTATAAATTTGATAGAAAAAATAGATTGATTAATTTTTTACTAGTATAAAATTTATTCTATTTTTTTATTAGAAAAGAACATTTGAACATACACCACACGATACATTATAACACTTCTTTCTCTAATTTTGACATATTTCAACCGCTTGACCGGTGTGGAAAAAATATTTCTCGTCACTAGTGAATTTGTTGTTCTCAGCATTTGGTTGGTTAAAAATAATAACGTCACAATAAGAACTGACGACGTCATAAACAAAACACCTTCAATTTACCGCGTATTCACGTCATGAACGTAAAATTGGGGTTGGGAGAATTTGTACTTCGTTTCGCAAATTTACTACTTTTTAAAATAAGAGAAACAGAATCTTACATAAGTACTCTTGGATTATCGGATTTCTCCAATCTCGATAGTTAAATTATAGAAATTTAACTATCTCGATTGAAGAAATCCGATAATCCACTCGTACCAATGTAAGATCCTATATTTACACATAAAATGAACACTTCACAAAAACATTTTAATAAACTGGAAGTATAACTGACTTGCACAAACACGTATGAAATCATTTGAATTTCACCAAATAAACATGACAAAAACTTATCTGAGATATTTTTAATGATTGACTTTGATATCCAAGGTATTGATCTGGTAGATTAGTCAAAGATTGGATGTTTCCATAGCATGCAACCTATTAAATACACTTCATTGACATAGAGCATCGGTTCACACTGTAAAACGTAGCTCACATCCATAATAACAATACAAAAGAGTTAATATTTCGTTGGATTCTTAAATTCGTGGATCAGCTGACCCACGAAAACCACGAAAATTGGTACCCCACGAATAAAAAGGAATTCACAGTATGCTGGTAAAATCCATAATAATACAAATCTTACCTGATAATAATATACTAATACAATACAAACAATTTAAATAATAAAGAAATATTGCTATAAATCAACAAATAAACTTTTCTTACAAAATAGCTAGCTGTGCTGTAAAAGGCACGCCAAAGTTGTCGAAGCAGGAAATGGAAAGAGGTAAATTGGGCATTAGTGATAGGATATCCGGTTTTAGCGAACATTTCAAGAATTATTGTGGATCTTCCTACTGTGTCAAGGTCGCTAGGGGAGTATCTCAGAATTTATAGTGGCAAGCTATTTATTGATATAAAATGTTAAATATCAGCAGTTAATTTCACAAAAAGTCGCAAGTGTAAAATCCATCGTAAGTCTTGGATGATCAAAGGGAAATGCATTGGGACATCAGCACTTACGATGCATTTTACACTTACGACTTTTTGTGAAAAATAATACTGGCACATAATGGTACTATGTGACAAAGATTTTGTGAAAGTTTTATCAAATTCCATTCGAGTGTAGGTAGAGTTGCAGATAAGAGATGGGTACTCTTTTATGTCAATGACAAAGTTCATCTTTTTCTATGGGAAACCTCAAATATCATTCTGATAAAAAAGTTAAATATCAGGTGCACAATGGAAATATGTTACAAAGATTCCATTCAGTAGCAAAGGAAGCGGTGTTAATAAATATAGTTTAAACTACTTGTAAACAAAATGCAACTAATATCCATACACATACAGGTAACATATCCTGAAGCTGATGATGAAGTGTTGTATCCCGTTTGTCAGCATCTTTCATTATAGATTTCCGGATATGGTACTTAGTGCCCACAATATATACAGCTTTCTTCCCTCGTGTTACTGCTGTATATACATGCTGCCAGTTTTGTACCGGACAAAATCCCACGACATAAATGATATTTTCACACTCAGATCCCTGGAATTATACAAAATATTAGCTGTAAATAGTTAAGTAATATTCTTAATTTACCAAACATTCAACACTTGTACAAAAAAACTACAGGTTCAAAACAGCCTGTATCACTTAGCAGGTTGATAGAGGGCCAAGAATTATTCACTTCAGACTTGAAAGTCATATGGATAAGAAAGACATTAAGTTTAAAATGACACTCCCATGCATTCACTTGGCCTTGTATTGCCATATGAGATTACAAAATTAGGATACTTCAAGTGGCATGTTTTACATCTGATTAGTACAAAATGAGTAATGGTTTTCAAAAAACCTCCTATAATTTAACCCTGCAAAACAAAATATATGTGGCATTGTACTTTCAGAACAAAACAAGGAGTTTTCATGTTTTTACCTGAACAAAAACTAAATGAAGAATCTTAATAGAGCCTTAAAAGATATCATTTGTATTAAGTTAAGAAGCATGTGGAGTAGTTTTTTTTATTCAGGAGAAGACTTTAAAAGTTATAGCAAATAAGAAGCAAGAATTGCCCAGGATACTACAGAGATCAAAGTAAAAAAATATAAAATATTTGGACAGGTTAAAATTTTATATCAGAAACTAGACAGATCATGGACCTACTACACTACAATACTGGAAAGTCACCATTAAATAGGCATTGCTGTTTCAAAAAGAGTTTGTAAAGGACCAGAGAGACGTCATTTTAACCAAGTTATAAAACATTGGGTATGTATTTTCAGAAAGGAATATTTTAAAATGAGACATTCAAAAACAAGATTGCACATGACAGCCATGTTTTTTTATAGATTAGTAATGATAAAGTACAAACATTCCTCGAATATTTGGCTTCATTTGGACAGGTATTACTGTAATGAAAGGAATTCTTCCACACTTGTGTTACTCTGAACATGTCTTCAAAAAACTTCTAATGACTGCAGGAAGAAGATTAATTTTTTTAATACAAAGAAAAAAGTAGAATATCAGACAGAATTACCTGGAATGTATGAATTGTACGAGCCCAGGAATGTCTTATTTTACACTTCTGCATCACTTCTTTATAATTCACCCAGAATTCTCTTGGAGCATCAGGGTCTTCATCAGAAAACTTCAAATATCTTGCTTGTTTGCCTCTGTTATTAATTGAGATTTTTTCCTGAAAAGACATTACACCAGAAAATAATTTTCATCTAAGTATATTTATATCTATCACAAATGAACATAAACTATTAGATTAAATGAAAATAACAAATGACATGAAGAAAGAGATGTACATGTTCAAACTTGATAAAGTTCAATGATTCATGTAACAGAGACAGTTCAGATATAAGAGTAAGTTTAACTGAACACAAAGTTTATATGTATTTATACTCTTGCATGGGAGTAGATTGCTCAGAAAACTTTGAAAATGTCTGATAAGAAATTAAGGCAAGAGAGAGGATAAGGAACATTTTTCATATATTTTACATTGAAAATCTGCAAAAATAAGCTATTGATGCTTATTTTCAACCTTGTCCAAAATATTACTCATATAAACATTTGATTTTTTTTTTTTTAAATTTGACAAAAATGTAGGCATGAAAGTACTTAACTGCACAATTTGTCATATAATTTGCATTTCCAAGGGCCATAACTCTAATAAAAAAATGTGTGAATATTCTTTATTTAAAACATTGTCGATACGATATAAGCATGTGACTTAAATTTCTTAACTGTTTGAAATCAGATATAACAACATCATAAAAGTTTAGCTTTTATTTACAGTTGCAGATTATCTGTGGTTAAAGACCTTCTTAATTGTATTAAATATCAGCTCAATATCTGGAAGCATTTAGAAAAGAGTAAGAAAATGGTTATTTTTAAGAAATGATGTCAAAGGGCCATAATTTCATCAAAAATCAGTTGACAGGAACAATTTTTGAACTTGTTCTGTAAATCATCATGGTTGACTCACATACAAAATACCAGCTCAATATCTGCAAGCGTTTAGAAAAAAGTTAGGAAAACTGTTATTTTAAAAAAATTTTCTAAGGCCAAGGGTCATAACTTCTTTAAAAATCATTGGACCATAACCATATTCGAACTTCATCTGTAACTCATCATGGTTGACCAACATACCAAATATCAGCTCAATATCTGCAATCGTTTAGAAAAAAAGTCTGGAAAACTGTTATTTTTTTAATAATTTCCAAAGGCCAAGGCCATTACTTTGAAAAAATTATTGGACCATAACCATATTTGTACTTCATCTGTAACTCATCATGGTTGACCCACATTCCAAATATCAGCTCAATATCTGCAATCATTTAGAAAAAAAAGTCTGGAAAACATGTGTGACAACAGACCGATGGAGTGCAAACCTATAGTCCCCTTCGGCCAAGCTGGTAGGGGACTAAAAATCCAACGAAGAATAAAACTTCATAAACAGATCGGAACTTGGCAACAACGATCTGAAAAAGTCTGAGATTGGTCATTTATTGACAAATGTAATATTTGATTTTTGTGGTTTGATCCTTACCAAATTTTTAGCTCAATATCCATCTTAAATGATTATGTAAGCAGATTTCATGTTCTAATTGTGTTTTTATTAAATCTAGGTGTCATTTAATTGTGCCAAGAAAAATAAACTTCCAGTCAAGGGGAAGATATATAAGGTGTTCATGTTCAATGTTAAAAAGTAACAAATAATTATCCAAATTATGTGTTTGTTTGCTCCTTTGAACATAAATTAAAATAATAAAATAACCTAGTGCTGATTGTGTTGGAATGCCAACACATAATGTCTCCCAAACGAACCCCATTGCCACTATATTCTTGTGCATGTTGAAAACCCCCAAATAGACACGATATTCTTAGTTTGTACATTAAAATCTACCTATATATCAAATTTGGTTGCAATCTGCATAAGTTGATGTTGGGGGGGGGGGGGGAGTGTGTTGAAACGACTGCCATCACAAAATAGTGTCGTGTGTTGAAACGACTGCCATCACAAAATAGTGTCGTTTGCATCCATTTTTCTTTGCAAAAATGCTCAGGATAGTAAGCTGTATCAGTATACCAATTTTCATTGAAATTGCTCTGGCCATTACCGAGATTTGACAATGGCCATCATTTTTTAAAACTTAAAAATGGCCACCATTTTGAAACCGGAGGTCTGACAAAAATTTTACACTCAGACTACCATAATCTACCTGTGTACCAAATTTTTTGTGAAATTGGATGATGTTAAAATTTTTGCATTTTTAGGGGGGTGGTGTTGAAAATTCCAAAAGAGGATTGCAAAACTTTAGGTCACCCTTAACATGTTCCCAAAGTTTCATCTTGATTGGATATTGCATCTCAGAGAAAATGTGAAGACAAGATTGAACGGAAAAAAGAAAAAAAAAGAATAATAATAATAAGAAACCGGACAAAAACAATATGTCTCCCAAAACTTCGTTTGGGAGACATAAATATGTAAAAGATAAACTTTATTTTATCTTCATTAGTGCATATCAATGACACACTAAATCACTAAATGACTGACTGTTGTGAAAATACCAATCATGGCACAAATGACATTCAATTAAACCTTTGTAATAGTTTTTTATTGCTACTCAACACCTGTAGTTACAAATGACCCTTCGGCTAGGAATGCTCCTTTTGATAACAATTAGAGAATTATATGGACTCCAAGTAGTTTTAATTGCAATAAATCAATTCATACAGGACATTACCGAGTTTATAATTAGCTATTCCCGTGTTGTTAAGGCTAATATTTAGATGCAAATAACTTTCTTTTTTATAAAATATGATGTATTCTAATTACAAAATAAACACAATCATGACCACTTATGAACACTTTAGTGTACAATCGTAACCAGGTGTGTAAACAACAGCATACAAAGAGTATATAAACTCTTTGTATACAAAGAGTTAAATTCTCTTAATGCTACCAAAAGTACTGGATTAGATGAAATTCCAGCTCGTTTTATAAAAGATGGTGCTCCTATATTAAAAACACCTATTACTTTTATTATTAGTCAGTCAATTTTATCTGGAGTTGTTACCCTTAGTATGAAATATGCTCGAGTCAAACCTCTTTATAAGAAGAATAGTCCGCTTGAAGTTGGAAATTATAGACCTGTTAGCATTCTAAGTATAGTTTCTAAGATATTAGAAAGAAGTGTCTATAATCAACTAGTTGATTTTTTGCATGAAAATAATATGTTGTATAACTTACAATCAGGTTTTAGACAAAAATATTCTACTGATACATGTCTCATACATTTGTTGGATTATTTAAGAACTAATAACGCAAATGGTATGTTTACAGGTATGATCATGTTTATAGACCTACAGAAAGCATTTGAAACTATTGAGCATAGTATATTATGTAATAAATTAAAAATAATGGGTGTTGAGTCGATAGACTGGTTTAAGACATACTTATCAGATAGAGTACAATTTGTGTCTGTAAACAATACTTTGTCAGAACCTATGAATGTAACATGTGGAGTTCCCAAAGGTAGTATTTTGGGACCTATACTGTTTTTAACTTATGTAAATGATATGCCAATTAGTATTAATAATGAATGTAAACTAATTTTATAGGCAGATGATAGTGCAATTTTATTCTGTCATAAGGATCCAAAGATTATATCTGAAAAATTAGGCTCTGTATTAGAAAGTTGTGTCATAATTCCACTGACTGTCAAATATTTAGGTGTATCTATAGATAAATATCTTAACTGTGAATATATTGTATCTAATATTATACGAAAAGTAAATTCTAGACTTAAGTTTTTATATAGAAATGCAAAGTGCCTGGACAACAGATCAAGAAGGACTCTCACAACTGCTCTTATACAATGCTATTTTGACTATTCCTCTTCATCTTGGTATACTAGTATTGGGAAAGGGGCAGCAAATAAATTGCAAGTACTTCAAAATAAAGTTGTGAGGTTCATTCTTGATCTGGGGCCAAGAGCTAGTATAAACAATGATATTTTAGATCAAGTTAACATGTTATCTATCGAAAACAGAGTTAAACAGCTGAGACTCAACTATGTGTATAATATTTTTAATGAAATTGCTCCAGATTACATGTCATCCGGTTTCTTTCGTAATTTTAACAACACCAGAGGATCATCAAACTTAAATTTTTTGTTCCAAATTCAAACATTTGTAGCAAGAATACATTTTTATTTAATGTGATCCATGACTGGAACAATCTACCAGGAGAAATTAAAGTTTTAGACCAGAAATATTCTTATAAAAAAGCTGTCAAGCAACATTTAAAGGATGAAGCTAGAAACCATAAAAATAGCGATTTTTTTGTTCTATTGATTACTTATCTTAAATCTGACAGCTTTTTAATATATCTTTATTTTTATTGTAAACAAAATGTTTTTAACAATACTAATTTTTGATGTATATTTTGTGACTTTTTGATAAAGGGACCCCATTGGAAATAAGCTTTAAGCTTTAATGGGTTTATTCCAGGCAATCAGGTTACATTAGTATATATTGATTGACACTTGTAACATGTAATGTTTTAAATTTATATGTATTCTTATCATGCTATGTATTGTGTACTTGGTTTTGCCTGAATAAATATTATTATTATTATTATTTAGCATGTTATGAAACTGTTTTGTCTTCTTTATATGTTGATATTTATTATCAACAGTGAAAAGGGTTCTGCGATAATCTTTTATTTTTATTGCTACTTCACTTTTTTGCATTTTCTGTAACTGTCAGTCCATGAATTTAAGAACCCACAAACATGTAAAATTTCTTCAAACCACTAAATTTGATGCCCACAAAGAAAAGTACTTTCACAGTATAGGATAAGTTTAACAATCTGTATCTGGGGGGAGACAAACTTATAAATAAATCACAAATTTAACTAAATGATAATACTAATCAAAGTGATCATCATTGCTCAAAATGCTTATGCCAAGATATTGCTGGAACAAACAAAAACACTTTAACATAAACAGGTATTCAACCAATTTAATCCATATTTCTAAATAATATATTTATTTTGAGGGTAGATGTTTAGGAAATAAACCAGTAGAACATACAGTAAGTAAAAACTTACATACATATAAGAGAAACAATGTATATAATGTATATAAAAAAATAAAATACATGCATCTTGGACAAAATATATTTCCCCATTGCACAATCTGATGGAAGCAGGAGTTCTTTTCTCTTTTGATCTACTTGTTTCTCCACTATCACTGAGAGTTCTATTTTTGGTCTGATTTGAAGTCTGAGCTCTGTCAAGAAAATTGAAAGGTATTGTGGCAAGTTCTTAAAACAACTGATATGAAGCTTTGTCAACAAAATACTACATGATTTTATTAATTAAACACAGGCTCCTAGGAGCTGTAACTCCTTTCATGGATGATAAATGACTTTAAGCCATTTTAACAAGATTGTGATATCAGATACAACAATACTTTAGAACTTGTTAATGATCCTTGATCATTGAAAAGTTTTTACAGGCAAAATCTAGAAAGAGTTGATTCACATCACAATTATTGTCTTGTGGATTAATTTGTTTTTAGTGAGACCTTTTTTTCTAATAGTTGCAATGAGATGTAGCCAAATTTCTGAAAGCTAATCAGGTTCTGTTATAAGGATTAAGTCTTACCCATTTAATGTTTGAGATAACAATGTCATCTCCATGACATCAGCTGCTTCTTCTGGTTGGAGGTCACCTTCTAAATACTTCACATCCATTCTACCATCAGTACCTTCTTCATACACAACAACCATACCATTCTTTTTCAGACAAATCTTATCTTTGATCCTGACATCTAGTCTCTTCTTATGGTTTCTTGTTGTGTGATTGTTATAGAATTTACAGGCATGTTCATTGATCCAATCACAATATTTACTGCAAAAAAAGTCAACAATAATGTTAATGGTTGTGATTAAGGACCTTATTTTATGTAGAACACCGATTGTACAATTTAATAGAAAAAGTCCAAAGCCCATAATTTTGTGAAAATCATCAGACCAGCACACTGTATCTGTTGATGGTTAACTCAAATACTAATTATCAGCTAAATATCTGTAAAAGTACCAACACGTACTAGCACTCCAATAACTAAATAACTTCAAGAGTTTGGAAAAAAAGACAGGAAAACGTGTGTGACAGACTGACGGACTGACTGAAGGACCTACATAGTCTGAAGCCAGTAGTGGACTAAACACAGCAACCATTAGTAAAAACAAATAGTGTGGATCTATATAGGTACCAATTTTGACAAAAAGTTGCTTGTTTCAAAAATATTAAATTTGGTGGGGTTTTTTTTATCAACCCAATACGCAAAATTTTGCTAAAACTCAGTTTTCCTACTACACAAAATCTACAAATAAAGGAATTGATTAAAAACAAGGATGGACACAGAAAAACGTCTCACCTGAATTCCGTATCAGTAACAAAAAAAAATATGTAATAAGCATTATGTAAAGAGCATTAAATTGTTATCATTTAAAATATACAATGCATGGTTACAGAGAAACGGACTAATCCAAAAACTTTAACTCAGTAACTGGACCATAAAATTGAGGTAATGGTCAGTTGAAACCTACAAGACACTCATGTACTAATCATTTGCAATCTATATAACAAATACTGTCATCCTACCATGCATGGTTACAGAGGAATTGCCCTAATCCAAAAATTTTAAATAGTCGCTGCACCGTGAAATTGAGGTCATAGGTCAGGTGACACCTGTCAGACAGTCAGGTACTTTTCATCAGCAACCTGTGTACCAAATATTGTCACCCTGCCATGCAAAGTTACAGAGGAACTGACCTAATACAAAAACTTTTACGTAGTCACTGGACCATGAAATTGAGGTCAATGTCAGGGGATACCTACTAGACAGTCATCTTCTACTTATCAGCAACCTATATACCAAACATTGTCATTCCTACCATGGGTGGTTACAGAGAAACTGCCTAAACCCAAAAACTTAAACATAGTCATTGGACTGTGAAATTGAGGTCAAGGTCAGGTGACACCTACCAGACAGTCATGTACTATTCATCAGCAACTTATATACCAAATATTGTCATCCTACCATGCGAGGTTACAGAGGAACTGCTGTAACCCGAAAACTTTGACGTAGTCACTGGACTGTGAAATTGAGGTCAAGGTCAGATGACACCTACCAGACAGCCATGTACTATTCATCAGCAACTTATATACCAAATATTGTCATCCTACCATGCGAGGTTACAGAGGAACTGCTGTAACCCGAAAACTTTGACATAGTCACTGGACTGTGAAATTGAGGTCAAGGTCAGGTGACACCTACCAGACAGCCATGTACAATTCACCAGCAACCTATATACCAAATATTGTCATCCTACCAAGCGTGGTTAGAGGAACTGCCGTAACCCAAACACTTTAACGTAGTTACTGGACCTTGAAATTGAGGTCACGGTGAGGTGACTGACTGGGAAGTACTCATCATAAGATAACACTGGACCAAATTTGATGGACCCAGGGTTTGGGCTTACAAAGATATGAAGCAAGATGTCCAAGTGTTTACGCTACCACCACCTGATTCCCATACATATGTCTGGCCTCCAGCAACTTTCGTTGCAGGCGAGACAAAAATGAATCTACCATAAAAAGTTAACAGAATATAAGGTTCTTTCATTTGTCTTAATTGACAATCAGGGATTTTTACCACAAGTGTGATAAATTCCGTCTTTTCATGAGTGAAGCACAGCATAATGAGTGAAAAGATGATGTATTTCTCACAAGTAAATCTTCAATAAATAAATGACAGGTGTAAGAACCGTTTTTCTGTGATTTTACATGACAAAAAATATAAAACTATGATAAAGGTCAATGTGTAATTTGAATATTGTGAATATATTAATGTGTGCTGAATCATGGAAGACTATTTACAAATCCTTGATAATTTGTTAATAATTCTAATATGATTTGAATATTTAAAAATATGTTTATTTGATTGGTCTATATTACTTCCGGTTGAGGTTTTTAGCGAAATTTATTTTTTGATAAATGAAGTTGAATCAATTTCTTTTAAGATCAATGACGTTGACCGAACTATTTTTAGCGTAACCAATGTAATCAAAGATGACGGCATTCAATATCGATGGCAATGACAAATTATTTGTATTATAAATTATGTTAATGATTTAAAACTATTCTTGTGTTTCATCAAGAAAATAAAGTTATAGATTTAATTTAAAACTTAGTTGTATTTATTAAAATCAAAAGATGGTTTATGAATACATGTAACATTTGGTACGTAAAAAACTACAAAATATTTATACGTTAGGTCGACGATCCCTGCTACCAAAATACACAAGAAACATGGAATTGAGAATACCTTAATAGGAAAAATTTTTTCTTAATGCAATTTACCTTCTGACTTTTATTTGTTTGTGAGTGCGTTGGTCTTGTTGATATACCTATTAATCCATTGAAAACGGTGTTCAATCCAATAATAAAAAAAACGTTACCACCCTGAAAATCGATTTATGGCCATTAAGTTTAAAGTTTGGCTACATTTTTAAACTAGATAAATATTTGTCTGACAAATATGTGAATTTGCCTAGTTTCAATCAATATTTTTTTAGTGCTTTCCGATTGGATATTTTACCTATGACAGACACTGTCGAGCGTACCTGTCTGTTATTGCTGTCTGATATAGAAAGTAAACGAATAATAGAAGAAATGTAATTTACTCACACCAGTGAAGTAGTTATCACTATGTTCTTGTCACATCTGTCATACAGGTCTTTATGTACCATTAATATAAATTGCCACATACTTACTTAGTGAAAGTTATAAACTGAGATCTTTTGTCATCCTCAAGAATTGATTCTTCAGCCAATATTCTTTGTACAACTGTAAACACATAATGATCTTTAATGACTACACTACAACATATTACATGCTGTTACAATTTGGTGGACCCTTCAAACTCTGGGGTTGTTAAATCTGGTGGACCCTTCAAACTCTGGGATTGTTAAATCTGGTGGACCCTTTAAACTCTCGGATTGTTAAATCAAAATGAATGCACCATCATTTCTCTGCATATATTTTAATTCATTTAAAAATATTTAAAGGCCTAGATGGCTGGAAAAACATACTGATAAATGAAGTCCAGCATACAAGATAACCTTTATTACATGGTGGTATAATATAATGTGCAGGTACATGGTTGATAAAATCTATAAATTTTGAAATAAATATAAAGAGTTTAAAGAAGATAAATTTATGCTGGGTATCACTCTCACCAAACAATTTAATGAAAACAGGTGACCAGTAATATTGTATCCCAATTGGGCTGTTTGAGGTGGTAAAAATAATAAACCTTTCCTCATATCTTAAACTCACCAGTATCATGCATGTCATTTCTCTTGTCTTCTGTTTGTGGAACCTCACAATGAAAAAAGTTATGTTCAGTAGAAAATAATGGATAATTTTTCTGTGATATAGCAGTAGCATTTTCTACAATAAGTTTTGATTCAGATCTATGGTTGGTCATTAACTCTATAGAAGATTTCACAACATACAGAGATTTATAGACATCAGCAAGGAAGTTTCCAGGTTCAATAGATGGTAACTGTCTTATGTCACCCAAAAGTACAATTTTACATAATTGTGAATTTTCAATGAGAATTGTCAGAAGGGTTGAAAATGTTGACACAGCGACCATACTGCATTCATCAACAACAAGTGTTTTCACTAATCTGAATTTCCACTTAGCTTCATCATCCATTTTCTTTAATTTTGTGATGAAAAACCTATAACTCCAAATAATTTGGTGAAGTGTGTAACCTGTGGTCTTTGCTCTTCTTCCAAGTAAATTAGCTGCTTTTCCCGTTGGAGCAGTGTATATGATTTTTGGTGCATTTTGGTCATCTTCTTTGTTTGTTAGTGACAGCATATAGTCTTCAGAATTATCATCCTCTTCTGATGACATTTCATATTTAAAATCTTCATCCTCATTTTCATTAAGATTATTTTCCTGGTCACTAAAAAACAGTTTTATTTAGAATTATGTATAAAATCACCAAATTCATACACGTTTTTGGTTTCTGCAAAAGTAACACAGATGTTAACCAAACAATCATGCCTTTCCATAAACAAATATAGGTAACTACATTGTGTAGATTTCTACAAGTAAATATTTTGTAACTGAGATAGTTTTACAACTGCCCCACAGCCCCCTCATACCAGATATAAAAGCTATGGGTACTTAATTTACCTATCAGAAAACAACATATTGGTAACTACAATAGTGTTACAACAGATCCTCTTTCCTTACCAGATAGTGTTACAACAGACCATCTTTCCTTACCAGATAGTGTTACAACAGACCCTCTTTCCTTACCAGATAGTTTTACAACAGCCCCACAGCCCCCTCATACCAGATATAAAAGCTATGGGTACTTAATTTACCTATCAGAAAACAACATATTGGTAACTACGATAGTGTTACAACAGACCCTCTTTCCTTACCAGAAAGTGTTACAACAGACCCTCTTTCCTTACCAGATAGTGTTACAACAGACCCTCTTTCCTTACCAGATAGTGTTACAACAGACCCTCTTTCCTTACCAGATAGTGTTACAACAGACCCTCTTTCCTTACCAGATAGAGTTACAACAGACCCTCTTTCCTTACCAGATAGTGTTACAACAGACCCTCTTTCCTTACCAGATAGTGTTACAACAGACCCTCTTTCCTTACCAGATAGTGTTACAACAGACCTTCTTTCCTTACCAGATAGTGTTACAACAGACCCTCTTTCCTTACCAGATAGTGTTACAACAGACCCTCTTTCCTTACCAGATAGTGTTACAACAGACCCTTTTTCCTTACCAGATAGTGTTACAACAGACCCTTTTTCCTTACCAGATAGTGTTACAACAGACCCTCTTTCCTTACCAGATAGTGTTACAACAGACCCTCTTTCCTTACCAGATAGTGTTACAACAGACCCTCTTTCTTTACCAGATAGTGTTACAACAGACCCTCTTTCCTTACCAGATAGTGTTACAACAGACCCTCTTTCCTTACCAGATAGTGTTACAACAGACCCTCTTTCCTTACCAGATAGTTTTACAACAGCCCCACAGCCCCCTCATACCAGATATAAAAGCTATGGGTACTTAATTTACCTATCAGAAAACAACATATTGGTAACTACGATAGTGTAACAACAGACCCTCTTTCCTTACCAGAAAGTGTTACAACAGACCCTCTTTCCTTACCAGATAGTGTTACAACAGACCCTCTTTCCTTACCAGATAGTGTTACAACAGACCCTCTTTCCTTACCAGATAGTGTTACAACAGACCCTCTTTCCTTACCAGATAGTGTTACAACAGACCCTCTTTCCTTACCAGATAGTGTTACAACAGACCCTCTTTCCTTACCAGATAGTGTTACAACAGACCCTCTTTCCTTACCAGATAGTGTAACAACAGACCCTCTTTCCTTACCAGATAGTGTTACAACAGACCCTCTTTCCTTACCAGATAGTGTTACAACAGACCCTCTATCCTTACCAGATAGTGTTACAAAAGACCCTCTTTCCTTACCAGATAGTGTTACAACAGACCCTCTTTCCTTACCAGATAGTGTTACTACAGACCCTCTTTCCTTACCAGATAGTGTTACAAGAGACCCTCTTTCCTTACCAGATAGTGTTACAACAGACCCTCTTTCCTTACCAGATAGTGTTACAACAGACCCTCTTTCCTTACCAGATAGTGTCACAACAGACCCTCTTTCCTTACCAGATAGTGTTACAACAGACCCTCTTTCCTTACCAGATACAACAGTTATGGGTACTACATGCATAGATGCCTAACCCCTGAACTAGTGTCAGTAAAATGATTTTTTTTAAATGAATTTGAAATTATTTTCCAAAATACGGTCGTCATGTTGAAATACTTATTTCCAGGCACTATATAGAGAAATTCCAAGGAATACTCTGTATGATGTTTATTGTTTAACCAAAGAAAACAACAAGTTTTTTCACAAAATTGTAGAGATCAGAGCTGTAGAATCATTAAAGCAATAGACATAAAAACAATTTATAAATCAAAACAAGTGTCACAATAAATTGAAGACTGACTCAAAATATTATAATAAAAAAAAAACCAAAGTGGACCAGAAACAACAAATCTATAAATTCCAAACCAGCCTTAGCAGCATAATTTAAATGAAAAAATCAAAACAATTACATAAAAATCATAATGGTTCATATCTATATACATGAATTTAATTATTTACCTATCAGAAGACAACACTTTGGTATCTATAGTAGTTTTACTACAGCCCTGTTACTATCTGATATTACAGCTATGGTATTCTAGATGTATTTAATTTACCTATCAGAAGACAACACTTTGGTAACTACTGTAGTTTTACTACAGCCCTGTTACTATCTGATATTACAGCTATGGTATTCTACATGTATTTAATTTACCTATCAGAAGACAACACTTTGGTAACTACTGTAGTTTTACCACAGCCACCTTTACCAGATATAACAACTATTGGGTACTTCAGTAACATATGGGCTGCCATTAACTGTTCTCTGTCACTACGTATGCTGTCAAATTCATCACTGCAATATCAAATAGAATTATATAAATAAACAAGTGTCAAACTGTAGCTGCCCGTCCACAATTTGCCTTTTTAGTATACCTTAATTAAAGGGCCATAACTCTGAAGTGTTTAAAGCAATTTGGTTGGTTATCAATCCTGACCGAGATGTTATGCCCATAAACATTTTCCCAAGTTTCATGAAGATCAGACAATAACTGTTTTAGTTAGATAGTGGACAAAGGGAATTTGCCATTTTTTTTGTAGAAATAAAGAAACATATCTCTAAAGTGGCTGAGGCAATTTGGCTGGTTATCAATCATGGTCAAGATATTATGAAACATTTTCCCCAAGTTTCATGAAGATCAGACAATAACTGTTTGTGTTAGACAAAGTGAATTTTTTGTTTAAATAAATGGCCATAACTCTGAAGCAGCTGAAGTGATGCTGGTTATCAAACTTGGCCAACATATTATGCCCTTAAACATTTTCAACAAGTTTCACAAAGATCGGACAACAACTGTTCGAGTTAGAGAGCAGACATTGCTGGGCAAACATGGCTGTCTATGACAACAGGCCATGAGCATAATCATACAAACTAATGTTCTTAAAGGGAAACTAGGCCAAAAAATGGAAATATTTAATATGCTGTTCTTTGGCTTTTCAAATGTTATTACCGGGTATATCTTCAACTGTTATGCTTCTAGAGTGGGTTAATGGTGGTAAATTTTCATATTTAGGGGCCATCATATAGACAGTATTTACCACAAAATTGAACCTTGTGATGTAGTAATGTACAGTTACCAGTACAAAATTAAAAATAATCCAGTTTGAAAAGATGACTATCTGACTGCTCTTTGAAGGTTACAAAAAATATGACGATGTTTTGACCAGCTAACAGCATAAAATAATCAAATTCCCCTAAATGTTGCTAATTGTCTTTGTATTAATAACAGTCCTTTTGGACAAAATCTTGAACCTTATTTATCAAATCTTATCAACTAAATTTTGTGTTGAAGAAAAAAATATGTGTAAATAAAAAGATATATTTTGATAACTATTATTTATATTAAATAAAGTACTGTAAGTAGTTTTGCGCAATGTGAAATGGCAGTTTTATCTTAATGTGAAACTTTCATTGATAAATCATTTCTACTTCATGGAGAATAATTAACAGTATTAACAGGAATCAACACACAGGATGTTTATTGTAATTATTAGACCACAAGGCTCTGACTTTGAAATATGAATACAAGATTAAAGGTTAATTATATAATTAGAAATCCCTTAATGTTGTCATGGCAGGTTTTTTTTTGAGAATTATATATTAATTCCCTTCGATGAGATACGGACTAGAAAAATGTATCTCGTTTCAATCTGTTTATCGCTGTTTTGTAATATTGTGACATCACAGTGTTTACTTAACAAGGTCTAGACCTCCAGGATAGTTGAGTGAGATGGGATAATACGGCACATAAAGATCAAAGGAAAATACTGCAAAATAGTGAAAAAGAATCTAATGCTAAAATAACTACACAATTTAAAATTTGTGTAAAGAAACTTTGTATAAATTTTCTTGAAACAAAAATGTCACTGATGTTATTGCTACTTGGAAAGGTCTAGATATATATAAATAAATATAAATATACACCATTCCAAGTAGCAATAAACATTATTATTCTATTTAATATTCTTCCAATAGCAAAGGCTGAAAAACATATTTTAAACAGTATTATTTGTCATTTTTTTACTGCACCCTACTGTATTTGCATTTTTTTGCAATTTTTTTCAGAAGTTCTCAGTCTTTTTTTTTAAATCCATCAAAAGTCAATTAAAAAAAAATTCATAATATTTTCCACACATACCAACACATTTTAGTATTGATTTTTTAACATACTTATTAAAAAATTTTACTGAAATATTTCTGAATACCACAAATATTAAAACATGTATTAAATAAAATTTGTATATACCTATTTAAATCAACATCTAAGTTCCATGGTTTTTCTAAATATTTTTTGTACAAGGCACAGATTCCTTCTGAAATTTTTCTTTCGTAATTCCACAACTGTTGTAAACAAATTTTGGAATCATGTTCAATTTCAATCTCTTTAATTATCTTATTTCGCTTCAAGAATTTTAATGCTTCATCAAACTCTGGACATTCATCCTTTTGTTTGTCTCTCAATTTCACTAGTGAAATCTGTGTGTGACCATGCTGTTTTGTATCCGTCTTCAGGAAATCATATATAACTAAAGCGTCTTTGTGGACTTGTTTCAAACTGTTGAATACCTCTGATCTTTGGATGGCTAACAAGGAAGCTTCACAACCAACCAAATTAAAATCCTTGTTGAGTAACTAAACAAAATATAAATATTAAATTCCCATGTGGGCTGCAAAATATATCATGAGAACAAATCAGTGGTAAAATCCAGTGTTCTCCCCAGAAATTTTGGATAGCATCACATTTAGCATGCATCATCGGTCGACCCAATTATGCGTTGTTTTTGTGTTTTTTTATATATGCATGTTGTTATACATGTTGGTGTATATATTTTGTTACTTATTTTTATTTTTGAGATACCTAATATATACATGAAGATATGTGTAATAAAGGAGTATTAAAAAAACTTCATTATTTATTTATTTATAATTTATGTTAAACACAATGTCATAGCCACTCAAATCAATGAGAATAGTTCCAAAAGCACAAATGTTACAAAATAACAAAGGCAATCATCACACTATCGTTAGCCCTTTTTCTGTGCAAAAGCAGTAGTTAATTCTATCGCCGGTCGATTGTGCTTCTCAGTTCGTGGCACTGAAAGTTTGCTCACAATCGATCTTGTCAAATTCATCAGCTATGAAAATCGCATTTTCCAGGCTACGTCACTGTCCGAAGCAAACGATTTGCTATATATTGGTCGTGTTCATTGTATTAACTGTTATATCGACGGAGGTCCTTGCAAGGGTCCTTGAATCGTTACCGATACTGGCGATAGTCGTTGGCGATTCTTATCTCGGGAACATTAAAGGCGAACATAATATGATAATGTCCCTGTCGATCTCCAGTGCTCGGTAGCGGTAAATCACGGCCTCTGTTCAAAACGTCGATGTGGATGGTATAATTTTCGACATTTGGCTTTCGCAATTCCTTCTGAAGCCATTTTAGCTTGGATCACGTGTTGGATTAACACCTATTTAATTACTTTATTAGCTTTGATATTAAATTACAGGTGATCAAAGAAAATTTATTAGAAATGTTTATTTTTCTTTGTTGTTATAAGCGGCCGATTGTTTTCAAACAATGGCGCGAGTTACCGATGTAAAAAATTATAGCATCTCGGCAGCGACGGATAGCATCTCGGCGATTTCGATAGCGTCTCGGTACCGAGATGCTAAAACGGCCTGGGGAGAACACTGAAATCACAAATAAACCATGACATACAAATATCAAGTTAGTCAAAGCAGGTTAGTTTCAATTTAACATTTGAAAAATTATCATAGTGGAATAAAAACATATTATAGATTTAATACTTGACACCAGCCAAGCATGGAATCTGTGGTAAAATTCCATCTGATCTAGTCAGGTATAAAACAACATACAGAGAATGTGACTTTCTTACCTAAGTATTTGTTATTAATGTTTTAATCGTATTACATATTCTAGTGGGATTTTGTTGTTTAATTGAATTTTTTTGCTACCTTTTTAATCTAAATTTTGAAAACAAATGTACATTTTGATTAAAGCACACAATTTACACTATCCTATGTATTTATCAAATGTGTAGCAAAATATAGGATGATAAGTATTAGAATTCAGTGCTTCATATGGTACACATTACCCTTTGATTCATATTCTATTCCAATGATAAAAGATAGGCCCTAACAGTTTTGTTGGCTTCCTGATACTAAGCCTAGAGCTTAGCTGGCCATTATGAGTTGTACCTGAAGAGCTTTTTATTGGGACTCATTACCTGTATAGATTCTATGGGGTCATTACTGGTACAGTGAGTTATGGACTACGTTGGTTTAGTGCTTTGGGGTTGGATCTCTAGTCTGGTGAATTGTGTACATGCTGTATCTCCACTATGATTGCAGCAATCAGGAGAAAGAAAATGCATTGGCTAGTTTTTTTGATTGAATAAAAAAAATACATTGTGCACAATAAAAATGTACCCTAGCATGTTAGTGCAGTTCAAAAAGAGACATTTTTAACTTCTGTTTAACGAGCACTACATTGATTTAAATATTACCCACTTGGAGTTAAACAACTGACTAATCCAATGTACCTGGGTTGGTTGCTTTTAGACATGTTCTGGCACACATCGATAACCATGTAGTTATGGAAAAGTTTGTCAGAAAATAGTTTATTTAATTATCAGCTTGTTTGGTCATGAAAAAATAATTATTAAATCTTTTGTACCATCTCTAGCACATTTATGGGAAATAAAAACTCCCTAGTCATCATAAAATAAGTGACAATTGCTGCACTGATACTCCTGCAATATCATAATTTGTTGGTAGCCATCTTTAATTACATAACTGTTCTGGCTGCACTACTTAAGAAATCAGCACAGGAAAAACATGTATCGTTTTACTCTTTTCATGTCCAAAACGTTATGGTTGTGCAGAAACACAATTCATGAAGCCCCCGGGTAATGTAAGACAGATTGTCAAAGGGAGGTAACTGTTGCACCCTTCAATCAACTTTTTTATGGATGATATGTCATTTTCATTGCCTTGTAAATAAAATAATTACCTAATATTTATTTAAAATTTTTTATTTTTTTGTGTTGCTGTTTAATTTGTGCATTATTGTTTTGCGAAAGCAGGCCGCTTACTGAAATGCTATTGAAAGCACCAAGATCCTGGTTATTTTAGCCAAGCTGTTTTTACATTTTAACATTTGAAGCTGTTTAACACAGTAATGATGTCTATTGATTGAAGTCAACTGCACCCAATCTGCAGGCATTTAGTTCATGTAACAAATCATTATGAATTTTTAGTTTCTGCAAACACAACTGTACTGTTATTTACTGCTTTCTTGATGTTATTTCAGATGACGTTCAATTTTTTAATATCAAACTTTTGACAAATTCTTGCTTTATCAGATATTTACACTATGATCATGATGATTGTATGATTGTTGATATAAATTGATTTCTGATAGGTTAATTATGTTTGCTTAAGGGACTGAGAAAATATATCATATAACAAGTGTTCATGAATTGAGCATATACAGCTTTATTTGCCAAGTAGGAAGATGATAGAAGCAAATGGTAATCCTTACCTATCAAATACATGGTCTATATGTAAAACTCACAAACGTGTTCGGTTCCATAAACCTGCCCAATTCCACATCTAAGTACTATTTGATAATGATGTCAATTTTGAAACCCATTCAAGGCAAATTGGTTCACTACCCACAAACAAGTTCAAAAATAATGAAAAGTCATTTGTTCAAAGAACAAATGTGAGGTCTTTCCCGGCATTTTCTTAGTGTTATGTCTAGGTATATGTTTGCTAATTTTGAAAATTGCTGCCCGTAACCATTGGACTTTGGTCCTAAATCGAAGGGCTTGTTGAGACAGTCACAAAAAAAACTATGTTCACTATATTATTTCTGACGGTTTAAAAAGTATAAGCCATAAACTGATTAGCCAAAAAATGCCAAAGACCATAACTTGAAAACGGTTTGTCGCACAGTTTTCAATAATTATATTAAATGTAGATCTCAATGAGAGGAACATTTTTCTATTATATTGTCTGCTTCAAATTTTTATGGTTTTTGAGTTATATTGAAAACAAAGTTTAGCCGAAACCTTTCAAGGGCCATAACCTCGAAAACCGTTTGTCGGATAGTTTTCAACACTATATATCAAATGTAGATCTCAATGAGAGGAACATTTTTCTGATATATTGTCTGCTTCAATTTTTTATGGTTTTTGAAATTAGGCCCCTCATATTTACCTGGAAAACAAGTTTTGTGGAAATAAAACAACTTTGACGTTTTTAACAAACTTCGCGTCAAAAACGCCGAAACAGGAAGTGGATCACTTTTTTTGCATGCCAAATCATGGCCATGGGTCAGACAACATTTTCCCCACTTTAGGTTTTTGATATCTGTCATGGTAAAAAGGGGATATCGAAAAATGAAGGACACGAACAAGGTATTTATAGTGTTCAGTAACCATTTTTGGTACAGTATATACAACAGAGATATCATAATAAACCAATTAGTACCGTTAATGCATTAATTTATGGCGAGGATGAGCGGGGATTACATTTTTGCCCTCCCTGTTCTCATTTTTTCCCTTTCCTGTATGACAGGGGGGTTCGCCTCTACGCCCCCCCCCCCTGGATCCGCCATTGCAGGTAGTGTCTGTTAAGAAGATTCAAAGGCTGACCCAAGCCTAACACTAAGAAACTTCAGAAGTGATAATAATTTTGAGAAAATGAATTCAACACATTTAAAATTTTGACAAATATTTACGCTAATTCATACAAGAAAACATTAATATTACATTTATTTTAAAGTTTAGTCATGATTGTTAACTAAATACATTGGATAAAACATATGCTAATCATGCTTATAACGATATCCTGTAATTACTGTAACACAATTAAGATAATATGGCCGAATTTACTATGGCCGATTTAGTCTACGGACGAAGGGACTATGGACGAAACGGAGTATGGCCGAGACGTCCAGATGCCTTTGATCCTTACGCATGCGGGTTTATCATATCCGATTTGATCAGCCATTTATTTTTGTGAAATCACACTTGTGCTTCTTTTGTCATCAGCTAGTTAGTGATCATCACAAATTGATGGAAAACAGGATAACTAAAGAAGAAGGAGCTAACGTTTCAGGGCCAGCATGTAAACTTATTTTGTTATACATCTTGGTATTTTTAATTGATTGTCTCACATTGATTCAAATAGCTTTGCACTGATTTTGAGAAAAAACGCGGAAAAATGGGACTCTGCAGATTTAAATATTGCGACAAAGTTTTAAAAATTCATATATTTTAATTTTGTTTAAATACTCAATACCTAACTGAACTTGGTTTTTTCAGCACGTGACTGATTGTGACGTCATAATAAGATGTATTGCTGACGTTGACTATACGTGAATTCTTCCGCAAACAACAAGTGACGACACTAAAATTATGAATTGCAAATATTATTTGATTACTTGTAAAATATTGTTCTTGTTACTTCATTTTTACTATAGTATTTAAAATATAAGGTTTGTTTTCAATTGTTGGTGAGATTATTGGATATAAACGACTTTGGATCGATCTACGCTGCAACATTTCTTCGTCTTAGCTCGCGTTCATAGCATTTTGTCAGCGTCTTCGTTGTGTCTCTCTCGTTCTGTGTGGACGTATGGTCACACATTCGAATTTCGTCAATACTCGAATTTCGGCGATTTCCTTTCATTCAGCAATGTAAACAATGAACCCAAGGTTAAATTACTTTCAAAATATGGTGCATTTATTGCTCTAAACAACTGACTCTTAAATAATAAAATATAGTGCTTTTCAATGAAATTAACGTCCGTTAAACCAACACACTTTTATTGCCCAAACTCGAGTGTACTAGTATATACTACATGAAGCACGATCTTTAATCTCAGTGATTATTTATTTCAGGACGACACGGATTATTATAAACAGAGCAAAGCGAAGATCATTTTCACATTATTTCAAAGGAATTTCACGCTGGAAAATAAGGACATTAGTCATGTAGCAGACAACCGAAAACACAAAAATTCACGTCGGAAATTGTTTCAATTTGATTAAAATGTGAGATAAAATGCAGTTCTGATAGTTAGAACAACTTGTTGAGAAACGATTTACACTATGATTCACTGACGATAAATGAAATGGACATCACAGCAGACGAAATTTACAAATAAGGGGGAGGTGTGGTCTCATGCTTCAGTCTGGGATTTTAAGGATTTATTGACTCACATACTTTGAGGAAATATGTTTTTAGACTGAAATCCACATTCTAAACGGAAAGTATCTTCTATTTAGCTAACAAAGTAAGTTGATTAAATTTAGTGTTTTGGTCATGTATATTGAAAAAATGTACACTATGAAAGTAGACCAAACTTATAACATTTTATGCAAACTTATTTTGTCATATATCTTGGTATTTTTAATTGATTGTCTCCATACAATATTATTATTATGACTCAGAAATAGCTTTGTACTCATTTTTAATGGAGAAATGCACTGAAATAGGACACAACAGCTTAAATATTTTAAATTTAATAATTAAAAAATAAGGAAAAGAGGGAAACTTGTGGAAATCACAAGGTTTTGTTTTCACATTTGTTTAAAATGTGTCGATGTAGGCTATTGTAGCAGTGTTGAATATTTTTTCATGAAAATTTAGGAATATAGTGTACCATTTTTAAAGTAATTGCACTTAAATTGCTAATTTCTGTATAAATGTGCAAGTTAACATCATTTCAATCATTTTAATAATTATCACATTTGGTTTAATACAGCAAATTTTGTAACAAAGAGCATGTTTTCTTCACTCGACACATAATTACACACTGTCGGAACTCACCCAATGTTCATTATTTTATCAATTTTTGCCAAAAGTTAGTTTTTTATGTTACAAAAAGTACATTTAATATGTACTAAAAATTGGAAATTAGTGTTTAAGCCATTTTGAATTGTCCATCATTGAAAAATTTTAAGTCTAATATGATTACCCCTTTCTAAGCCAAAAAGTACTAATATCTTGATACATATTAACTCTTGGTTGTTTTTTTTTTTCGCTTGACAAGGCTTATCCGGTCCATATCAGATGAGCTCGAAGATACAAGATACTCTCTAGATACTGGTTATGTGTTATGTTGTATATATTGTAACACTTCTTAGTGTCTGGACAGGTCTCATTAATTGCAGCAAAGATGAATTTTTTTTATCGTGATGTATGTTTTCCTTAATATTCATGAGCTTTGGTCAGTGATGTACGATTGGTCAAAAAGCTAGGCAGATTCTTCACGCACCACTTATGACCATGTTGACTATATTATCTCTAACCGTTTTCAAGTTATAAGTCAAAAACAGAATAACAGAAATGTGTCAAGGCTGATAACTGGAATACGGTTCATACAACAGTTTCGGATACAATATACTAAATGAAGGTCTTGATGAGAGGATCACTTTCAATAGACATGTTTACTATATTATCTTTAACTGTTTTCCAGTTATAAGTCAAAAACTGATTAGTCGGAACCTGTCAAGGGCCATAACCTCGAAAACGGTTTGTCGTACAGTTTTCAACCCTATATATCAAATGTAGATCTCAATGAGAGGAACATTTTACTAGTATATTGTCTGGTTCAATTTTTTATGGTTTTTTAGTTATATTGAAAACAAAATTCAGTCGAAACCTGTCAAGGGCCATAACCTCGAAAACAGTTCGTCACACAGTTTTCAACCAATTATATCAAATGTAGATCTCAATGAGAGAAACATTATTCTGACATATTGTCTGCTTCAATAATTTTTATGGTTTTTGAGTTATTTCGAAAACAAAATTTAGCCGAAACCAGTCAAGGGCCATAACCTCTAAAACGGTTTGTCGCACAGTTTTCAAACTGTTATATCAAATGTAGATCTCAATGAGAGGAACATTTTTCTCATATATTGTCTGCTTCAATTTTGTATGGTTTTTGAGTTATTTCGAAAACAAAATTTAGCCGAAACCTGTCAAGGGCCATAACCTCTAAAACGGTTTGTCGCACAGTTTTCAAACTGTTATATCAAATGTAGATCTCAATGAGTGGAACATTTTTCTCATATATTGTCTGCTTCAATTTTGTATGGTTTTTGAGTTATTTCAAAAACAAAATTTAGCCTAAACCTGTCAAGGGCCATAACCTCTAAAACGGTTTGTCGCATAGTTTTCGAACTGTTATATCAAATGTATATCTCAATGAGAGAAACATTTTTCTCATATATTATCTGCTTCAATTTTGTATGGTTTTTGAGTTATTTCGAAAACAAAATTTAGCCGAAACCTGTCAAGGGCCATAACCTCTAAAACGGTTTGTCGCACAGTTTTCGAACCTTTATATCAAATGTAGATCTCAATGAGAGGAACATTTTTCTGATATATTGTCTGCTTCAATTTTTTATGGTTTTTGAGTTATATTGAAAACAAAATTTAAATGGCGGCCATTTTGAAAATGGTGGACCAAAAATTTTTTTTGATCCGATACATGTAATTAGGACCCTTATATCTACTTGGAAACTAAGTTTTGTGTAAATCCGACAACTTTGACGTTTTCGCCAAACTTCGCATCAAAATCGCGTAAACAGGAAGTGGATCGAAGAATGTTTTATTGCATGACAAATCATGGCCATAAGTCAGGCAACATTTTCCTCACTTTAGATTTTTGATATCTGTCATTGTTTCTGAGTGTATCTGCACACAAGGGTAAACAGTGTTTGGGGAGATAACTCTGTTACTAAAAATAGATCGGTGTCGCAGGGTGACTCAGGTCGAGCCCAGGTAGTGTCAGTTAGGTGTGCCAAGTTTCAAAGCGATACGTCAAGACACTTTTTCGACATCTGCGGCGGAAAAGAAGAAGAATAATAAAAAAAATTAAAAGGACATTTGTTCAGTAGAACAAATGCACAGGAAGGTCTTTCCCTCGTTATCGTTTCTATAGGAAAAACTGGCGTTAAACGTTAAACAAGAGGCCCCAGAGGGTGAAAATCTATCATTTTACATCGTAATATACCCGTATACCTACCCCCCCCCCCCCCCGGGCGGGTTTCTATTCCATTGTTTCTAGAACGTTCTAATTACAAAATTGAAGAAAAAAAAAGGGCCCGGCCCCTCCACCCCAGGGCCAGCATGATTTATTGTTTTTGACATGCTGTCCCTGGGTGGAGAGTTGGGCCCTTTTTGGGTTCATAGTTTTATATGCAACTATGGTTATATAAAAACCGGGAACCAGTTTTTTTGTTTATTTGTTTGTTTGTTTACTTTTCTGTTTGTAACTATATGTTTGGTATTTTAATGACTTTTCTTGACTTGTAGGGGAAGAGAAAGAGATTTATGGTAAAAGGCAAAGAACAGAACTGGCTGGAGTCACGTGACATTGTTATATAATATCACGGAGATAGTTTTATTTTATCATTCTAGGGAGTTACGATGGTCTGAAAGGACATATATATGACATGATGCACGATCTGTAATCTCAGTGATTGTTTATTTCAGGACGACACGGATTAATATCAACGGACCATGCCGACAATTAATAAAAGACTTTTTTATTTTATTTTAGTGGAATTTTACACTGTAAAATAATTACACGAGGCACGTAGCAGACGATGGAATACACAAAAAAGTGACGTCGGAAATTGTTTCAATTTGTTATTGTTTCAGGTAAAATGCAGTTCGGACAGTTAGAACAACTTGTTGACACACGATTTACACGGTCATTCACTGACGATGGCTGAAACGGACATCACGACAGACGAAATTTACGTGGCTGGGGGGAGGGGTGGTCACGTGTTTCAATGTGGGATTTTAAGGATTTATTGACTCGTACACCTTACGGGGAGACATTTTTAGACTGAAATCGACATTCTAAAGCGAATGGCGAGGGTTTCAAACAGCTGGGATGCATCGTTTTTCGGGAAATTACGATTTTTACATAAAAAGTGGTGTTGGACTTGCACGACTGGTAACTTTTTATTGGTTGCGCCCAGCGATTTTCTACCTATCGACAATTCGAGGACATCGATCCCAGATGCAATCGGCGTCCATTTTATTGTACCATTTTGTGTGCCTTAGGAGGAGATGTGATAACAACGTTTTCATGGGGGGTCCCTGCCACGCCCTCATTTTTGACGGGGCGTGCTAACAGGGTGAATGGGAGAAAGCCCACGGGGTATCCATCACACCGCCAAATTTTCAGCTCGATCGGATAAGAAACTTTTTGGCAGCACTAAATTGAATTTTAGATCGGAAGAAAAGTAATAATAATATGAAAAGTCATTTGTTCAAAGAACAAATGTGAGGTCTTTCCCGGCATTTTCTTAGTGTTATGTCTAGGTATATGGTTGCTAATTTTGAAAATTGCTGCCCATAACCATTGGACTTTTGTCCTAAATCGAAGGGCTTGTTGAGACGGTCACAAAAATCCTATGTTCACTATATTATCTCTGACGGTTTAAAAGTTATAAGCCATAAACTGATTAGCCGAAAAATGTCAACGGCCATAACTTGAAAACGATTAATTGCACAGTTTTCAATAATTCAAATCAAATGTAGATCTCAATGAGAGGAACATTTTTCTGATATATTGTCTGCTTTATATTTTTATGGTTTTTGAGTTATTTCGAAAACAAAATTTAGCCGAAACCTGTCAAGTGCCATAACCTCTAAAACGGTTTGTCGCACAGTTTTTGAACCTGTATATCAAATGTAGATCTCAATAAGAGGAACATTTTTCTGATATATTGTCTGCTTCAATTTTGTATGGTTTTTGAGTTATTTCGAAAACAAAATTTAGCCGAAACCTGTCAAGGGCCATAACCTCTAAAACGGTTTGTCGCACAGTTTTTGAACCTGTATATCAAATGTAGATCTCAATAAGAGGAACATTTTTCTGATATATTGTCTGCTTCAATTTTGTATGGTTTTTGAGTTATTTCGAAAACAAAATTTAGCCGAAACCTGTCAAGGGCCATAACCTCTAAAACGGTTTGTCGCACAGTTTTTGAACCCGTATATCAAATGTAGATCTCAATGAGAGGAACATTTTTCTGATATATTGTCTGCTTCAATTTTGTATGGTTTTTGAGTTATTTCGAAAACAAAATTTTACCGAAACCTGTCAAGGGCCATAACCTCTAAAACGGTTTGTCGCACAGTTTTTGAACAGTTATATCAAATGTAGATCTCAATGAGAGGAACATTTTTCTGATATATTGTCTGCTTCAATTTTTTACGGTTTTTGAGTTATTTCGTAAAAATATTTAGCCGAAACCTGTCAAGGGCCATAACCTCTAAAACGGTTTGTCGCACAGTTTTTGAACCTGTATATCAAATGTAGATCTTAATGAGAGGAACATTTTTCTCATATTGTCTGCTTCAATTTTGTATGGTTTTTGAGTTATTTCGAAAACAAAATTTAGCCGAAACATGTCAAGGGCCATAACCTCTAAAACGGTTTGTCGCACAGTTTTCAAACCTTTATATCAAATGTAGATCTCAATGAGAGGAACATTTTTCTCATATATTGTCTGCTTCAATTTTGTATGGTTTTTGAGTTATTTCGAAAACAAAATTTTACCGAAACCTGTCAAGGGCCATAACCTCTAAAACGGTTTGTCGCACAGTTTTTGAACAGTTATATCAAATGTAGATCTCAATGAGAGGAACATTTTTCTGATATATTGTCTGCTTCAATTTTGTATGGTTTTTGAGTTATTTCGAAAACAAAATTTTACCGAAACCTGTCAAGGGCCATAACCTCTAAAACGGTTTGTCGCACAGTTTTTGAACAGTTATATCAAATGTAGATCTCAATGAGAGGAACATTTTTCTGATATATTGTCTGCTTCAATTTTTTACGGTTTTTGAGTTATTTCGTAAAAATATTTAGCCGAAACCTGTCAAGGGCCATAACCTCTAAAACGGTTTGTCGCACAGTTTTTGAACCTGTATATCAAATGTAGATCTTAATGAGAGGAACATTTTTCTCATATATTGTCTGCTTCAATTTTGTATAGTTTTTGAGTTATTTCGAAAACAAAATTTAGCCGAAACATGTCAAGGGCCATAACCTCTAAAACGGTTTGTCGCACAGTTTTTGAACCTGTATATCAAATGTAGATCTCAATAAGAGGAACATTTTTCTGGTATATTGTCTGCTTCAATTTTGTATGGTTTTTGAGTTATTTCGAAAACAAAATTTAGCCGAAACCTGTCAAGGGCCATAACCTCTAAAACGGTTTGTCGCACAGTTTTTGAACCCGTATATCAAATGTAGATCTCAATGAGAGGAACATTTTTCTGATATATTGTCTGCTTCAATTTTGTATGGTTTTTGAGTTATTTCGAAAACAAAATTTTACCGAAACCTGTCAAGGGCCATAACCTCTAAAACGGTTTGTCGCACAGTTTTTGAACCCGTATATCAAATGTAGATCTCAATGAGAGGAACATTTTTCTGATATATTGTCTGCTTCAATTTTGTATGGTTTTTGAGTTATTTCGAAAACAAAATTTTACCGAAACCTGTCAAGGGCCATAACCTCTAAAACGGTTTGTCGCACAGTTTTTGAACAGTTATATCAAATGTAGATCTCAATGAGAGGAACATTTTTCTGATATATTGTCTGCTTCAATTTTTTACAGTTTTTGAGTTATTTCGTAAAAATATTTAGCCGAAACCTGTCAAGGGCCATAACCTCTAAAACGGTTTGTCGCACAGTTTTTGAACCTGTATATCAAATGTAGATCTTAATGAGAGGAACATTTTTCTCATATATTGTCTGCTTCAATTTTGTATAGTTTTTGAGTTATTTCGAAAACAAAATTTAGCCGAAACATGTCAAGGGCCATAACCTCTAAAACGGTTTGTCGCACAGTTTTTGAACCTGTATATCAAATGTAGATCTCAATAAGAGGAACATTTTTCTGGTATATTGTCTGCTTCAATTTTGTATGGTTTTTGAGTTATTTCGAAAACAAAATTTAGCCGAAACCTGTCAAGGGCCATAACCTCTAAAACGGTTTGTCGCACAGTTTTTGAACCCGTTATATCAAATGTAGATCTCAATGAGAGGAACATTTTTCTGATATATTGTCTGCTTCAATTTTGTATGGTTTTTGAGTTATTTCGAAAACAAAATTTTACCGAAACCTGTCAAGGGCCATAACCTCTAAAACGGTTTGTCGCACAGTTTTTGAACCCGTATATCAAATGTAGATCTCAATGAGAGGAACATTTTTCTGATATATTGTCTGCTTCAATTTTGTATGGTTTTTGAGTTATTTCGAAAACAAAATTTTACCGAAACCTGTCAAGGGCCATAACCTCTAAAACGGTTTGTCGCACAGTTTTTGAACAGTTATATCAAATGTAGATCTCAATGAGAGGAACATTTTTCTGATATATTGTCTGCTTCAATTTTTTACGGTTTTTGAGTTATTTCGTAAAAATATTTAGCCGAAACCTGTCAAGGGCCATAACCTCTAAAACGGTTTGTCGCACAGTTTTTGAACCTGTATATCAAATGTAGATCTTAATGAGAGGAACATTTTTCTCATATATTGTCTGCTTCAATTTTGTATGGTTTTTGAGTTATTTCGAAAACAAAATTTAGCCGAAACATGTCAAGGGCCATAACCTCTAAAACGGTTTGTCGCACAGTTTTCAAACCTTTATATCAAATGTAGATCTCAATGAGAGGAACATTTTTCTCATATATTGTCTGCTTCAATTTTTTATGGTTTTTGAGTTATATTGAAAACAAAATTTCAATGGCGGCCATTTTGAAAATGGTGGACCAAAAATTTTTTTTGATCCGATACATGTAATTAGGACCCTCATATCTACTTGGAAACCAAGTTTTGTGTAAATCCGACAACTTTGACTTTTTCGACAAACTTCGCGTCAAAATCGCATAAACAGGAAGTGGATCGAAGAATGTTTTTTTGCATGACAAATCATGGCCATAAGTCAGACAACATTTTCCCCACTTTAGATTTTTGATATCTGTCATGGTTTCTGAGTTTATCTGAACACAAGGGTAAACAGTGTTTGGGGAGATAACTCTGTTACTAAAAATAGATCGGTCTCGCAGGGTGACTCAGGTCGAGCCCAGGTAGTGTCGGTTAAGTGTGCCAAGTTTCAAAGCGATACGTCAAGACACTTTTTTGACATCTGTGGCAGAAAAAAAAAAATAATAATAATAATAATCATAAGAAATACAGTAAGGTCTTTCCCTTGGAAAGGGGAAAGACCTTAATAATAATCAGAAGAAATACAGTAAGGTCTTTCCCTTGGAAAGGGGAAAGACCTTAATAATCCATATGAGTGTTCAATTTGAAATGCAATATGATACTTTGCACGTTTACACATCCTGCAGCTCGATCCTGACATTATGTTTGACACTCACACACACAGTGGACACAGCCTAAGTCTATAGGTGGAATGTTTAAAACAGTTAACTGGGCTAGATAAGATATTTAACACATGCCAAGGTTTTAACTAGGATTTTTTAACCATTAGTCACTTTTGTGTGTGACAATTTTTAAGATCTAATATGTGTGTATTTTCATTTATATGTCTAAATGCATGCAAGATCATTATTTAATGAATACAATAAACATGAATAAATATTTAATATTTTCTTGCTCTATTTTATATGTATTCATTTTAATATTGCCACAGAACATACATTTAATCAGATTTAAATAAAAAACTTTAAAAGTGATTGCCAAAATTTTTGTTTATGTTTAAATTTTTCAATAGTAATTTTAAATCTAATTTTAATAGCAGCATCATATTTTGCGATCTCAGGCACTGAATTCATATCTGCTCTGAAAACAATCGGTGTAATCTTTTGCTTTGAACTGGTTTCCGTTAGTATTTTAACCAACGCTTTATGAACTAAGTAAAGTCATGCCTAAATCAGCGTTAACAAATAGCGCGTAAACATGATAAACATGAGGCTATGAAAAAATATGATGATTTCTGACCAGAATGGCAATAAAATTAAAGGAGACATAAGACAACTTTTTAAAATGACAGAGCGACTTCATCTTCCCTTTTAAAGGTGAACAAAACAATAAGATCCCCCGAGTTGCAATTCAACTAGTTATGCTTGATCGCATGTGACGGTGTGTACACAGTAAATAAGTGATTAATTATGAAATAATATCTGGTGGCATAGCTATTACATAATTACTTTGATTGCCTTATGTCATAAACATGTAGCTTAGGTAAGATGTTTGGATTTACCTGTGCCGATTTTGACGATGACACTTTTGAAATTTCAAAAGGGAAGTGGCGAATAACATTCAAAATATTTTCGTCACTTCCTAACAGGATTCACCAATAGTGAAAGAGCCGAGCACTAGCTAAATCACTGCTTACAGCACTAGATAGTACTTTTAACATAGCTAATGGTTCTAGTAAGAAAGTATAACAGACTACCGATTAAGTTTGATTGAACGTAAGTGCTAGATAGAATTTTTTGACACAGTTTTTTATGTCAATAAGGTGGATTGCTTAGTTTTAAAAACTAACCCTTAAGTTATTCGAACTCTCACATAGATACAGCCCAATGGTATGGTGCTAGATAGTATGTTAGACATAGCCTACTGGGTTAGACTGGACATTTGACACAAATTACAGGTTTAGACAGATCGACCGTTTTACGATATCTACGGTTCTAGAAAGGATATATGCTTAGATTTATAAATTAATCCTTAACCTATTTTGATTCCACCACAGGCACAGCCTATGGCGCTAGACATTTGAAACAACCTACAGTGTTACTTAGACAGGACAAACACAGCCTAAGGTGCTAGACATGATATATGACACAGGCTACATGATGTCTGACACAGTATACGGTGCTAGATAGGACATCTAAGAGCCTACAGCACTAGACAAGGCCATATGACAAATCATGTAGGTGTCACTTATTTCATCCAGTCATAGGTTTACTAATTATTTTATGACTAAACATAAAAAAACAGCTATGAATATGTGTACACTTACACAATGTCTACTGTGAAGTGACATAAAGTTTGGTGGAATCTAAATGAGACAAGTTTGGGATGAGGTGGGGGGGGGGGGGGGGGGGAAGAATCGTCCATGTTTGTTAATTTTGTTTAGGTCAATGTGATCGGTCATGTTTGTGGAATCCGACATGTTTCTGAGTACTGCATATGTATAACACAAACAAACCTTTTTAAACCCAAATATCCAAGGGTTTAGATCTAAGGCTCTACTGAGGTCTTTTACTAGATCATCATTTTCTGGATTCTCCATAATTGCTTTAAACTGCATGGGTAATAGTTGTGATAAATAAGTAACTAGCTTTGGATACTTCAAGGCCTTTGATATACATGCCCACTCTAAAAAGGAAAACAATTCAGACTCAGGGTAAACAATTTGAATGGCAAATATTTCTGTAAACTTTTTGTTTGTTTGTTTGAATGGTGTTTTAACGCCCCTTTCAGCAATTTTTCAGCTATTTCATCGCATCCAGTTTTTATTGGGGGAGGAAGCCCGAGTACCCAGAGGGAACCCTCGACCTGCGGTATGTAAACTTTTTGTGAAAAACTTAGATGCCTATGTGATGATAGAATGAAAAATTGTACCATTACTTGTAATGTAGCAGAGTCAGAGTGAATCACTCCAGGCACTTTGGTATCAAAAAGCAGTTACAACCCAAAGCCGGGTACAACCTTGATATCATTTAACAGTGCCAACCTTTTGTCAGCTTCATGTTTAAAATCGCTCATTTTTTATAGCAGAAGATAATTATCAGTTTTTAATCACCCGCTGTATGTCATAATGGACATTTAGTTTACCACCGAACTCTTCTTGAGTCCACTCCATAACACTGTGCTAAGGATATCACCTCTGCCACACAAGCTTGAGATTTCCCTATGCTAAGGATATCACCTCTGCCACACAAGCTTGAGATTTCCCTATGCTAAGGATATCACCTCTGCCACACAAGCTTGAGATTTCCCTATAAACTATGAGCACTAATTGGTCAAAATTGTAGAAATACAAAGAAAATTCACTTTTGCAAGCTGCATACTTATTTTTAATCATAGTCAAGCAAAATTTAAATTTCAACAGAAAATTAGGTTGAAAGAATTTGAAAAGTAAATTAGGGTGAAAGATTTGTTTATTACGGAAATTGCAGATGATACATGTACTCAATTTAGATAACCTTGAAATAAACATGAAAAAAATTATCTATTGTGATAGTTTAATTAACCTATTTCATTGTATTAAAAAAGAATGAAATACTATTTACAATGTAAACTCAATCCATCAATCAGCTAGTCCTTTTTAATAGAGGCTAACAAATCAATAAATATGAGAGGTGTTAAAGCCCTTGTGTGAAAGACATGAATTCTCAGTGAAGCAGCTGGGATTTTTGACAAAAAATCTGCTTTCAACAGTGTTTAGAAACAATAAGCTCAAACAATAATCTGAAAATAATCAGACGTTGTCTGCGTCTGTAAACTTTTCACATTTTAATCTTCTTCCCAGAAACCACTTGGCCAATTGAAACCAAACTCGGCCATTGGATGAATCTTTACAAAGTTTGTGTTTTTTTATTTGGATTGGAAAACTAATATGGCTGCCACCGCAAGACTTAGTTTAATATAGAATCCTATGGGAAAAAAAGGCTTCTTCTCTGAAAATGGTTAACCAATCAAAACAAAACTTACTAGCATTATTGTTTGAATGGTCCTTTATAAAGTTTATGTTTTCTATGCCAATTGGAAATTCAAAATGGCCACCACCACAGGACTTAGTTTAACATAGGACCCTATGGGAAAAAGTTTAAAAGGCTTCTTCTCTGAAACCGGTTAACTAATCAAAACAAAACTTAATGCCAATATTGTTTGGATGGCCTTTTTTAAAGTTTTTGATTGGAAATTAAAAATGGCATCCAAAGCAGGACCATATGGGAAAACACTTAGTTTTACATTGGACCATATGGGAAAACGTTTAGAAGGCTTCTTCTCAGAAAATGGTTGACCAATGTAAACAAAACTTACTAGCAATATTGTTTGGATGGTCCTCTATAAAGTTTATGTTTTTTATGACAATTGGAAATTCAAAATGGCCGCCAAAGCAGGAGTAAGTTTAACATCAGGCCCTATGGGAAAAAGTTCAGAAGGCTTCTTCTACTGTTCTATGAAACCAGTGAACCAATCGAAACAAAACTTATTAGCAACATTGTTTGGATGGTCCTCTATAAAGTTCATGTTTTTTATCCCAATCTGAAATTCAAAATGACCGCCACAGCAGGACTTGGTTTAATGTTGGACCCTATGGGAAAAATGTTAAAAAAGGCCTTTTCTCTGCAACTGGTTAATCAATGGAAACAAAACTTACTATCAATATTGTTTGGATGGTCATCTAAAAAGTTTGTTTTTTTTTATTGCAATAGTTAAATCAAAATGGCTACCCCAGCAGGACTTAGTTTAACATAGGACCCTATAGGAAAAAGTTTTAAAAGGCTTCTTCTCTAAAACCAGTTAACCAATGGAAACAAAACTTTCTAGCAATATTGTTTGGATGGTCCTCTTTAAAGTATATTGAAAATTACATAACTTAGTTTAACATCAGGGAAATGACATTCTTCATTGATTATAACAAGTGTGGACACAGAAAAACGTCTCGCCTGCATTCCGCATCAGTAACAAAAATAAATTTTGTCATAAGCATTACGTAAATAGCATTAAATATCAGCAGTGGCCTGTATACAAAATATTGTCACCATACCCTGCATAGTTACAAGGGAACAGCCGTACCCCAAAAACTTTAACATAGTCAGTGGAGTTCATGGTCAGGTGGCACCTACCAGACAGTCATGTACTATTCATCAGCAACCTATATACCAAATATTGTCATCCTACCATGCATAATTACAGAGAAACTGCCGTAACCCAAAAACTTTAGCGTAGTCACTAGACCATGAAATTGAGGTCAAGGTCAGGTGACACCTACCAGACAGTCATGTACTAGTCATCAGCATCCTATATACCAAATATTGTCATCCTACTTTGCGTAGTTACAGTGGAAATGTCGTAACCCAAAAACTTTAACGTAGTCGCTGGACCGTGAAATTGAGGTCACGGTCAGGTGACAGGTGACTGACTGGCAAGTACTCATCATAAGCTTCCTCTGGACCATATTTGATGGACCTATGACCTGGGCTTACAAATATATGAAGCAAGATGTCCAAGTGTTTGCGCTGCCGTGGCCGCCGGATTCCCATACATGTCTCGCCTCCAGTGACTTTCGTCGCAGGCGAGACAAAAATTATCATTAAAGGGCAATAACTCATACAGGAAGCCGTTACACAACTTCACACTAATAGGAACTGTTGTAGACCTCAATGTGCTGATCAATTTGAAGTTACAGTTTTCTCTATAGCTATTATAATTTTTGAGATATTAACCAAAACGGGTGATGACAACCATGTTCTATTTTTAGTAACAGTGGCTGTCTTTGTCAGTTGATCAAAATCTTGGGTACATATTTGAATAAGGAACCCTAGGTATGATTGTGGCCAAGTTTGGAAAAAAAATGGCCTATTGGTTACAGAGAAGAAGATTTTTTTAAAGTTTATGACGGAAGACAGACGACAGACGACTGACAACAGACACCTAGTGATGGCAAAAGCTCACACAGACCTTCAATCCTGGTAAGCTAAAAATAAATTGGAATATATAAATTAAGCCATTTAATGCAAACCTCATGAAAATTTACATTGTTATGTTATTTTTATCTGGAACATTGTCAGGTTGACTTCAGATATTAGAGATTTTCACTAATATTGTTAATTTTTGTGACTATAGTAGTCTTATTGCAGACAAACAGTTGATACTGTTATTTTACTTTGTTAGTTCAGCTTTAATTTTAATTGTATTTTTTTCTAAATTATAACATTTTTACTTAAATGCTTGTTAATTGTTAATATTTGAAAAAATGTTATTCCAATGATATCCCACCATATGCACAGTGGCATTACATCAATAGTACTTTACAATTAACACTTGAACTGAAAACAAAATTAATAGTATTATTAAAACATTAAGAAAATTCCTGTAAGTTTAAAATTTATCATACCAGGTGAATCTAAGGTACTCAAAATAATGTCACCAGAAAACTTTCCTTCATCTGGAAGAGAATCTCTGTAACTACTCATCAATTCCTCCAGATTTTCAAACTTTAACCTTTTTTCTATTCCATTTTCTCTACAAAATAGTGTTGTTTAACTCGCTAAATAAAGAAAGTTACAAAAGCAAAAAAAATTATGAAGCCATATACAGTGTATGATATTTCATCGTAAGAAAAAATAGAAAGGAAACAGTCATCAGATGAAAGTATTAGGACAAATGTGGATTTAGACAAACATATACTAGTATAATGCAAAACCAAAACAAACCAGATGCCCTCACCTGATTTATATAAAATGAACATTCAGACCACGTTTGGTTTCAGAGGAATAGATTGCAAAGCAAAAAGTTTATAGACCCTGCCCCCACAAACTGACAGAGTAATGACAAAACACACATGACCCTTATGTTCAGGTGATCTAAAAACACAAGTGTTGACATAGAAAAAATGTTTCCCCTGAATTCCACATCAGTAATGAAAAAAATTTCTTCATGAGCAACTTATAAATAGCATCAAATTGTCATCAATTAAAATATGCAATACATGGTAAGATGAACTGACCTAATCCAAAACTTAAATGTAGTCGCTGGACCGTGAAACTGAGGACACCTACCAGACAGTATTGTACTATTCATCATCTTAACCTATATACCACATAATGGCATCCTACAATTCAGGGTACAGGGGAAATGCCCTTATCCAAAATGTTTAACATAGTCACTCTACCATGAAGTCAAGGTCAAGGTCAGGTGACACTTCCAGACAGTCATCAGCATCCTATATACTAAATATTGTCATCCTATCAGATATGGTTACAAAGGAACTTTCCTAATTAAAGGTTAGGTAACACCTACCAGACAGTCATGTAAAATTCATCAGCATACCAAATATTGTCATCCTACCACGCATGGTTACAGAGGAACTGCCCAAATCCTAAAACTTAAACATAATCAGGTGACAGGTGACTGACTGGCAAGTACTAATGATAGGTTGTCTTTTTGCACGCTCAGCTCCAGCAACAAAAAGAAGTAAAATTTGCATTTCTCATGGAAGATCTTTCCCCAAAACAATTGTTAGAACCAATAGTTGTTTCCTAATCCTAAAATCTTTTGGGGTATAACTTTTAATATGTACTAGTATAAATTAGGATACATACTATGTCAGCAAATTACTGATTTGAATGTTCAAGTCTGCTTGTAAAAGCCTTATATTTTACCTTATGAATTTGAGAAATCTATCAATATGCTCCATAGATATGGGAACATTATCTTGGTTTTCACTGTAGTTTTGATTATATCCTCTTTTTAACTTCTTTGTGAGAAACATTGTGACAAGTTTATCCTGGACCACCTTATCGTCCTTTCTTATCTCGTATGTTAGAGTGGTATTATCTTTAGGACATCTATGGTGATCAATAACTCTTGTCCTTAAAATACATATCTTCCACCAGGAATCTATGAAGTGAAATGGAGCAGCAACTCTCTCACTAGCATTTGGTTTGTTAAAATCTTTTAAAGTTCCTATAAAATATTTATGATGCAAACTAAATGTGAATGACATGAAACATTTGCAGTAAAAGAAAAATGTAAATTTTGTTAAGAACAATAGGTTGCTAATGAAAGCTTTGTGTAAGATCTTGTGCATATATTTGTTGAAACAATTGGCAACTGTTGCCATTTTTCTGTATTGTGCATCTCAATTCTTATATCGCATATTATAAAAAATAATTAAAATCCTGAGTCAATTTAATAACTAGACTCTCTCATGAGCCTGTAATTGCTCACCTGGAACACAGATGACTTCAAGCTATACTTAAATTTTTGTGAAACTTTCAGTATAAATGCTAATTAATAAAAGACTGGGGAAGATATATACTGACTTAGTATTAAAACTTTTTGATGAAGATTTAAAAGAACAATCCTATTAAAATTTAGGTACATATTAAAAATTATTTATTGTTACCTTTACAACATTTCATCTTTCTGCCTTCATATAGATGCTTTCCCTGACCAACACCAGTCATTTCTTGATAATTTAAGAACTGTATGTCTTCTTCCTCTTCCAGATCGTCCTCTTCTTCATCACCTGGTACATCTTCTACTTCATCTACCAGTAAGTATCCAGATATCATGTGACAGAAATGGTCAGTATTCCTATCTCTCCTGTACATATCTATTATCTATAACTGTGGTTATGATTCTGAAAATAGAACATAAACACAGAAAAACAACCAAAATAATTAAAACCACAAAAAAAAACTATTTGATTGCCTGCGTGCAACAATCTTTGATACCACACATATATAGGCTAAAATATATCTCAATTAAAACAAGTATTACTGTGAGCTAATGTTCCCTGATAATACCCTACTCTAAAACAATAAACAGGTAGTAGGAGGCCTGAAAATCAATCACACAATATGGCAGGATCCTAAGAATCTATCAGTGATACTTGTAGGATTTTTTTATGGTGAGTCCTAGACTCATCACTTTTGAAAGTGGTGAGTCCCAAAAAATTTTCATGAGTCCAACATAGATGTAACGCAGATATGTCCAGCTAAGTGCTCGCATACAACCGTTTTCTTTGATGACCGACCTATTAAATGTCTTTTCATAAAAAGATATAACATGGCTTGTAGAATGTTTATCCCATGCTATTTTATATCATTAGTAGCTGAGTTTATAAGTCTTTTGAAGTATGATTGAACTGCACTCATTACTTGAAACATGCTGATGTTTGCCCATAAAAGAGAGACTTTTGTCTTACCTGGATATAATATTTCTTCCAAACAACTTTTACCCACCCACCCCCTTTTTTTCAGATCCTAGTCTATAGCAGATCTTATTGATATATACAAAAAATAAAAGTTTATTAAATAACTAATTAATGTTCATATTGAAGATATCTTTGTACGGGTCAAGAATTTTTACTTAAAAAAAAAAATCGTAAGGAGTGCAACTGCAAGCGCAAGGAAACGAGTGTATTGTCAACACTTATTTTTAAATTCATTCCAAATTTCATCTATTGTCTCATGTGTATGTTTGTTTTCAAGATCAATTTTTGTAATATTTTGTTTAATAAGTTGAGTATTAGCTTTTTTGTACAAATATATCTTTCGTGGTGGTTTTTTTTATCTTATCTGGCCTAAGACTAGATTCTATGTAAACTATTTCATGATCAGATATACCCGGAATTACTTCTACCTTGTTTATAAGTGTGCTGTTGTTTGTAAAGAACAGGTCTAAGGTTGTTTCAGATGTGTCTGTAATGTGAGTTGGATTCATTACTACTTGTTCTAATGAGCAATCATTGCATATATCCAGAAGTTGTGCTTTGTGCTTATGGCTTGATTGACTGGTCGATCCAGTTAATACCGCCAAGATTAAAGTACCCACCAAGCCAGACATGACAGTTACGACTGTGTTGAACAGCACTGATAGATCTTTTCAGTTCAACCAGATAGGATTCATCTGTAGTTTTAGGAGGTTTATAAAAACTACCAATGTACAGGTCAGGAGTGCCTGTTATTTGCACTTTTACCCATAACAGTTCAGTTTTGCCTTCTACGTGAAGGTCAGATGGTTCTGAGCTGAGGTATTTATCGCTTACAAGTATGAAGACACCGCCATGGGTGTCAGATTGGCGGTCTTTTCTATATGCATTAAACCCTGATGGAAATATTTCAGTTGATTGTATGTTACTTTGGAGCCATGACTCATTACCTATTATGTCCGGTTGAGAGGTTTCTATCATATTATCAAGGAGTGCTTTTTTATTTTTGATGGATTGGCAATTGACAACAACTATTCTAAGAGGAATACATGCCTTTTGTGTTTTGTGCGACCACTTGGTTGAGTTTTTGTGACTGGTGAGGAAGCAGCAGTAGGGCTTCCAATATCTGTCTCAATAAAGGATGGGTCACTAAGTGGGTCATAAATAGTTGAATTCTCATATACTGAAGTATCAAAAATGCATGAAGAAAAGTTGGGTATGCCACATGTAATACACTCCCATGAGACATTATGTAAACCTTGATACACCAATGTGTTCATTCCAATACATTCCTTATGATACCATCTGTCACAAGAATTAGCATACACCTGCTGTTTTCCAGGTGACTGCTTTATTGCAGGACCCGCACGGAAACTTCGGTGCTCTAGGTCCTGGGTTTGGTTCTGGCGCATATGAATTAGCTAATAATATCTTAATTAAATATAGGAGAACCAATTTGCCAGAATTTAAGTGACTTTTGTGTATTTCCCTAACAACAAAGAAAGTTGCTGTTGATATGCTTATTCTGAAATTATGATGCTGCTGCTCAGATCTTAAATGCAGACTTGTGTCTGGTGTCAAAAACTCATACCTGCCTACCTGCATGAGAGAAGTGATCTATCCTAAGTTGATGGAGGTTCAGACCTATAGCATTGGCAAGAAGCCGAAGCAACATAAAGCAAGCTACTGGACAAGTAAGATTCATGTTTCGTGTACAACAAAATATTCAGCTCAGATATTTTATGTTTGTGCTCGAAATATGACGACGTGAGACAAGACAACACAGATAGACAACATACACATATATATGGTTAGTACAAACACAAGTGTTATAATCTTCTCACGCTGGGCGACTCAGCGTTGGGTAAAAGACACCACAGAAAAAAGCCTGTCAAAATTACACGTAAACAGTGAGTATGTCCATGTCTGGGTTAAAGGGTAGTTAAAGTCTAAAGGATAGCAATTTTAATTTTCAAAAAGAAGTTTGCTCCCGAGATATTTTGTTTACATCCGGTTTTCGAATGTCTCTGGACCGATCATAGACTGTATAAGTTTTACTGGAGAAATATTGCCAATCGCTTAAAAATGAAACCTATTGTAGAAAGATGTATTTGGACATGAAATGTGAACTTTTAAGCAGGGTTTGCATTGCAAAAAGCGTTAATAAAGCAAAAAAAAACATCAAATTTTCCTCTACACGAATATGGCACCTGGTCTGCTCACGCATGATTTAACTGGTTAGATTATCCATAAGAATTTAGAAATTATTAGTTGAACAGATCCAACAAAGAAAATTGCATTGGTTGTTTGAATAATGATTAATGCCACTTTCAGCAATTTTCAGTTACTTGTATATCCTGGCATCCAGTTTAAATTATGGGCAGGAAAAAAAACCTGACAAACTGCTTGGAAGGTGGTAAAATTGCTTCAGAGTCAGATACTGTTAGTATATAGTTGTACCACACGAACATTTTTATAACATCTGGAGATTGTGAAATATGTGCCAACTCAGACTAGTGTCGCAAAATCAGCTGTTTTGCCTTTGGAGAGCTCTCTGATATCCCATGACCCCATCAGTCTAAAAATGCGTTGGATGGCAGATCTATATAGAGGATTCTTTGACTCGTGTAGCTAGGTGCAGAGATGATGTCAGGTAGTTTATCTTTTTTTTTTTGAGGTTTTGGCGCTGATTGGAAACTTTAGGACCATTGGAGAAAAATGTTTTACTGATACCATTTAAGCACTCAAAAACGAAATTTGCAGAACATATGTTGTGATAAGACAGCCTATAGGTGATAATTACAGGCTTTTTTCAAAAGAAGAGGAGAAACTTTAAATTACTGCATTTTGAACGCTTTTCATTGCTACTTATACTCGTCTGTTTACAATTTTTATGTTGGCTGTATTGGATCTTATTGTTTGTTGTTTTGTTTTTTTTTTAAATAGACCTACCATTGAAAATATAAGGAGAGATAATGAAAAAATTAAGGGTGTTCCGATTGTTGAAATTACCTGGTAGCTTATTTAAGAGACAGGTCACGGGTACCAGATTTTGAATTCTGCGGCCTAAACTCATTGAAAATAAAAATCAAAGTTAAATTTATTATGATGCTTGTATATTAACGTAATATTATAAATAATGAAACAAAACGTCTACAAATTTGTTGAATGTTTTTCATAGAAACGGAACTTCCGTAACTCCGGAACTACAATGTTTACGTTTGGCAACGTTCTTGTTTGGATTTGTTTGAATCTAGAACATTCCGACTCTTAGCTACCGATAGGAGCAAAAACTGTAGGTAAGCTTTCCAAATTACCAAATTTAAGGACTTTTTATTCAAAAGAGATTTTTTGCGAAACCAGCGTTAGTTACAATGCCATGATGAAGAAAATGGGAATTTTAAAAAGTTTAATCCCTCATCATTACATTATAAATTGTAGCAAGTTCACTCGAATTTCGGCGATGAAAGTGTGTCTTAAACGTACGTTTATTTGTTGAAACGCACTGTATTTTATTATTTAGAAGTCATTTGTTTAGAGGAATAAATGCACGATATTTTAACAGTAATTTAGCCTTGGGTTTATTTTGTTACATTGGCATTGCTGAATCAAGCAAGGAAAATCGGCCGAAATTCGAGTGGGAGACCATAAGCATTTGCATATCAGGAAGTCATATTTACTATAATTTTAAGTATCTAGATCATTTATATTTCTGAACATTTCATGAATTCACCACATAAGTTATTGAACAGCTAGTCCGAGAATCCTCTGCCGTCCAACGGTTTTTTTTTCCGTGGGACGTCAGAGAGCTCGCCATAAATATAGCGGATTTTGCTACACTGATCTGGGTTGGCACATTTCATCGTGTCAGATTTAATAAAACATTTTCATCCAGTTAATCTATATATAATTCGCTTCTTTAGATATTTTTCTCCAGGAATATAATCATCATACATTCAATCAAGCTAATTTAAGCACTGGATTTAAGTCACATTGTTGTCACGTGACTTCTTGTTCAAAACGAAAGTGAAATGTAGGAATGTAGGTATCGATGGAAATGAGCTAAGAAATGGACTTAAATCATCTTGATTGAAGGTAAGATGATTATATTCCTAGAGAAAAATATCTAAAGAAGCGAATTATATATAGATTTGTAAAAAAGAGGTAACAAAAAACAGATATAGTAAAAATTTATACAATTACGGTGTGTTTAAACTCTAATAATATAAACAGTAGATGTTAATAACACGCTGGCGTACAACACCTTTCCTTATGGTGCCCCGAGGAATTAGGATACCTGTCGTCCACTGGATGCAAAATAGAACTGTCCATTGATCAAGGAACACCTGCGATTTTATTGTGGAGTCAACTAATATACGCGTGTATAAATGTGTGTAAGAGTTGAAAGGTATGAATTACAGTAAATTTCATAATTATAATAAAAAACCTCGAATTTTGATGTCGTCAGCCAGAGACACGTGTCACTTATAGTTGTTTGCTCCTCCCATTCATTAAGTGATTCCTGCCTCACCTATTGATATTTTGGTAATAGGTGTGTTAGTTTTGGCACACCTGCATGTATCTGTCCATTACTCTAATCTCAACATGTATTCAAAGAGACCAATAATTGACACATGTTACTGCCTTTCTGCAACAAATACGTTCATTACGAATTTCTGCAGTTACAACATATGCCCTGTACAAGTGCAGTGTTTATCATGGCAATAACGCGAAGTCCATTAATAGATGATTCTGCAGTCATTTTGGTGACCAAATGTTCGTGGACAATTATCACTTCAAAAATTGATTGCCGCGTTGCATTCGGGCGTGTTTTTTCGCAGACTTTGCGGAATCCATCTTGGCCGCAGTGTACACTGGTATGATGGCTTTTCTCAAGTCATTCACAGATGTGATATTATGGACCTCATTTTCCATGTCCCTCTTCAGTTTCCGCCAGCAATTCTCAGTCATATTAAGGTCTGGGTTCTGTGCAAGCCAATCCATGTAGTGAGTATTGTTTTTCTCCATGTAACGAAAGTTTCTGGAGGCGAGACATATGTATGGGAATCCGGCGGCGGCGTAAACACTTGACATCTTGCTTCATATATTTGTAAGCCCAAGCCTTAGGTCCATCAAATTTGGTCCATAGGTAGCTTATGACGAGTACCTGACCTTGACTTCAATTTCACAGTCCAGCGACTACGTTAAAGTTTTTGGGTTACGACAGTTCCTCTGTAACTACGCATGGTAGGATGACAATATTTGGTGTATAGGTTGCTGATGACTAGTACATGACTGTCTGGTAGGTGTCACCAGACCTTGACCTGAATTTCACGGTCCAGCGACTACGTTAAAGTTTTTGGGTTACGACAGTTCCTCTGTAACAACGCATGGTAGGATGACAATATTTGGTGTCTAGGTTGCTGATGACTAGTACATGACTGTCTGGTAGGTGTCACCTGACCTTGACCTCAATTTCACGGTCCAGTGACTACGTTAAAGTTTTTGGGTTACGGCAGTTACTCTGTTACCACACATGGTAGGATGACAATATTTGGTATATAGGTTGCTGATGACTGTCTGGTAGGTTCCACCTGACCTTGACCTCAATTTCACGGTCCAGCGACTACGTTCAAGTTTTTGGGTTATGACAGTTCCTCTAGCCACACATGGTAGGATGACAATATTCATGTACTAGTCATCAGCAACCTATATAATATAGGTTGCTGATGACTAGTACATGAATGTCTGGTAGGTGTCACCTGACCTTGACCTTAATTTCAGGGTCCAGCGACTACATTAAAGTTTTTGGGTTACGGCAGTTTCGGTGTAACTATGTATGGTAGGATGACAATATTTGGTATATAGGTTGCTGATGAATAGTACATGACTGTCTGCTAGGTTCCACCTGACCTTGACCTCAATTTCACGGTCCAGCGACTACGTTAAAGTTTTTGGGTTACGGCTGTTCCCCTGTAACTATGCATGGTATAGTGACAATATTTCATATACAGGCCGCTGTTGATATTTAATGCTATTTACGTAATGCTTATGACGAAATTTATTTTCGTTACTGATGCGGAATGCAGGTGAGACGTTTTTCTGTGTCCGCATTTGTTTACTATATGGTCCAGATGGACGGGAGTATTTTCATCCTGGAAAACATAATTATCTTCAGGAAAATCTGTGGCAATTACTAGCATAAACTATTTCAATAATTATCAATAATTTCTATGCACTTCTTAGCATAATTATTACCTTCAATAAAAGAAAGAGTTACAATTCCATTCAACATGCAACCACACAGCATGATGCCTAACCATCGTTCCAGTGGTGGATCAATACAACCAAGTGGTTCCCAATCTTCTCTTTTTTCTAAATACATACTTTTCTGCCCATTTCAATTTTTATTATACCCCCTGCGCTTGAAAAGGGGGGGGGGGTATATAGTGATCATGGTGTCTGTCCGTCTGTTACACTTCTCTTATTTTGCAACTCCTCCTACACCACTGAATGGAATTTGATGAAACTTACACAGAATCCTTGTCACATAGTGCCATTGTACAGGAGATATTTAACATTTTGATCGGAATGATATTGGGTTTCCCATAGAAAAACATGGACATTGTCATTGTCATAAGGGGATACCCACCCATCTCTTATGTGCAACTTCTCCTACACCACTGAATTGAATTTGATGAAACTTAAACAGAATCTTTGTCACATAGCGCCATTATGCACCTGATATTTTACATTTTAATTGGAATGATATTTGGGTTTTCCCACAGAAAAAAATTGGAATTGCTATTCTTTGAGGTGGGGGAGGGATGGGGTTCTCATGTTTTTTCTGCAACTCTTCCTACACTAGATTAAGTTTCAAATTCATAAGTAAGAACATGTGCATTTTTTAAGCAATCTTAAAGTGTAGGGTATCAATGGTGAGCATTGCTCACAGTTTTTTTTACTCTAGTTTATATATTTGGTAAAAATTAGTCAGAGCCTCAGGTCTGCCACTCGAGGATGGTTTTTAAGTGATTTGTGTTCTTTAAATCTTTTTAAAAAATTGTAGATGGTAGATTTCAGCTTCCCACAGATCTTATCAATGTCAATCATTTTCACTTTTGCCTAAGATAAAGCCACAATTGCATTTTCCGCCTCTATAAATTCTTTCCCTTTTCGGCCCATCGTGTTTACAATTGAAAGCAAAAGCAGACGACAGGTAAAGGTCAAACAGTACCATTGGGGTTATAAAGTCAAATGTTGTGGTTAAAAAAAGATAACCAGAATATTTAAATCAACAAAATTGTCAAACGTTGAACCAAAGGAACAAAATTGTTTTAAACCGTAACCATTTTTTCCTAATACTTTTGACCGGAAACTTAATTAGCATCTGTTAATGATAAATACGTAACAATTGACATACATAATGAACTAGGTCTCGGGCATAATGAGGACCACTTAGACAGAATATTTTGTAAAGCTTTCGTCAGAATTTGATAATTCGTTGATATAATGTTTGAAAGGAAGAGGGTCAAAATTCAGTTAATGTTTTTAAAAACTTGACACTTTAAAATCTTAAAATGCAGATTATATAAGTCTTAATTAGAATAATAAGAATTTATGAATTGCTATATCTTTAAGGTTTATTTTTGTTTTGTAACATGTCCATTTAGTACCTTCAGTTTCCTACCATGACCATTTTTTAAAATCCTGCTATGTCAGATTTGTACCTTATATAAATTTCAATGGTAGAATTATGTATTTACAACAACATGTACAGCCATTCATATTTTCTGTGTTAACAGTACACATCACAGACTGTTTTAGTGTGGAGGGCTGCCTTGCTTATTTTTTCCCCTCTATGCTTCATTTTCTTTCAGTTTATTATTTAAAATCCTTGTCTGTTCTACTTAGTACAATATAATAATTTTTGAAATACCCAGTTGTCCATTCATGCTTGCTTGGGGAGTTTTTTACGTCCTACACCGACAACTTAATGCCCTTGGTCGGACGGTTGTCCATTCATAAATACTTACCTAGCTATAGGTTGACCTTGGATGACAAAAAGTTGTATTCCACTCATCGGATCTAGTGGCTACATTTAAATTAATGCATTTTATAAGTTTCTCATTACCAATGCAGGGTCTTCAGTGACCTGGTGGTTAAGGTAATCAGATACATGTATTTTTTATTGATCACATTCATGTCCACACTGACTTTGCTGGTTCAGGTCTTATTGACAAGGATTGGAAGTTTTTTCACCTATGATCTTTGGTTTACACCTGAAACTCTAGCCTCTTCATTAAAAACTGGAAGCCATGCAGCTGAACAATTGAGGAAAGTGGTGTTGTCACTATTCAAGCAAAAAATAATTAACCATACATGGTAGAATCAATACAATATTTGGTATATAGATTCATTGCTGATAAATAGAACTACATGTATGTCAGTGGTCTGACCTTGACAGTGACTGCTCGAATATGAACTTTGTGATGTATCTGGTATAGTAATTAGTACTAGTATGAAGATATAATGTATATCTAATAAGTACATGTTAATAATTGTTTCCACTTCTGATGTAGAATGTAGGCAACAAATTTCTTTGTCCACACTTGCATTAATCTTACCATACTCAAAAGTTGTTTATCAACCTACGTTATTTTCATAGCTTCATTGTGTTGGTACAGCTAAACAATTGACAAGCTGCATTTGTGGCTTTAGAAGACTTATAATTTTATAGTTTTTCATTTGTTATCATATGAGTTCTAATGTTAAAGGTCTGAAAGAAAACCAACCAAAATGGTTAAACTACACATAAAGAAAGGGGATGAAAGTCAGTTTCTGTATGAAACAACAGTTGAAGTGCCTGTAGATGATTTACTAAAAGACATATCAGCTATTTACAATGGTAGATTAAAAGTTCATAGAATTTGTGCAGGTGAGTTACTACATCTACTGTTAGTTGAAGACTTTATGCCATGTCAGTTGCCTATTTACTATGGCAACTAGTTGTTATTAGTCAAGATTTTTTTTATTTCTTAACTAAACAAGATACTAGTACATGTACTGATACTTATGGATTTGTGGTTGTATGACTGCATTTGAATAATGTTTTGTAATGTTTTTGTAAAGTAATGAATGATTTTGATAATGTACTATATATATGGTTTTTGTTGTTTAACTTATTGCATTGTTACATGTATATGTATGTACCCACACAAGATAAACACATCTGTTGATTGAATATCAGGTTACGTACAAATGTACTAGTACATGATTCAGATATATCATATATTTTTTAAATGTCTATTATAAAATAACAGAAATGGAAGAATTAGCCAAACATGGAATTACCTTGCCTCCAAACATGCAGGGGTTGACAGATGAACAGATTGTAGACCTAAAACTAAAGGATGAATGGGGAGAGAAATGTATACCAAGCGGTGGTTATCTAGACAATAAAGACACTCTAACTATAAGGAATGGTAGAGGTATATCAATTATATTATAAATCATTAGAGTTCTTCATGTCTTCATTAATGGGATTAGGTATTCATTTTAATGTATATCCATTTACATTTCATTATCAATAATTATTTAGTCAGTTGTTTTGGTTTTTTTTTGTTTTTAAAAGTGGGGGGGAGGCGGAATTATGTTACGTTACATTGTACTTTCTTTGATAATTAAAAACAAATTTTAACTGCAGTTAATTTCATAGGGTAGAACAAATATCATTATGATTAAAAACAGCCTGTGTACTTTTTTATGTATATTTATTATGAAAACTGACAACTAAATACTGATTGAATGGCCATATATATTTGTAGATTCATATTAATATTATAAATAAATAAGATATGAACTTATTTTTCTTAATTCTTATTTGTAAATATTGTGTACATTTTGTTTGAGAACTAGTTTAACTCCCTGATTGGCAAATAATATCTTTAAAATTATTTAAAAATACGAAGTTAGGTGCACAATATTAGATACCATTTTTAATAACATTTCTTTCAATACTAATTCACTTAATTACTTTATTCTCAATAACATGAATTTAAGACTTACATTGAATGATATTTATAGCTCCACAGAAAAACATGGCAGATTTGATAAATAAAACGATTAAAGAAGCGAAGGACATGATCTCTAAGGTAAATATTATATTATAATATTTTTTACCCTTTTAAAAGAAAACATACACCATTGAATCGAACAAAAGGAGTTTTCACTGTTTTTGTCTTGCATTTGACAAAGTTTGCTGTAGGCAAGATATATATGAGATTCCGGCAGAAGATTTAACACTTCAACACATTTTGCTTCTATTTTTTGAATGTTTAAGATAGGTCGACTAAATTTGGTCACATCTAGATTATGATAAGCACTTGTCACCTGACCTTTGCCTCAATTTAATAGTCTATTGACTATGTTAATGGTAGATAAGTCAGTTCCTCAGTAATTATGCCTGGTAATTGTCAAGTACCTCTTTTCAGCAAACTCCATATTAAATCATTTTACCTTGACCTCAGTTTCATGGTCCAATGAACATGTTAAAGTTATTGGATTAAGTCAGTTTTTTAGGATGCTAATACTTGATATATGCATGTAGGTTGCAGACAAAAGGTACATGACAGTCTTGGTATGTATCACTTGACCTTAACTTTATGTTCCAGTGGCTATGTTAAAATTTTTGGATTAAGTCTTCTCAGTAATCATTACATGGTAGGATGACAATATTTGGTATATAGGTTGCTGATGAATGGCAGACTGTTAGATGTCACCTGACCTTGACTTCAATTTCTCGGTGCAGTGACTATGTCACTGAACCAAAGTTACAGTTATTAGATTTAGTCAGTTTCCAGTAACTATTGCATGGTAGGATGACAGTATTTGCTACATATGTATTATGTTGCTGATGAAAGGTTCATGACATTCTGGTAGATGTTAGTGTTCTTGCCAGAAATTTTGGATAGCATCACATTTAGTATCTATCATCGGTTGACCCAAATAAAAGAAATATTTATTTGGTAGTGTTTTGGTGTAGAGATGCTAAAAAGACTGGGCAGAACACTGCATGTCACCTCACCTTGACTTTTTTTTTGTCCACTGACTACGTCAAATCTATTGTATCAAGTAAGTTCCTCAGTAACCAGGCATAGTAGGATGACAATATTTTGTATATAGGCTGATAATGAAAGGTACATATTTAATAGTTAGGTAGATGTTACATGACTTTGACATAAATTCCACGGCCCAGTTTGACATTAATTTCATGGTCCAGTGATAGAATTGCCACAAGTCCCTTTGAATTTTGTTATGCTATTAGAGAGATGCACCTTTATCATCAAAATTTCCTATACTATCCAGTTGTGAACACAAGCTGATATTGTAGAAATGTTGAAAATAAAGGTGTATATGTTTCTAATAGCAAAAAATTTAAAGGGACATGAGGCAAGTCTAGGTCTAGTGACTATGTTAATGTTTATGAAGTCGTCAGTTTCTCTGAACCATGCATTGTATATATTATATGATGACAATATAATGCTATTAACATGTTGCTTGTGAATAAATTTTTGTCATTACTAATGCAGAATGCAGGTGAGACATTTGTCTGTTTCCACCCTTGTCTAATTACACATAATTAGCTTTTTAGGATCTTCATTCTACTTGTCACTTATCTTCTTCCTGCTTCATTTCTTTAGATCCGTGGTTTAGATGGCACTCTTCTTCTAAGTTTGATTCTCTGAGTCTGTACCTTCTCCCTGAGTTTATTGTCTAATACTTACCTATTCATATACTATTCAACTCTGCAGAATGAGCTTCTTCATGACATTAATTAAATCAAACACAAACCTCATTCAAATAATCACTGAAAGACAGAATAACAAAAATGACTGAAAAATAAATTACTGGAAGGACAAATAAGAGGGAATAATCTACTGGCTTGGATCTCAACCCTTCCCAAAGAACAAATAGGAGAGAATAATCTACTGACTTGGATCTCAACCCTTCCCAAAGAACAAATAGGAGAGAATAATCTACTGGCTTGGATCTCAACCCTTCCTAAAAAACAATCGGAGGGAATAATCTACTGGCTTGGATCTCAACCCTTCCTAAAGAACAATCGGAGGGAATAATCTACTGGCTTGGATCTCAACCCTTCCTAAAGAACAATCGGAGGAAATAATCTACTGGCTTGGATCTCAACCCTTCCTAAAAAACAATCGGAGGGAATAATCTACTGGCTTGGATCTCAACCCTTCCTACAGAACAATCGGAGGGAATAATCTACTGGCTTGGATCTCAACCCTTCCTAAAGAACAATCGGAGGGAATAATCTACTGGCTTGGATCTCAACCCTTCCTAAAGAACAATCGGAGGGAATAATCTACTGGCTTGGATACCAACCCTTCCCAAAGGACAACTAAGATAGAATAATTTACTGGCTTGGATTCCGACCCTCACCAAAGGACAACTAGGATAGAATAATTTACTGGCTTGGATTCCAACCCTACCCAAGCAACAACTAAGATAAAATAATTTACTGGCTTGGATTCCAACCCTACCCAAACAACAACTAAGATAGAATAATTTACTGGCTTGGATTCCAACCCTTCCCAAAGGACAACTAAGATAGAATAATTTACTGGCTTGGATTCCAACCCTCACCAAAGGACAACTAAGATAGAATAATTTACTGGCTTGGATTCCAACCCTCACTAAAGGACAACTAAGATAGAATAATTTACTGGCTTGGATTCCAACCCTACCCAAGCAACAACTAAGATAAAATAATTTACTGGCTTGGATTCCAACCCTACCCAAACAACAACTAAGATAGAATAATTTACTGGCTTGGATTCCAACCCTTCCCAAAGGACAACTAAGATAGAATAATTTACTGGCTTGGATTCCAACCCTTCCCAAAGGACAACTAAGAATAATTTACTGGCTTGGATTTCAACCCTCACCAAAGGACAACTAAGATAGAATAATTTACTGGCTTAGTTCATAATCCTCCCTTTGTTATACTCTAAAAAAACAGGCATGCAAAAATACCAAATAAAAAACATCTGCCTAATACACAGCCAAGACAAGCAACCTTTTTTCCAGAAACATGCACAACACATAATACACACAAGCAAATACAAATTACCACAAGACTGATTTAAATATTGATCTGTTTACAAACAAACAAATTATTTTTCATACTCAGGTAATGCAGGTCATAGTTACCAGTAAAACAGTTTTAAAATCTTATAAGTACATGTATATGACTGAATTCTTTTTGTAAAAACTTTCAATTTTCTTTGCTAATTTATTAAATTTGGTACAAAAAAATGTATATCACCTTGCATGATAGTCAATGCAACAATTTCAGTTATTTCTCTTTTTTTCATTTGGATACATAGTTAGATTTTTAAATAATGTCACCTGCCTTGGACCACATCATATGTTTTACTAGAAGTGTTTAACTTTGATGTGTCCTATGGTCTCTGAATGATTCTTTGTGTTGCTTATACCAGTAAGTGTTTGTATGGTAGTGTGACTTCCACTGAATGATTCTTTGTGTTGCTTATACCAGTAAGTGTTTGTATGGTAGTGTGACTTCCACTGAATGATTCTTTGTGTTGCTTATACCAGTAAGTGTTTGTATGGTAGTGTGACTTCCACTGAATGATTCGTTGTGTTGCTTATACCAGTAAGTGTTTGTATGGTAGTGTGACTTCCACTGAATGATTCTTTGTGTTGCTTATACCAGTAAGTGTTTGTATGGTAGTGTGACTTCCACTGAATGATTCTTTGTGTTGCTTATACCAGTAAGTGTTTGTATGGTAGTGTGACTTCCACTGAATGATTCGTTGTGTTGCTTATACCAGTAAGTGTTTGTATGGTAGTGTGACTTCCACTGAATGATTCGTTGTGTTGCTTATACCAGTAACTGTTTGTATGGTAGTGTGACTTCCACACACTTAGAACTAATCCCAAATTGTTTCAAGTAGAAGTTTTACATGCCATTTGGCAACATTCTTTTCATCAGTAAATGGCCCTTTTACAGCTGTTGAAATATGTACTGCATTATGTCCTTGTTCTGACTACAGTTAGACTTGAATGGGATAAATAAAAACTGTTGCAAATAATGGCGCACCCAGTAACACAATTTTATTTTTTTTATTTCAGAAAAAAGTTCAAAGCGACACATGTGTTACTCAGGCTACTGTTAAAGAAGCTTTAGACCTTCTTCGAGGTGCAGTGATGATTGTATATCCAATGGGGTTACCACCTCATGATAGAATAAAACATGAGTTTGAAAATGAGGAGGATCTTGCTGGTACACAGGTAATGCACCATATACAAAGTCTGATTAGCTATCACATTGTCAGTCATGAATTGGATGTTTAAACAGATGTGGTTTTGTATGTTTCTAGTTTTAGAACATTTAAAACATTCACCATTTCAATTTGATTGTGAAGTTTGTGTTTGGTTTATCTTAGTATGTATGACAATACCTCAATGCAATTAAAATTGACATTTATTAATGAAAAAATGATATTCACTTTATAAAACACGTACATGAATCTATTTTATGTCACTGTCATTAAACTAAATATTTTAATTTTAGATTCAACTTTTGATCTTTTTGGACATAAAATAATTACAATTCACAAATGGAAAAAGAAATAATCAAATACACATGTAATTATATATAATGGCTTTTATACTGTTTTCTACTTGGTTGGAGTTTTGCAATTCATTGTTTGTCATGTATCGAAAATCTGCTTAAACCTTTATTTTTATAGTAATTATACTATTTATAGTAAAATAATTTATATTGATACAAATGAAGATTCCTATAATTTTTTTAATCATGTGTATTCTATTCTATTCTTGACAGTATTTACAGTGTGTAAATACATAAATTTCATTTGCCCCTTCTGATATTGTTAAAGCATGAAACACATAATGCACTAAGCAGAAGTTGTCTTCAATCATCTTAATTGCATATATTGTAAGAATTTTTTAAAAATATACATATACTGCCTAATTCCAGCTGAATTCTACAAATCAGTTGTGTAATAGAAGGCAATGTATGCTTTGGCAGCAGGTTTATTTCCTTTTTAGGAGAATAGTATAAATTTATTATAAAGAATGTTGGGTGAACAACATAGACAGAAATCTTCTGCTTTTTTGGTGTAAATATGTCATAATTTTTGTTTTCAGATGCTATTTGGACATTGTGTTTGTTGTTATACCCCCTTCTTCGAAGACGGGGGTATACTGTTTTACCCTTGTCCATTTGTCCGTACATAACACAAAATTTCTGTGGTAGTTTTCTAAGCAACTATAGCATGTAGAAGCCTGATATTTTGTATATTGCTTTATCCTAAAGTGCCATATGGTTATAGCCATTTCATGCTCCTTGGACATGTACTTCCTGTTTACCAAATACTTAGATTTTTACACTAAGTTGACTTACATGCAAAATTTTCTTCGCAGTTTTCTATGCAACTTTAGTGTGCAGAAGCATGATATTTTGCATATTGCTTTATCCTCCAGTACAATATGGTGTATAGCAATTTTATGCTCCTTGGTCATCTACTTCCTGTTTACCGAAGCCTCATATTTTGCATATTGCTTTAACCTAAAGTACCATATGGTGTATAGCAATTTTATGCTCCTTGGTCATCTACTTCCCGTTTACGTATACTTAGCACCATAGAACAGAAGAATTTACTCTATGGTAAACAATGTTCATAATTGGCAGAAATTGAAACAAGTACTATATTTAAATTATATATTCGACACATTTAACTCTGAGAGATGTCTGTAAAGTAGATGGAAACTGAAGCAAAGAAAGAAGGCATTTATTGCTTTAAAAATGACAGAGCTAACAATAAACATATTTAAATATCCCCATTCCCACTGAATATAAACTGTATGGCTAATTGAGGTCCCAGTAAATAATTAGGGCCCTGCAGCTGCCACTTTGTGGCAGACACCCATAAGTGATCAGTCTGTCAGTCCGTCCGTCCATCCGTCCAAAACTAATCGTGTCTGGGCTGTAACTTTTTTATCTTTCGAGGTAGGCTTTTGATATTTAGAATGTGGGTAGATAATATCAAGGCAATGTGCCGCATACCATGGTTGATGACCTTTGACCTTGAACTGTAACCTTTAGTCACATTATTGCTGTCTGAATGACAAATTAATGTCAGGGCTGTAAATTTTTTATCTTTTGAGGTAGGCTTTTGATATTTGGAATGTGGGTAGATAATATCAAGGCGATGTGCTACATACCATGGTTGATGACCTTTGACCTTGACTTTAAGATCTGTGGGGCCTACAGAGATGGGTAACATCTCACTGATATCTAGATGTAACTGAGCCACAAGTGAATTTTACTCTTATTGTCAAAATACTTGTCCGATATTTTTTACCTATTGGTCAGTCAGTTCTAAATACAGATAAACGCTGTTTAGAAAACTGCTTCCATCTTTTTTCTTTAAAGCTCTTTATAAGTAATTGCTGGGACATTTAAATCGCAGCTACTCATGCATGACTCGGGTAAATTTAAGCTGAATACCTAGAATATCATACTAATTTGTCATATTGTCAACAAAGTTGAAAATTTTATTTCACCTTTATAGCTGTATTTTAAATGTCCAGCTCTTTCTGATTATGAGCTGATTAAGCAAATATACATCAACCCCAGATGAAATACACAAAAATTACATGACATATGGTTTTATCATGTATTCATGTTTTTTGGGGTTTTTTTTTGGAGTAGTCAGGGTTTTATAATCCCCAACAGCACCACCTAACCAGTGTGTGACAGGGATATTCCAAACTAAAAATTGCCTTGACTACATGTTTTTTACTTGTTTTGAAAAGGCAACAAAAATTTTATTTAGTTATTTATTTATTGGAAACAAAACACATTTACTCATCATTCACTCATGCTTGCATTCAATTTTGTTCACGGAAACACATTATTCCTAACAATAATATTGATCTAATCCATATAACAACCTATGTTGATAAGAATATTATCCAAAGGGTCCATGTCTTTTCAAAAGAAACTTTGTATTGTTTTTCTTTGCTACATACTGCTCAAGTGACTGATACCACGTCATTTAAATTCAAATATTTGGGGCTTTTGGTCATTCAGTTTTCACCTGAAGATGTAATATTCAGCATAAATATAAATCAGATTTACAAAGTAGATCCTCTGCTTCAGAACCAAGAAGACTTCTTTTTTGTCAAAGCTAAAATTTTGGTAGTACTATTTAATATGATTTAACCAACATCTGAGAAAATCATTTGTCACATGGCAGTCTAAAAATAAAATGTTCATTGGTTTCACTATGAATTTTACAAAATGTACAGTCTGTTTTCTTGAGCTTTATTTCATACAAAAATGAATTTGTATGAATTATTCTGTGTAACAATTTAAACTGAAAATTTTGAAGATTTTTTAAATTTTTACAGGATTTTTTAAGAATTATGAAATATTTTGACAAATATGTTACCTCCCATTTTGAAAATCTTTCAGTTGGTTATGATATGATTTCAATTACAAGATGTTGATACACCCATTTTCTCTAGATATCTGCCCACCTTATTCATGGTTTTAAAAAATCTGTTGTTTGATGTACTTGGAAACACTTTGAATGATTGAAGATGAACCCTTGGATACACACCAAATGTATAATGTATTAATTGTAAATTGTGCATAAAAATCATTTTCTATATATAAAGTTTAATATGACCACCAATTGTGTGGATATAATAATTTAGAAATGCAAATAAGAAAGATTTTCAGAGTATAACATTGTAAATTGTTCAAATGCAGAATTTTTTACCATATTTTTTCAATCAAAATGCAAGTTTGTCTTCAATTAACATTCAATACCATGGCTTAGCGTCTTTTAGTTCAAAAGTCACAATTCAAAAATATACTGACTATTGAAAAAAATTACTCATAGGTGCATGTACATGTATGTAAATATGTGCAAAACAATTATTTAACATATTTTTATATGATTCCTTGGATAGATTGTTAATAACCTGCATAAAATGGAAGATGGCAAATAACGAAAGTTGTCATCTGTAGTCGGGTGTTGAATACTAGCAAGAAATTATTGCATTTAAATCTTTGAATGATAATGCTTCAGTATATAATAATTCTAAGCTTAGTTAATAATAAGGTGTGACTGAATTATAAAGCCTTTTCTTTAATGTTCAAAATGTAATTTATGTGCTGGTCTTAAATGTTGAAGAAAAGCACATAAGATGTAACTTTTGTTTGTTGGGACACATTTGAAATATTTACTGTGAAGAAAATTTTTTTTATTGTTCACTGTCACTATTTTTATATATTTTGTTGAAAATATTTTGCAACGGTCAATATCTTGTTTACATCTTCTTAAAGGCATCATTAGAAATCATCGAAGAGGAAAATTCATCACTTTGGTTCTCAGGGAAAGAGATGCAAAGAGGAAAGAAACTTAAAGACTTTGTTGGAAAGAATGAAAAAACTAAAGTTATAGCTAAATTACAAAAGGTAACAATAAATTTATAATTAAAAGCTCTAAAGAGATAGAGAAAGATGTGGTTAACAGATAACCACAAAAAACATCTGTTGAGACAATCAAGGACATAGGATCTGCATGCTTTATATGTTTATAATTGGCATTAAATGAATCTTTATATGGGACCCAAAGCATATCTGTTCTGCATATTACAATCAATTGGCTGTGTGGTTTCATAGAAGGATTCAAAAATGACACCAGAAAGGACTTCTATTACTTAAAATACAGTTAGCCTTGATGATATTTTTTTGGTATCATATCAGAAATCAGAATTGCTTATTATAGTCATGTGTTTTTTTCTTTTCAAGACTAAAGTGATGAATCATTCTAGAAAACCTTACATATATCATGGTACTAAGTTGCAAAATATTGCTTTGAAAATTTAACCAAGAAGCTAGAATTGACCATGGCATATGCTTTTATATGGAGTCAAGATTAAATTAGGCCTCTTTGTTAAATAGATGTACTTAGACTTGAAGAGATAACTGTCCTAGTTATATTAGTATACGCTATTATAAAACTACTTCCACTATTCTCAGTTTTCTATTTTATTTTTACTAGTCTGGTATATAGTACATGTATTATTAAATGGTTGTTAATCCTATTATATGTCCAAGTACAGCTGTACAAGACTCAATACAACTGTACAAAGACATAATACAACTGTAGTACAAGACTCAATACAACTGTACAAGACTCAATACAACTGTACAAAGACATAATACAACTGTAGTACAAGACTCATACAACTGTACAAGACTCAATACAATTGTACAAAGACATAATACAACTGTAGTACAAGACTCAATACAACTGCACAAGACTCAATACAACTGTACAAGACTCAATACAACTGTACAAGACTCAATACAACTGTGCAAAGACATAATACAACTGTAGTACAAGACTCAATACAACTGTACAAGACTCAATACAACTGTGCAAAGACATAATACAACTGTAGTACAAGACTCAATACAACTGTACAAGACTCAATACAACTGTACAAAGACATAATACAACTGTAGTACAAGACTCAATACAACTGTACAAGACATAATACAACTGTAGTACAAGACTCAATACAACTGTACAAGACTCAATACAACTGTACAAAGACATAATACAACTGTAGTACAAGACTCAATACAACTGTACAAAGACATAATACAACTGTAGTACAAGACTCAATACAACTGTACAAGACTCAATACAACTGTACAAAGACATAATACAACTGTACAAGACTCAATACAACTGTACAAAGACATAATACAACTGTAGTACAAGACTCAATACAACTGTACAAGACTCAATACAACTGTACAAAGACATAATACAACTGTAGTACAAGACTCAATACAACTGTACAAAACTCAATACAACTGTACAAGACTCAATACAACTGTACAAAGACATAATACAACTGTACAAAGACATAATACAACTGTACAAGACTCAATACAACTGTACAAAGACACAATACAACTGTACAAAGACATAATACAACTGTACAAGACTCAATAACTCAATACAACTGTACAAAGACATAATACAACTGTACAAAGACATAATACAACTGTACAAGACTCAATACAACTGTACAAAGACATAATACAACTGTAGTACAAGACTCAATACAACTGTACAAAGACATAATACAACTGTACAAAGACATAATACAACTGTACAAGACTCAATACAACTGTACAAAGACATAATACAACTGTACAAGACTCAATACAACTGTACAAAGACATAATACAACTGTACAAGACTCAATACAACTGTACAAAGACATAATACAACTGTAGTACAAGACTCAATACAACTGTACAAAGACATAATACAACTGTACAAAGACATAATACAACTGTACAAGACTCAATACAACTGTACAAAGACATAATACAACTGTACAAGACTCAATACAACTGTACAAAGACATAATACAACTGTACAAGACTCAATACAACTGTACAAAGACATAATACAACTGTACAAAGACATAATACAACTGTACAAAGACATAATACAACTGTACAAGACTCAATACAACTGTACAAAGACATAATACAACTGTACAAAGACATAATACAACTGTAGTACAAGACTCAATACAACTGTACAAAGACATAATACAACTGTACAAAGACATAATACAACTGTACAAGACTCAATACAACTGTACAAAGACATAATACAACTGTACAAGACTCAATACAACTGTACAAAGACATAATACAACTGTACAAAGACATAATACAACTGTACAAGACTCAATACAACTGTACAAAGACATAATACAACTGTACAAAGACATAATACAACTGTACAAGACTCAATACAACTGTACAAAGACATAATACAACTGTACAAAGACTCAATACAACTGTACAAAGACATAATACAACTGTACAAGACTCAATACAACTGTACAAAGACATAATACAACTGTACAAAGACATAATACAACTGTACAAAGACAATAAAACTGTACAAAGACATAATACAACTGTACAAAGACATAATACAACTGTACAAGACTCAATACAACTGTACAAAGACATAATACAACTGTACAAAGACTCAATACAACTGTACAAAAACATAATACAACTGTACAAGACTCAATACAACTGTACAAAGACATAATACAACTGTAGTACAAGACTCAATACAACTGTACAAAGACATAATACAACTGTACAAAGACATAATACAACTGTACAAGACTCAATACAACTGTACAAAGACATAATACAACTGTACAAGACTCAATACAACTGTACAAAGACATAATACAACTGTACAAGACTCAATACAACTGTACAAAGACATAATACAACTGTACAAAGACATAATACAACTGTACAAAGACATAATACAACTTTACAAGACTCAATACAACTGTACAAAGACATAATACAACTGTACAAAGACATAATACAACTGTACAAGACTCAATACAACTGTACAAAGACATAATACAACTGTAGTACAAGACTCAATACAACTGTACAAAGACATAATACAACTGTACAAAGACATAATACAACTGTACAAGACTCAATACAACTGTACAAAGACATAATACAACTGTACAAGACTCAATACAACTGTACAAAGACATAATACAACTGTACAAGACTCAATACAACTGTACAAAGACATAATACAACTGTACAAAGACATAATACAACTGTACAAAGACATAATACAACTGTACAAGACTCAATACAACTGTACAAAGACATAATACAACTGTACAAAGACATAATACAACTGTAGTACAAGACTCAATACAACTGTACAAAGACATAATACAACTGTACAAAGACATAATACAACTGTACAAGACTCAATACAACTGTACAAAGACATAATACAACTGTACAAGACTCAATACAACTGTACAAAGACATAATACAACTGTACAAAGACATAATACAACTGTACAAGACTCAATACAACTGTACAAAGACATAATACAACTGTACAAAGACATAATACAACTATACAAGACTCAATACAACTGTACAAAGACATAATACAACTGTACAAAGACTCAATACAACTGTACAAAGACATAATACAACTGTACAAGACTCAATACAACTGTACAAAGACATAATACAACTGTACAAAGACATAATACAACTGTACAAAGACATAATACAACTGTACAAAGACATAATACAACTGTACAAGACTCAATACAACTGTACAAAGACATAATACAACTGTACAAAGACTCAATACAACTGTACAAAGACATAATACAACTGTACAAGACTCAATACAACTGTACAAAGACATAATACAACTGTAGTACAAGACTCAATACAACTGTACAAAGACATAATACAACTGTACAAAGACATAATACAACTGTACAAGACTCAATACAACTGTACAAAGACATAATACAACTGTACAAGACTCAATACAACTGTACAAAGACATAATACAACTGTACAAGACTCAATACAACTGTACAAAGACATAATACAACTGTACAAAGACATAATACAACTGTACAAAGACATAATACAACTGTACAAGACTCAATACAACTGTACAAAGACATAATACAACTGTACAAAGACATAATACAACTGTAGTACAAGACTCAATACAACTGTACAAAGACATAATACAACTGTACAAAGACATAATACAACTGTACAAGACTCAATACAACTGTACAAAGACATAATACAACTGTACAAGACTCAATACAACTGTACAAAGACATAATACAACTGTACAAAGACATAATACAACTGTACAAAGACATAATACAACTGTACAAAGACTCAATACAACTGTACAAAGACATAATACAACTGTACAAGACTCAATACAACTGTACAAAGACATAATACAACTGTACAAAGACATAATACAACTGTACAAAGACATAATACAACTGTACAAAGACATAATACAACTGTACAAAGACATAATACAACTGTACAAGACTCAATACAACTGTACAAAGACATAATACAACTGTACAAAGACTCAATACAACTGTACAAAGACATAATACAACTGTACAAGACTCAATACAACTGTACAAAGACATAATACAACTGTACAAAGACATAATACAACTGTACAAAGACATAATACAACTGTACAACAAAGACATAATACAGTATTAATATGAAAACAATTATTTCCTGATACTTTTATTAACCAAGGCCCCAACATGTTAAAAATCTGTATTAACCAGTTTTTTCCGTATAAAGACCAGTATAAATGATTAGTAACAATTTCACAATTTTTGTAATAATTGGTCGTTTCCAATAGTATTTTACTATATTGGTTAATAATACATTGTATTACAGAAAGGACAAGGTGCTCCAGGCAGGGAACCTGTTGTCACTGAAGATGAACAGAAAAAAATGATGGCATATTATTATAAAAAACAAGAAGAGATGAAGGTTGTAATGTAGTGAGACCTGGTTTTTATAAAGGCTGTGCATAAAACTGATTTGTACATATATATAAAATGTTCACAATGTTACTTAAAGAGGCGAAAGTAATGCTGAAAACAAAATACAAGAAAATCATACCCAAAAAAGCACTCCAATTTTTCATGGAATAGCCATATATATATGGATGTGACACATTCATTAAAAGTTTGTAGTTTTTGTGACTGTTGAAATAAAATTACCATTTTTTCTATTGACACAGTTGTAATTTATCTATGGTTATCTCCTCAAAACATATAAATAGCATTAATCCTGTTAACCAGTTTACTCATATACAGATATTATGTTAAATTTACCAAATGATTGACAAAAGTTGACAGCACAATTGATGCTTGTATGGGTAGTGACATAGCACAATTGATGCTTGTATGGGTAGTGACATAGCACAATTGATGCTCGTATGGGTAGTGACATAGCACAATTAATACTTGTATGGTAGAAAATGTATTTCGAGCTTTATGCAGAGTACTTACTGATTAAAACTAAATAATAGCACATTGAAGGAATACCAAAGCTTGTTATGTTATAAAGATTTTCTTTTTTTACAGAAATTAGAAGCAGAAAATGAAGATGCTTACTTAGATTCAGAATGGGCTGATGGTGGCCAGCTCAAAAGAAACTTTCATGGACTGAATAATATCAAATGGGGTCCAAGATAATATTTCGCTGTTTTTGTAAAATCCATCGTTTGTGTTCAGTATGAAACAGTCAGTAATAACTGCTTTATACATTATGTTTTTTATATCATTTGATTTGATTTATGTTATAATAATCACATTGGATTATTATGTATCAGAAACTTTGTATAACTAATTTATTAGCAAAGTCAACCCATATTTATTTCCTCTAGATAAATATAGAATCATGTTTATTTGTTTTATACCATTTTTGTGCATTTTGTTTGACACATAGAGCTATAACTTTATAAATTCCAAAAGGAATAACATCATTACACAATATGTTGCAGTTATAGTGCTACCTATAAAGGTGAATTACATCAAACATTTTTCATTGTAATTCTACCTGGTAATTGATACCAACAAAGTATAAAGAATCCAAATAGAATACTGTGAGAATACAAAGGAATACTGTGCAGGCAAAATAAAAGTGTTTATAGTAAACTTAAGTTAATAAATAACTTTTATCAACAGTATGATTTCCTTATACCAACAGCAAATATTGGTTTATTCATTTAAAAAGATATAAACAGCCATGTAAATATTCATTTAAAAAGATATAAACAGCCATGTAAATCTAATTTCAATATTTATAGTTGCATTTATTATGAATATATTATTCTTATCAACATTTGTCTGCATTCATTTTATTTATGTAATATTTTACCTTTGTTTACTGTCACTTGGCATTGCTGCTTTTTTCATATATCTGAGTGAGTCAGTTATTAATTTATTCATATGTGCTATAGACAAAAGATCATAAATCCATAACAATCCAGCAGGCTGTTATTGCTAACATTATGTCAGAAAACCCATAACATTCCAGATATACAGATATAGATTGATGAAGTAAGAAATCCATAACATCCTGGAGAGTTGTTATGCATAACATCGAGGTAGAAAATTTCTTACGTCATATTGAATGTGTCTTTATTTTTGAAGATTGTTGAGGTTTTTTCATATTGCCTTTATAAAAAAAAATTAACATATATAAACCTAAGGATTTGATCAAGTATTAAAAATGGTTGAAATATATCATAAACAGAATATGAATTTGGGTCTTTTCATATCACATCTCATAACAACCCCAAAAAGACTCGTATCAACCCTCAAGCAAGCTCTTGGGTTGATGTGGGTGTTACTGGGTTGTTATGGGATGTGATATGAAAAGACCCATATAATACTATGTGTTGATCTATCCAAGAATTTTTCGGTCATAACATTGGGTAAAATATAATGGCTTGTCAAAATGTAATTTTATTCAATGTTGTTTTTTTTTTACAATACTATGTGGTCCATCCCTCTATGTGGAATATAAGTCCTTGTGGAATATCATTCTATGTAGATTCAAAATTTTGTGCACTTAGTATTTGTGGACTAACAGTCTGTGGGGTTTGTAAGTATTTGTGGACTATCAATCTATGTGGGTCTATTTTTGCTGTTATGGACTCCAGAAGTAATTTCTTCCAATATGGTTGTCTAGTGAGGTATATTGTCAGGACTACTTCTCGAAACTAAGTATAGTTGACCAAGGTGGAGTACTAAATGACTTTATGCCTTTGTGGATTATAACTGTGTGGAATATTGTCTGTTTGGACTGTTAGTTTGTATGGACTATAAGTTTGACAAGTTGTATACTTTCACTTTTGTAGCAACTACTTGTACCTGTTACGACCAGTTTCTAGTGTTATCTTGTATACATGTACATGTTATGTTAAGATAATTATTATTAGATCTTGATGCTGATATTTAATTTTTTTATTCCAGTTTAATTTATTGTTAGATTAAAAAAACTACATTAATTACTGTTTGAATATATTTTTGCATATTGTAAAGTAAAATAATGTAAAATGTGATTTAAAGGAAAAAAGGAACAAAAAATAAAGATGATAAAGTTATCTGTTTGTTGTTGTGCTCAATATTCTGTTCTTTGTACAGATAATAGGTTTTCTTTTCATTCATGCTGGCCAATATTTATATATAAAAATATCCGTTCAGCATATAATACTGCATGTATCATCATATTTTTTTATTTTCACTATATCAGTAATGGCTATATGCAATTTGGAAGAAAATGACAAGGCTAGCATTATTAGATTTCTCAGTTTTCGTACCACTAATATTTATAGACTACCATGAGTCTGTCATCACTCATTTGGATTTACCATTGATGCAAAATTTGAATCATGATATGATTATTGGATTATTTGTATTCATTTTTATCTGTCGACGGTATTTTAGAAGTTAAAAGAATATATCCCCATAGTTCCTCTCATTAGTTAGTCTTGAATGTATCATGGCATTCTATGATCATTGAAGTGTGGAATATATAGGCAAGTGAAACAGCATGAGTTTAGATATTCAATTTGATATTGGCAGTAACTTTTAGCCTGTTCATCTGTAATACGGTTTCAGCATTTATTTTGTTTTATTTCAGATTTTTTTTATGGATTACCTTTTTTTTATATAAACGAGAGGTACTAGTAAAGCGATATTTAAATGGTGTGTGACCTCATTTTCATTCTAGCAGTCGAATAAAAGGAAAGTACTGGGGTTTCATTTTTATTTGTTGGGTACCAAATTTTGTTTGTTTGTTTAGGGTTTTGTCGTTTACATGGGTTAGGACAAATCACTAAATTAAGAATTCAACTAATAATCACCCCAAGACACTCTATAATGACAGTAAAACTGAAATAGGGCGGTTGTTTACATGGATAATGACGACTGAGGTTCAAAGGACATTGTTATATTGATATGTTTTTGATAGAGATTACATGTATTATAAACAACTTTCATGTGTTTATGACAAAAAACTGAAATGAACTTGATAAAATAACATCATATTAGTTTAAAGATGTACTCCCTGTAATGAAAGTACTGCCTGTTGTGCCTTTTTCGCTGTAAAGTGTTGATGTATACACAAGTATTAAAATAATTTTCTTAATTATACCCCCACTCTTAAGAGAGGTGGCTATATTGCAATAACCTTGTCTGTCTGTCTGTCCGTCTGTTCATCCAGTGCAAACTTTTGTCACAGATTTCTTGGCTTCTACAAAAGAAATTGATTTCAATTTTGGTGCACAGCTTTAGCATGATGAGTACCCTGCCTATCCTTTCCAGGTCAGTTATCTATTTCCTGTTTTACAAGCAATCTGCTATATCATCAAGTTTATTAATTGCACAAACTTCATTTTTGCCTTTGGGAATATTACGACGCATGTACAATAAAGTGTTTATATACATTGGTCTTAATAAAATGACATGTTATTATGGTAATTATGTTTACAAAACTTACAAAACAAAGTTTTTTAATCTTTTTAACTTCATGTTTTTTTAAAAACAAAACAGTCAATTAGAAATGTACAGACTAACACTGTATGTGAATACCGAAAATTGTAAGCAATTCCATCATGTTTCTTTTTTTTTCCTATTTCTGCAAACTACCAATTTAAAAAATCCCATGAAATGTCTTTTTTCCTACAAGTGGACACAGTAACCCTGACTTGTGAGGATTCCAACCACAAAAAGATCAAAGGAAAAGCATACAAATAACTGATGATGTTTTCTCCCCAATAAATTTAATTTAAGTTTAAGTACCATTGAACCTTACTGTTATACACATAAGTGAAATGGGTTTCGAGTTTTAACTTTATCAAGTACATTGGCAATAAAACTGGTTCGAAAAAAGTATATTATTTTTTAGGGTATTTACAGTATTTACTGTTGTGTTATTCATGTTTAATTTACAGTTTGTACCGGTTTAAAACTTAGAACTCTTTTGGTCTGAAGTTGTCAGACGACTTCTAATAGGAGTTATTGCCTTTAATTATGATTTAAGAAAAAATAACCAGTTTTTGACTTAGATAATAAAAACTGCAATACCTACATGTAGAGTATTACTGTAAATAGCAAAAATAATCAGAAGGACAAGGCCTACAAATCATAATATTAATTTGAAAATTGACCAATGACTAATTATAGGGGTTATTACTCTTTAATAACAATTTTTGGTAAACTTTGTAGTTTTTACAATGTAATTTAAAGACCATAACAGCTAAACTGAAACTGTAAATTTCAAAAATTATAAACAGGGCAAAAAAGAGAGACAAATAAATTCATTGTCCAAAATTGTCAGATGACTCTGTATAAGAATTATTGCCTTTATAGGAGTTATTGCCCTATAATGATGAATTCTGACAAAATAATCAGTTTTGTGTTATAAATTAAAGTAAAACTATAAATTACTAAAATAACCTGTAGGATAAGGCCTTTTAATTTAATTCTTTAATTCTTCAGCAATTATCTGATTGCACCATATAGGAGTTATTGCCCTTAATTACAATATTGTTACTTCTTTGTTAAATGTTTCAGGTGTTTTTTGCTTATGATTAGAGGGGTTCCTGTTACTTCAATGTTATATGTTGTGGATGTTTTATTTATTTATTTTTTGCTCATGTTTAGAGGGGTTCATGTTACTTCTAAGTTGTATGTTTTGGGCATTTTTGCTTGTTTTTAAAGGGGCTCCTGTTAATTCTTTGTTACATGTTTATATCTTACTTTATTGTTAAATGTTTTGGGTGTTTTTTACTCGTGTTTGAAGAGGGTTCCTGTTCCTTCTTAAATGATTTGTTGTCTTGCGACGATAGTCGATGGAGGCGAGACATATATGGTAATCAGGTGGCAACGTAAACACTTGGACATCTTGCTTCATATCTTTGTAAGCCTAAGCCCTAGGTCCATCATATTTGGTCCAGTGGTAGCTAATGATGAGTACTTGCTAGTCAGTCACCTGTCACCTGACCTTGACCTCAATTTCACAGTCCAGCAACTATAAATTAACTATAAAGTTTTGGGGTTACGGCAGTTCCTCTGTAACCACACATGGTAGGAGGACAATATTTGGTATATAGGTTGTTAATGAATATTACATGACTGCCTGGTAGGTGTCACCTGACCTTGACCTCAATTTCACTATCCAGCGACTACGTTGAAGTTTTTGTATTAGGGCAGTTCCTCTGTAACTATGCATGGTAGGGTGATAATATTTGGTATATAGGTTGCTGGTGAAGAGTACATGACTGTCTGGTAGATGTCACCTGACCTTGACCTCCATTTTACGGTTCGGTGACTAGGTTAAAGATTTTGTATTGGGGCAGTTCCTCTGTAACTATGCATGGTAGGGTGACAATATTTGATATAGAGGTTGCTGGTGAAGAGTACATGCCTGTCTGGCAGGTGTTACATGACCTTGACCTCAATTTCATGGTCCAGGGACTATGTTAACGTTTTTTTGATTAGGGCCATTCCTCTGTAAATATGCATGGTAGGAAGACAGTATTTGGTATATAGGTTGCTAATGATTAGTACATGAGTGTCTCATAGGTTTTAACTGACCATGACCTCAATTTCATGGTCCAGTGACTAAGTTAAAGTTTTTGGATTAGGTCCGTTTCTCTGTAACCATGCATTATATATTTTAAATGATAACAATATAATGCTTTTAACATTTTTTTTTTTCGTTACTGATGAAGAATGCAGGTGAGACATTTTTCTGTGTTCACACTTATATGTTGTGGGTGTTTTTTTTTTCTAGTGTTTAGAGGGGTTCCTGTTTCTTCTTTGTTATATGTTTTGGGTGTTTTTGCTCGTGTTTAGAGGGGTTCCCATTACTTCTTTATTATATGTTTTGGGTGTTTTTGCTTGTGTTTAGAGGCATTTCTGTTACATTTACTTCTTTGTTATATGTTTTGGGTGTTTTTGCTCGTGTTTAGAGGCATTCCTGTTACATGTACTTATTTGTTATATGTTTTGGGTGTTTTTGCTCGTGTTTAGAGGGGTTCCTGTTACTTCTTTGTTATATGTTTTGGGTGTTTTTGCTCATGTTTAGAGGCATTCCTGTTACATGTACTTCTTTGTTATATGTTTTGGGTGTTTTTGCTCGTGTTTAGAGGGGTTCCCGTTACTTCTTTGTTATATGTTTTGGATGTTTTTGCTCATGTTTAGAGGCATTCCTGTTACATTTACTTCTTTGTTATATGTTTTGGGTGTTTTTGCTCGTGTTTAGAGGCATTCCTGTTACATGTACTTCTTTGTTATATGTTTTGGGTGTTTTTGCTCGTGTTTAGAGGGGTTCCCATTACTTCTTTGTTATATGTTGTGGGTGTTTTTGCTTGTATTTAGAGGCATTCCTGTTACATGTACTTCTTTGTTATATGTTTTGGGTGTTTTTGCTCGTGTTTAGAGGGGTTCCCGTTACTTCTTTGTTATATGTTTTGGGTGTTTTTGTTCGTGTTTAGAGGCATTCCTGTTACATGTACTTCTTTGTTATATGTTTTGGGTGTTTTTGCTCGTGTTTAGAGGGGTTCCCATTACTTCTTTGTTATATGTTTTGGGTGTTTTTGCTCGTGTTTAGAGGGGTTCCCATTACTTCTTTGTTATATGTTTTGGGTGTTTTTGCTTGTGTTTAGAGGGGTTCCCGTTACTTCTTTGTTATATGTTTTGGGTGTTTTTTCTAGTGTTTAGAGGGGTTCCCATTACTTCTTTGTTATATGTTTTGGGTGTTTTTGCTCGTGTTTAGAGGGGTTCCCATTACTTCTTTGTTATATGTTTTGGGTGTTTTTGCTTGTGTTTAGAGGCATTCCTGTTACATGTACTTCTTTGTTATATGTTTTGGGTGTTTTTGCTCGTGTTTAGAGGCATTCCTGTTACATGTACTTCTTTGTTATATGTTTTGGGTGTTTTTGCTCGTGTTTAGAGGGTTCCCGTTACTTCTTTGTTATATGTTTTGGGTGTTTTTGCTCGTGTTTAGAGGGTTCCCGTTACTTCTTTGTTATATGTTTTGGGTGTTTTTGCTCGTGTTTAGAGGCATTCCTGTTACATGTACTTCTTTGTTATATGTTTTGGGTATTTTTGCTCATGTTTAGAGGGGTTCCCATTACTTCTTTGTTATATGTTTTGGGTGTTTTTGCTCGTGTTTAGAGGGGTTCCCGTTACTTCTTTGTTATATGTTTTGGGTGTTTTTTCTAGTGTTTAGAGGGGTTCCCATTACTTCTTTGTTATATGTTTTGGGTGTTTTTGCTCGTGTTTAGAGGGGTTCCCATTACTTCTTTGTTATATGTTTTGGGTGTTTTTGCTTGTGTTTAGAGGCATTCCTGTTACATGTACTTCTTTGTTATATGTTTTGGGTGTTTTTGCTCGTGTTTAGAGGCATTCCTGTTACATGTACTTCTTTGTTATATGTTTTGGGTGTTTTTGCTCGTGTTTAGAGGGTTCCCGTTACTTCTTTGTTATATGTTTTGGGTGTTTTTGCTCGTGTTTAGAGGGTTCCCGTTACTTCTTTGTTATATGTTTTGGGTGTTTTTGCTCGTGTTTAGAGGCATTCCTGTTACATGTACTTCTTTGTTATATGTTTTGGGTATTTTTGCTCATGTTTAGAGGGGTTCCCATTACTTCTTTGTTATATGTTTTGGGTGTTTTTGCTTGTATTTAGAGGCATTCCTGTTACATGTACTTCTTTGTTATATGTTTTGGGTGTTTTTGCTCGTGTTTAGAGGGTTCCCGTTACTTCTTTGTTATATGTTTTGGGTGTTTTTGCTCGTGTTTAGAGGCATTCCTGTTACATGTACTTCTTTGTTATATGTTTTGGGTGTTTTTGCTCGTGTTTAGAGGGGTTCCCATTACTTCTTTGTTATATGTTTTGGGTGTTTTTGCTTGTGTTTAGAGGCATTCCTGTTACATGTACTTCTTTGTTATATGTTTTGGGTGTTTTTGCTCGTGTTTAGAGGGGTTCCCGTTACTTCTTTGTTATATGTTTTGGGTGTTTTTGCTCGTGTTTAGAGGCATTCCTGTTACATGTACTTCTTTGTTATATGTTTTGGGTGTTTTTGCTCGTGTTTAGAGGGTTCCCGTTACTTCTTTGTTATATGTTTTGGGTGTTTTTGCTCATGTTTAGAGGCATTCCTGTTACATGTACTTCTTTGTTATATGTTTTGGATGTTTTTGCTAATGTTTAAAGGGGTTCCTGCTTCTTCTTTATTCTATGCTTTATGCTTTTTTTTGCTCGTGTTTAGATGGGTTCCTGTTACTTCTTTGCTATGTTTTTGGTGTTTTTTACTCGTGTTTACAGGGGGTTGTTATATGTTTTGGGTGTTTTTGCTCCTGTTTAGTGTTGTGTTCAAAATTGTTCTGAAACTATAAACACAAATGTTATACAACTCAATAGGAATGAAGGAGATCTTCAAATAATACTACAATATGGCTTCCATGAGGTACCCAATTTCATGTTAGCTAAATTCTAAAAAAATCTTCTCCTCTGAAAATTAAGACCAGGTGAAGTGTTATTGTGTAGTAATGATGTGAGGGATTGATTGATTGATTGATTGATGGTGTTTAACGCCCGAGCAGCAATATTTCAGCTATATTCAGGCGATGAACATGAAATGGATGATAAAATGAACATGAAATGATGATGAATGAAAATGGGATGGGACACAAGGAAAAATAGGGGTTACGGATTTTAGATTGCCGCTGGCAAATGGGAGGATGGATAGGGTCGGGCAATTTAGCCTCCTGTAGCGGGATCGAAATCCCTACTCATAGCGAATACTACAGCAGCGTTCTTTAACGTGCGAGGAACGTGGCATTTTTCCCAACACGGTGCACTAATATGGTTTGCGGTCAGGTTTTCCGTATTATGGCCTGACAACCCCAGCTTGCCAGGGGTACCCCATTCAACCACTTGGGGCACACATCCCAGTCGGTCTTTAGGCAAACCGACCTGACACGCCGGACAGGGTACTGGGCGCTATTTAGTCGCCTTTTACGACAAGCTAGCGCGACTGCGGTCTATTCTTTTAGCCACCCGGATCCCGCACGGGGCAATGATGTGAGGGAAGACCTCACATTTCATGCTGATTGAACAGCCAGCAAGGATAATTCTCCGTAAATTGCCGATTTCTGGTACAGATGACCCAGTACAGATGAGTTCACGCGCAAACATCTGTACTTGCTGAGTCATCCAATCAAAACACCAGAAACAAGAACGTTGTTAGGAAGTATAACAACGTTCTTCTATGACGTTCATTATTTCCGGCGTACTGATTGGACGTCAGAGACAATAGATTCTAAAACAATGGAGCGTCTATAGGTTATAGCGATGTGAAAGTTGTTGATTTACGGAAGAAATAGGTACTTTCATATATTTTTGGGAAAGTCCGTGTGAACTTTCACTCGTGATAGAAATTTTTATGTCTTTTGGCTCGTTCCGCTGCGCTCCACTCAGGAAAAGACATAAAATTTCTATCACTCGTGAAAGATCAACCGGTCTTTCCCAAAAACCTATGAAAGAACCTATTAATCTTGTTTCATGAACATATGACCTACAGCCAATTGTTAATTGTATTTATTGTACTAAAATATTGTTTGCACTATCATAAGATGTGCATCTCCCTCTCTCTCATAAATGTGCTACTCCCTCTCAAGTGAGAGAAATGTGCTACTCCCTCTCTCTCTCTCTCTCTAGCACATTTCTCTCACTTGAGAGGGAGTAGCACATTTATGAGAGAGAGGGAGATGCACATCTTAGAGAGAGAGAGAGAGAGAGAGAGAGAGAGAGAGAGAGAGAGAGAGAGGGTCTCCAGATGTTTTACTCCCTGTGAAGAGAGAGATGTGCTACTGCCCTTCTCTTAGAAAATTGTTTTCAGGGAAGTACAGTTTTCTTTGAAGGGAAATGCCAATTTTGTTTAATAAAAATTGTCAGCAACAGGCCTTTTTGGTGTATGTGCTAAACATGTAAGTAAATCAACTTAACACTTAGAAAATAGTATATCATTATTTAATAAATGCATAACAACTTTCATACATGTACAACATAAAAATATAAAATGGCCCTAGTTCATGTATCAAAAGTAATTGCTGTAAAGCTTACGTTGACAATGAAAAATTATATAAAAACAGACATATTTTACATAAAGCAAATTGAAATTGCTTGTAAATATCAAGATAAAAAATCCTAGTTTGAGAAATTGAATAAAACATCTTAAAAAACATAAATATGCAAATAATGCACATAGCAAAGTGGGTAGAGTAAATAATATTTTTTATTATTTATGTAAAGACAAACTTAATTACAAATTATTTATTACCATTTTGGTTATTGACTAAGTTAGCTCCCTTTATGTATTATGAACATGTGAACCCTACACCAGCACACTTGTACTGCCAATGACGCAGTGATGCTGCTGATTACTATTGTTGTAAAAGTTGGTCATCTTTAAAGATTTCATAAATAATATAAATATGTTTATAGCTCAAACAAGGTGAATTTTGTGCTAATCTCCAAAATTGTTTGCAGTATTAATGTTGTAATTAATAGCACCCTACTAAAAAGGTCACATAGGGTATCATAACAGCACAACCCCTTTATGTAACACTTAAAGTATAACACTTAAGCTGCTCTTAAGGAAAATACCCGTGTTAACATTCTGAACACATTAAAAAATATCCACAAATAGTAAAACTACCAGACAACAGTAAAATGGTAAATTATGTGTTCCCAGATATAAAATTCAAGCAGATGTTTTCTAAATAATATTTTTTTTATTTAAGAATATAAATTGATATACAATTAGTTTTTCCAAGAGCTGTTTGTGGATTCCAAAACAAATTTGCAACAATAACAAATACAGAACATTTTTACCTTTGGGCAATTTGAAATCTGACATAAACTGAGTCATTTGGTCTTTAAGAACAACTGGTGCTACTTTCACAACAGTAAAAAATTGGTACCAGTTTTTAATCTAATACAAATGGAGTCAAAATTTACCTCATAGAATGCCTCAGAAATAAATGTAAAACCTTACCAAATTGTCTAGGCCAACATAAATGTTTTCTTGTTTTCATATTTCAGATCACTACCTCCAGCAACAAAACACAATCATTTTTAAATTCTAACAGAGACAAACTCAATGAACAAACATCAAATGTTTAAACTATTTTTAATGTTCATAAAAGTATATCTGTTAAACTACTTCACTTTATGTGAATTAAGTTCAAATTTAAACTTGTATTTGCTGAAAAATGAAGCAGCAACAGCCGATATTAGGATTTTCTATTTTTAAGTTAATGAGAATATCTCAGTTAGAGGACAGGACTATCTAATGCAAGGAACCAACAATACAAAGTCTGGTATTGTGTCAGACAAGATTAAAATGCAAGATGTAAAAAGTTAATGGATAGATAGATTGTGTGACAGATGTAAACAGGTCAGTCCAGCAAAAAAAAACAAAAAATAATTATGATTTTTGCTTTTTTTTTAAATTGCAAATATTTAAGAAATTTGTTAGATGTCTGAACATATATACAACTGACAGAACAAAGGCACAATTACAATATTTCAAACTTGTGGTGTTGTTCATATTGTAGTTAATTTGTTCCTTGCATTCTTCTAAAACATGGAGTTATGGGACAATTTTGCATTACACTGACATGTTTTGTATATGATAAAACTACAGATGAACTTGTAAATCTTACATATATATTGCATCTGGTATATAAATATAAATTAATCGTTCTATACATCTTATATACAAAACTAATGACCTTTACTGGGCAGATAACTCTTCCTTGGATGACTAGAAGATTGCTGAAATTGTGCCCAATGAAGTGTGACTTAAACAATTGTATGTTCAGTGCACATAATTAAGCTAATCAGAAATTTTTCTTTGGAAGACAAAAATGTTACAAAAAAAAAACAATTGTGATTGTGGGAAGTAACAACAAGTGCACACAAATACCACAAAGACAAATAGCACAACCACTGATTAGGACAGAGAAAACATGCATTATAGCAAGACATGAAATAGTATTACACAAATAATTTACAAAGAAGTATTTCTTACAATGATGCCAAATAAACACAAACAGTATCCAAGTATACATATTGGTAAGTACAATTTAGAACAACGAAGTGATATGTAACAAAAATGCTGCCATTAATTTTTTAACATGAAAAAGAAAAAACACGAAGTATTACATAAATGACAATTTTTTTTAGTCTTTACATGGAAACTTCAAACACAAACAATATTTGTATGCTGATCATCAAATAAAATACATAAATTGCAATTTAATATTTTACATTAGTGATTTCTCATAAAAATCTTAAACCAACAGCCTTGTGAGGATGACAGCCGACTGACTAATGATATCAGCATGTCAACCGACTGATTAATTATATCAGCTTGTGATTTTTCAAAGAAAAAATTTTCAATAAAAAAGAAGTTTACAAATGAGATTAAATATTACTGTAAAATGTTATTCAAATAAACATTGTTAAAACAACATACAATCATACTTTCAAATACTATTGAATTGGTGCCATCTTGAACATACCTCACTAAATAGGTTGAATGATGTATGCATCCTAATTAAAGCTATATTAAAATATTATTACATATCCAGTTCGCTGAAAACGTGTGTTTTTCAGAATTTTTAGACTTTAAATATTTGCTACCAATAGCCTGATCACATTCAACATTTAATAATTCCTCTCACCTATAATAAATGTCATAAATAGTTTTCAATGAACCACAAATATACATCACAATATTGTAAGAGAAATTCACAGTTTCATAAAATGCACTACATTTTAACAAAGAGCACCATAGATTCATGTGACTTAGCCATAATAATTGTTCAACGTTCTATCATTTTGATCAAGACTTAACAATGTTCCTCTTCGTTGAAATGGATCTCCTTGATCCAAATTTGGGGAATCAAATGGAACATCAACACTTTGATCCAGATTTCTCATGCTCTGACGCTGATAACGTTCACCGTTTCTAAATGTTCCCCGAGGCTCGAATCGTACAACTTCTATTCTGTCAACAGATTCTGTCCGTGACATTGTCGGAACCTCAATATGATTTCCTGGAGGTAATGGATTGCTAAGCACTGGGTCTGTCACATCCAGTTTTGTTTTTCGCTGAAGTTTATTTCTGATTACAAGTTTAATCACAACCACAATCAAGAGACAAATCACTCCAAAAGAAATTCCAATAACAAGGTATAAAACTGCCTTCTCTTCGTTTTCTACAAAAAGAGAACAAATTATTGATTAGTTAGTTCTCACATTGTAATTAAATCATGTATATTGTTTTTTCCCATCTAAACAAATTAGAGAAATTTTATTTTGTAATAATTTTTGAATTAGGTTGTGTACATAATTTTAGAATATTCAAACAGACATTTCAGAAGCAAGTATAGCTTCCTCAAGATATTCAATAAATAACACAAATGTATTCTAGGTTTCAAGGGCTTAAAAGATGATAATACTTGTCAATCTGATGTATGGTTTGTTACAATAATCACTTGTGGAAAGTACTGTCCATTCAGATCAAGTAAAGCAATAGCCAAATTACAGGAAAATAGGTAACTTACTGCTGGAAACTCAAAGAATTAATCCATCAAAATTGAAGACTATTAAACTGGAGAAAACATATAACTGTCTCTTTTTGCCACGTACATCTCATAAACCTCAGAAGATATTAAATTTACTTTCACACACTACCAAATGCTCACTCAGTAAATGATAACATTAATTTTAAGAATGTTTAAGATTTATAAAAAAATCACAGACAAATTACCATATCCTAAAATAGGAATTTAATAAAAAAACTCAAAATTTAATCTATTCTATGAAAAAAGTTCTAATTCATGAGAATTATTGAAAAGGTCTCTCATTTTTTTGAAAAACTAAAGTAAAAATATCATTAACATGCATTTTTACTACAGTAAAAGTGAATTAACTGATAACATTTATTCTAAAATAGGTCATACATTTCAAAGTTAAAAAATTGTCACTGTTTTTGCACCTTTTCAACAAAAACAGCAAAAGATTGAGACATTTTGATGGCATATGCTCACCTGAACCTGAAACCAAACAACCCTTTTTTTGGTCTTTTTGTCTTGACCTTTCCCCCCCCCCCCTCCACCCCCTTTTTCTATTTAAAGCCAAAGTAGCTATGTAGGTAGTCAGCTGTCATTTGCACAGTTTGGCCAAAGACATCCTAAAGATGATGTGTGCAATGTTTCAAAGCAGTGCTTTCATTGGTTAAAGAGAAGATTTTTTAAAATCAATTAAACTTGATTAAAAACATGTTCAAGGAGAATAATTCATCAGGCAATCTTGACCTTAAGGTCATTTTTGTAGCCCTCATAGAGCAGAACAATTAAGCAATGCTAACTTTTTCTCTAGTTTTGACACCCCCCCTCCATTCTAATTTTAGCCATGGTGGCCATGTTGGTTAATCTGCGGCCATGGTTGGTGCAAACTTGGTTATGGACATTTGACGGATGATGTGTTAAAAGTTTCAAAGCAGTACTTTCAGTGGTTTCAAAGGATAAGATTTTTAAAATTCAATTAAAAAATTAAAACCCATTAAAACTAGAGGCTCCCAGGAGCCTGTATTCGCTCACCTGGAACCCAAATGACTTCAACTATATTTAAATTTTTGAAATTAACAGTTTCAGTCTAGTTGTTATAGCTTTTAAGTTACTGTGCAAAAACTAAACATTTCTTCAAAAATTTTAGTCAAGTACAATAACTCCTATAAGGTGCCATCAGATAATTTCTGCAAATTAAATGGATTGTAGGCCTTGTCCTTCAGGGAAATTTAGAAATTTACAGTTGTACTCTAGGTGTGTTATAGACTATTTAATAATACAAAAACTGTTCATTTGTCCAAATTCATAATTAAAGGGCAATAACTCCTATAAAGAGTCATCTTGCAATTTACACTAAGCAATTTTTTGTAGGGCTTCTATTGCTGATCATTTGTGCAATTTACAGTTTAAAATTGGAAGGCAGAGACCCTGGTCAGGTTATTGTGAAGAATGTCAGAGATAAGGTGCCTCACTAATAGTTGTAGGGTGCTGTTCGAACTATTAGACGGAAATTATTGGGAAGTGTCAGCGAATATATACTCCACCATTCTAAGGTTCCAGTGTTTGTCTGTCACCATTAACTTAGAATGAATAATCATACCCTTGCTTTTTTTGTTTGGTTTTTTTTTTTTTGGTGAGGGTACGAATTTAGCCCCTTGATGTCCAAAAGAAGTTGCATATACAATCAGACATGGTCGATCTTGATATCTTTCTACAGTGTCACCATTTTTTTTATCAGTTTCGTGTTTAAAATCGATCATTATTGATACGTGGTAATAGTTATTGCCATTTGTAATAACCCGCTGTGTGTTGTGTATTAATTGACATTCGTGTCTTTTTTTAATTACATTTACTAAATGAAAAACATTGAGAAACCTGAAAATGAATTGCGTGTTGCATCTTGGGTAATACATATGTAAATTACTGTATTCTTACTATTGAATGGTTGTTATAATATGCAAATTAGCACGTTTATAACAAAATTAGGTCACATTATCCATATACGGAAAACAGATAAACATAGCATTTTCCACGTTCATCTTCAAAGACGAAAAAAGAAATTTCTTCAATAAAGATCATTTCTCGTTAGTTTTGCAATGTCTAAAGCTTTAATAACGTAAAGAAGATGAATATTATGTTTGAATTTTGTATAAATAGACCGAAGTTATAATTTTTTATTTGCTACATTACAAGCAATAGGACTGAATTCTGCCGTTAATCCGACAAATCACAAAACTAACTTTGTATTATAACGGCAGTAAAATTCGGCCCAAGTTTCAATCTAGCTGCTATAGTTTTCAAGTTACAGGACGAAAATGGAAAATTTCATAAAAAAATTTAAGGGCAATAACTCCTATAAGGAGTCATCTGACAATTTCAGACTAATACAGTGAATTGTAGGGCTTGTATTGCAGATCATTTTTGATATGTATAACTTCACTCTAGCTTTTATGGTTTTTAAGTTACAGAACAAAAAAAAATGGATAATTTCATAAAAAATTGCAATTTAAGGGCAATAACTCCTATAAGGAGTCATCTGACAATTTCAGACTGATAAAGTGAATTGTAGTGCTTGTATTGCTGATCATTTTTGCTATTTACAGTTTTACTCTAGCTGTTATAGTTTTTAAGTTAGGGGACAAATAGGGAAAATTTCATAAAAAATTGTCATTTAAGGGCAATAAATCATATAAGTTGTCATCTGACAATTTCAGACCAATTTAGTGAATTGTAGGGCTTTTATTGCTGATCATTTTTACCATTTACAGTTTCACTCTAGCTGTTACAGTTTTTATGTTACAAGACAAAAACAGAAAATTTCATAAAAAATTGCCATTTATGGGCAATAACTAATATAAGGAGTTGTCTGACAATTTCAGACCAATCAAGTGAATTGTAGGGCCTTTATTGCTGATCATTTGTGCAATTTACAGTTTCAATCTAGCTGCTATAGTTTTCAAGTTACAGGACAAAAATGGAAAATTTCATTACAAATTGCCATTTATGGGCAATAACTCCTATAAGGAGTCATCTGACAATTACAGACTAATACAGTGAATTGTAGGGCTTGTATTGCTGATCATTTTTGCTGTTTACAGTTTTACTCTAGCTGTTAGAGTTTTAAAGTTACGGGACAAATAGGGAAAATTTCATAAAAAATTGTCATTTAAGGACAATAACTCATTTAAGTTGTGATCTGCCAATTTCAGACCAATCAAGTTAATTGTAGGGCTTTTATTGCTGATCATTTTTGCTATTTACAGTTTCACTCTACTCTTATAGTTTTCAAGTTATATTGTAAATACCAAAAATTTTGACAAAAATCGTCAATAAAGGGCAATAACTCCTACAAGAAACCAATACACAACTTCACACTAATAGCAACAATTGTAGACCTTAATATGCTGATCAATTTGAAGTAACGGTTTTCTCAATAGCTATTATAATTTTTGAGATAATGATCAAAAACCCATTTGACACTCATGTTCTATTTTAGTAACAGTGGCCATCTTTGTCTGTTGATCAACACCCTGGGTACAAACTTGAAACTAGAATTTTAGAAATAGGCCAATCAAAATCGCGGAATCATAGTCAATGACAGTCAATGAGAGGGTAAAAGAAGCATCACTTTGTTTAGATTAAATTGCTAAAATCAACTAATTACAATCGATTTTACAATTGGACCTTCAATTCAACAAGTAGGACGTTGTAATGTTTACAACTTTCGAACTTATGCGTGCACTCACATATTAGTCTTGCATTTTGTACGTTCAAATTACTTTTTCTACATGATTCTGTACTGCAGTACGTGAATGGGCATGCTGTAAAAAACAGTTCAAGAAGAATAACTCTTAAACGGTTAATCAGACAATCTTGATCCTAAGCCATTTTTGTAGCTCTCATAGAGCAGAACAATTAAGTGATGCTAACTTATTCTCTAGTTCTAATAATTTTCAAGATATTGAGGCACAAATGGCAAAAATCATCAATTTCGACTATTAAAGGGCAATAACTTCTACAAGTAGTCATCATACAACTTGGACCTAATGGTGTGTTTTGTAGAGCTTTCAATGCCACTGAATGCATGTCTCTTCGGTTTTCCTGTATCTGTTATACTTTTTGAACTATAAGCCAAAAACTGTATTTTGACACCCCCCCCCCCCTGTTCTATTTTTAGCCATGGTGGGCATGTTGGTTAATCTGCAGTCATGGTTTGAGCAAAGTTGGTTGATGACATTTGACAGATGATGTGTACAAAGATTCAAAGCAGTACTTTCAGTTCAAGAAGAATAACTCTTAAACAGTTAATCAGACAATCTGGACTCTAAAGTTATTTTTGTAGCTCTCATGCCAACTATTTCTTTAGTTCTAATAATTTTCAAGATTTTGAGGCAAAAATCTCAAAAATCATCAATTTCGACAATTAAAGGGCAATAACTCCCAAAAAGAATATTCATACAATTTGACCCAATGGAGTGTTTTGTAGAGCTTTTGATACTGAAGAAGGAAATCATTTTGGTTTACCTGTATCTGTTATACTTTTGAAGCATAAGCCAAAAACTGTATTTTGACACCCCTGTTCTATTTTTAGCTATGGCCGACATGTTGGTTGGTTTGAGGCCATGATTTGTGCACACTTGGTCGAGGACATTTTACTGATGATGTGTGCCAAGAATCAAAGCAATCCCTTCAGTGGTTTTGGAGGAGAAGATTTTTAAATAAAAGTTAACAACGACAACGGACGCCATGATGGCAATAGCACATGACGCTTCGCGTCAGATGAGCTAAAAATCAGTCAACTAGATCAAAATGTAGAGCTAACTAAGCTGCCAACGACGATAAAACATACAATACAAATGTTTTAGTGCACTAAAAGCAGTCACTCTTTTCATTGCTTTCACAATACTTGTCAAATTCATAAACTACAAGTAATGCAATCAATTTAATGAAATGCTGTACATATGTCTTTTGTTCTGGGTTTGGAACATTTACTAAGAGTTCAATAAAACTTATCTCCCCTTCATTGAAAGAATTTTCTTTAGAATGTAAAGATATTTTGTCTCAGTTTTTTTTCTGGCTAGAATATACTGGGACCAAAGGAGGATCACTTTTGTTTCAACCACATGAATATAGTGACAAACCATATATTGGATCCACAGTTTTATAACATTTCCTTTAAAACCTTTCTGTAGTTGTATCAAGTGTTCCGTAGGTGGAGCCACACATAATGGGAAGAACAAGACTTGTGTGTTCTTGTCTGCTTTTAACAGATTTTTTGCCAATTAAATTGAAACAGTATCTCCCGTTGCTCCCCTTTCAGTCTTATATACAACATCCCATTAAATGGTCATCTCATTGACCTTCTGATATAAATATTATCCAAAGAAATCAATCTGGGCATCCCTAAACAAGAAAACTTGGGACCAGAGACGAAAAAACCCTTCCTTTTCAGATATGCATATTGCTGAAACAAGAACTCTACAATTTAATCTGTGTTTGATATTTCTTATTGAATACTGTTATTTCACATAGTAAACATATGCGATGATATCTGTATTGAGAATGCAGAGTATTTGTCTGCATGTTTTCAATTGACGCTGACATCTTTGTTGGTAAAACGGTTCATTTTTGAAAATGCAAGAGAGATGCCAAATCCCAACAGAAGATTCCTATGCAAAAAATAGGATAAGGTTAATTTTTAATTGGTCAATAAAAAAGGTCAGAGATGACCTTTAATGGGATGTTGCTAGATTTCCTAGGCAACATGACACATGCTAGAAGTCTCAATAAAGTTGAATTATAGTCCAGCAAATAAATATTATGTCTGAAATATAGTTGTATATGCCTGATCAAATGTCAGTCTAAGATTGTCAACATTCTGGAAGTTAGTTATATATTCAGTTAATGCATTAAAGTAAGCATAAACAATTACTTGAAAGAAAATTAAATGAGTTGAACCAGTCCACAACCAGTCCCATAGCACCATCTTTTTCCTGTCCAACAGGTTTGATAACTGATTGTGTTGTTGTATTTATACATAGCACTGTTGATGCATTAGATTTTTCCTCTTTTTTGGATGATTTCTCTGGATTTTCTTTCACCTCTTCCTTTTTAATTACTTCTGGTTGCTGGGCATCATCTGTGGATAAAGGAAAGAATATGTTATCAAAGTAGTTTGCCAAACATTTGTGGTCACATTATGGTATAACTGTCAGTGTTGAGTTTGGGTTCAATATTTTGACTGATTTTTTTTTCAGTTTGAAGAGATATAAAAAGTAAAAGTCACATGACTGTACACTCATTACATTTATATCTCATGCTAACCACGCCAAACCATTCAATGGTATTTATTCATATGATATGTGTTCAAGTTAATCCATCAACTCACAACTAATATTTCTTTGTTCTGAATCCTTTGTGAAGGCGATGAATAATCAATGTAATAATAATATCTGTACTACTAAATCCATGAGGTGCTAGAATCAACTGTATAAATAATAAATTTTGTTTCATTCATAACTACATGTAATTAAAGAGTCCTGATTATAAATCAACACATATATTAACAGTTTATGTCATAGGTAATTTTCTGTAGACACATTGGCAACAACAACAAACAATTCTTATAAGAACACATATTTTATGTAAAAATTTAGAATATGTGAGTTAAAGAACACATGTGGTAAAGACTAAGACAATTTTTAGTAAGAAACAACACATTAGCAGCCACAGCCCTTACTGCATGATGAATTTTTATTCTATGGGAAATTTTTTGGGAAAAAAATTTTTAATTTCTTTACACAAACTGTTTTATGTGAAAGAGAACATAGTAATTATGAAAACAACGATATAATAATTGAAGTTTTGAAAACATTTGCAACAATCAAGGACTGTGTCTGTTTATCCTATTGTCCCAGTTCTTCCTAAAGATTTTTTAGTTTAAAATGTTTTGATATGAGTACCTTCTAGTATATAACAAAATTAACTGAACTTGACATCTATGATATTTGGTACGATTAGTTTTATGACATGTGGAATAATGATGGGATCTGGGTACATGTTCCAGCTACTGTGTCTGATTGTGAAACCATCTCCATTCATATGTAACATTATCTAGGGTGATGGGTCCCGCTACCCTGTATGATTGTGCATCTCCATTCATATTTAACATTATCTAGGGTGATGGGTCCCGCTACCCTGTATGATTGTGCATCTCCATTCATATTTAACATTATCTAGGGTGATGGGTCCCGCTACCCTGTATGATTGTGAAACCATCTCCATTCATATTTAACATTATCTAGGGTAATGGGTCCCACTACCCTGTCTGATTGTGAAACCATCTCCATTCATATTTAACATTATCTAGGGTAATGGGTCCCACTACCCTGTCTGATTGTGAAACCATCTCCATTCATATTTAACATTATCTAGGGTGATGGGTCCCACTACCCTGTCTGATTGTGAAACCATCTCCATTCATATTTAACATTATCTAGGGTGATGGGTCCCACTACCCTGTCTGATTGTGAAACCATCTCCATTCATATTTAACATTATCTAGGGTAATGGGTCCTGCTACCTTGTATGATTGTGAAACCATCTCCATTCATATTTAACATTATCTAGGGTGATGGGTCCCCCTACCCTGTCTGATTGTGAAACCATCTCCATTCATATTTAACATTATCTAGGGTGATGGGTCCTGCTACCTTGTATGATTGTGAAACCATCTCCATTCATATTTAACATTATCTAGGGTGATGGGTCCCGCTACCCTGTCTGATTGTGAAACCATCTCCATTCATTTTTAACATTATCTAGGGTGATGGGTCCCGCTACCCTGTCTAATTGTGAAACCATCTCCATTCATATTTAACATTATCTAGAGTGATGGGTCCTGCTACCTTGTATGATTGTGGAACCATCTCCATTCATATTTAACATTATCTAGGGTGCTGGGCACCGCTACCCTGTCTGATTGTGAAAACATCTCCATATTTAACATTATCTAGGGTGATGGGTAGCAGCTTCTGTGTCTGATTGTGAAACCATTTAGATTCATATTTAACATTATCTTAGGCAGAGAGTAAACTGTTTAAATGTGGTGTCCAAGTCTGTACAAACAGGAAACTACCAGCAGGATACATATTTATGTTATAATTTACAAGGTTTGAATGTGGTGTCCAAGTCTGTACAAACAGTTACCTACCAGCAGGATACATATTTATGTTATTATTTACAGGGGCAGCTGTATTTAGCACTTTTTCAAACGTGGAGGTTTCGGGAATGGCGAAGTCTACTTCATTCTTATCTAGGGTTTTCTTCTTTTTTCTCTTCCAGTGAGAACCATTTTTCCCATTATGTCTTAGTCTATCTTTCAATATCTTTTTTGGCACTGAAAACATAAAGTCAATACTTAAAGTAGTTCATTTAGTTTTATAAGTTATCACATTTTTAAAAATAATTGTACATTTTAATATGACCTGCCTAAAATGCTTTAAAACACCTGTGGTAAAATGAGTATATATATACTCATAATCAATGTCATAAACGATCACACACTCGTTATAGCCAACAAGTCCTGCAACTCATAGGTTATGTTTCTGATCAAAGTTGATATATATGTACTATTAGAATTGAAATAATTCATTGAGGACACAAGTATATTTTGATTTTACCATGGGTTTGCCAATTATGCCCACATTTACATGATTGGACTAAAAGTGTCAATATCAGATGATAAAATATCTCAGTGACAAATAAACTCACCTTTAACTGCTATAGCTATAGAACAAATACAGTAGATACACGTGAGTAGATAGTGGTTAGGTATCCCATTATTTATAAATGATTGTAGAATATCATATTCTTTGGTTAGCCAAAGTTATTGTTAAAGAGGCAATCTTGTTATCAAAATTAATTAACACTTGGCACACTGCATATAGACAGCGTGAAATCTTATACATGTACTATTATTATGAGGTGTCTTCCTGTTTTTCCATGTAGAAATGAGTGCAAAACAATTTTTTAAACTTTGCTATAAACTACATTTTTAAACAAAATCACATCTGAAATGGTTATCCTCAATATAAACACAGTAGGTGGTCCACCATTTTCAGGGGATTAATTAATAAATTTGAATGACAGAAAACCTCTTACCCACACAACCAACTGAAATATTAATCTGATCCTAAAACACCTTTTAATTACATTATTCATCTAAGGAATTAAATGCATTGAAAAATGATAACATCTAAGTACAAACAAAATGTTTTCTTTTTATCAAACATAAAAAGCATCAGATTTAAAGGAGACTTAAGGCAAAATACACACACTGAGATGTTCTCTGCCTGAAACTGAAGGTCATGTAAGGTCAAACAGCTTGAAATTTTACACCTTTTGAGGCTGTCATAACATATGTATTTTGTATGATGGTATCAGTAATTTGTTGATAGGCCTAAGTTGCTAAGGTTTCTAAGATCCAACAGATTTTGTGCATCACTTAAGACAGTGAAATTTGATCTAGTTAAATGCAATTTTGACATAAAAGTGTTGAAAAAAAACAAGCAAACACTGTAGCCTGAGGTCAAATATACACCACACCAAACTTTAGTACAGATGTCCATGTTACAGAGTACTAAACCTTATAATCTGGATATCCTGTGATCTGTATGTAAACTGGGTTCACAGTCCAGTGTAAGCGCAGTCCATCAACTACAGATTTTAGATGCAAAGTATTTTACTGAGACTTCCATTTTGTATTCTCAATTTTTTTTTGCAACTCATAAAAAATAAAGCCAAATCAAACCATTCATATTCTTCAAAATAGAATATGCAGAATAATTTATTGCTAGCAAAGTCATTCAATACGAAAATCTGTAATATAGTTAAATGCTATTTTAACCACTGCATTTAATGTAGTCGTAATTTGGGATGGGTCATGCAGTGATAAATCCAAATTTTTGATATTTTCAAAGTATGAGACTGGACTCAATTTTGTGTGATGATTTGATGATTTGGTTTGGAGATTTTTAATGGACCCTATTTTTGCATTATTTGCTTTTTCTTTCTGTTGTTGTTTCTTTTTTCATCTTATAGTTTAAAAATGTTCAAAACTTTTCTGGTGCACATTTATTGGACATATGTTTGTTACCATTTTCAGTGGTCAATTGTTGTATCTTCCACTGTGTTAAATACAGAAGGCAATAATACAGGCAGTACGAAATGCATGCCTGATTTTCTTCAGTCAGGGATATTCTTATATCCACTAATGATTGAACTTGATGTGGTATTCATTTTCCAAAAATTTAGCTTTGGAACTTGACTGTCATTTTAACATTGTTTAATATTATTATCCACAAAATTATAGTCAATAATTTAAGCTGACCCAAGCCAAAATTCTCGTCAAAAATGACTATTGAAGCATGGTTTATGTATGGACTGATGGACCTAATGACTAATGAAGCATGGTTTATGTAATGACTGATGGACCTAATGACTAATGAAGCCTGGTTTATGTATGGACTGATGGACCTAATGACTTATGAAGCATGGTTTATGTATTGATTGATTGCTGTTATGACTAATGAAGCATGGTTTATGTAAGGACTGATGGACCTAATGATTGATGAAGCCTGGTTTATGTATGGATTGATGGACCTAATGATTGATGAAACCTGGTATATGAAAAGACTGACAGACCTAATGACTTAAAAGCCTGGTTTATGTATGGACTGATGGACCTTATGACTGATGAAGCCTGGTTTATGTATGGACTGATGGACCTAATGACTGATGAAGCCTGGTTTATGTATGGACTGATGGACCTTATGACTGATGAAGCCTGGTTTATGTATGGACTGATGGACCTAATGATTGATGAAGCCTGGTTTATGTATGGACTGATGGACCTAATGACTGATGAAGCCTCTGGTTTATGTATGGACTGATGGACCTAATGATTGATGAAGCCTCTGGTTTATGTATGGACTTATAAAGCCTGGTTTATGTATGGACTGATGGACCTAATGATTGATGAAGCCTGGTTTATGTATGGACTGATGGACCTTATGACTGATGAAGCCTGGTTTATGTATAGACTGATGGACCTAATGACTGATGAAGCCTCTGGTTTATGTATGGACTGATGGACCTTATGACTGATGAAGCCTGGTTTATGTATAGACTGATGGACCTAATGACTGATGAAGCCTGGTTTATGTATGGACTGATGGACCTAATGACTATTGAAGCATGGTTTATGTATAGACTGATGGACCTAATGACTGATGAAGCCTGGTTTATGTATGGACTGATGGACCTAATGACTGATGAAGCATGGTTTATGTATGGACTGATGGACCTAATGACTGATGAAGCCTGGTTTATGTATAGACTGATGGACCAAATGACTGATGAAGCCCAGTGGAGAGTTGAAATATTTGTTTAATTATTATAGATATAGACTCAAGATGTTGCTGCTCAAATATATGTATGGATTGATGGACCTTATGACTGATGAAGCCAAGTTTATGTACAGAGTGATGGATAAAGCCTGGTTTATTTATGGATTGATGGACCTAAATACTGATGAGACCTAGTATATGAATAGACTGACAGACCTAATGACTAAAAAGCCTGGTTTATGTATTTACTGATGGACCTAATGACTGATGAAGCCTGGTTTATGTATGGACTGATGGACCTAAAGACTGATGAAGCCTGATTTATGTATGGACTGATGGACCTTATGATTGATGAAGCCTGGTTTATGTATGGACTGATGGACCTAATGACTGATAAAGCCTGGTTTATGTATGGATTGATGGACCTAATGATTGATGAAGCCTGGTTTATGTATGGACTGATGGACCTAATGACTGATGAAGCCTGATTTATGTATGGACTGATGGACCTAATGACTGATGAAGCCTGATTTATGTATGGACTGATGGACCTAATGACTGATGAAGCCTGGTTTATGTATGGACTGATGAAGCCTGGTTTATGTATAGACTGATGGACCTAATGACTGATGAAGCCTGGTTTATGTATGGACTGATGAAGCCTGGTTTATGTATAGACTGATGGACCTAATGACTATTGAAGCCTGGTTTATGTATGGACTGATGGACCTAATGACTGATGAAGCCTGGTTTATGTATGGACTGATGGACCTAATGACTATTGAAGCCTGGTTTATGTATGGACTGATGGACCTAATGACTGATGAAGCCTGGTTTATGTATAGACTGATGGACCTAATGACTGATGAAGCCTGGTTTATGTATAGACTGATGGACCTAATGACTGATGAAGCCTGGTTTATGTATGGACTGATGAAGCCTGGTTTATGTATAGACTGATGGACCTAATGACTGATGAAGCCTCTGGTTTATGTATGGACTGATGGACCTAATAACTGATGAAGCATGGTTTATGTATGGACTGATGGACCTAATGACTGATGAAGCCTGGTTTATGTATGGACTGATGAAGCCTGGTTTATGTATAGACTGATGGACCTAATGACTGATGAAGCCCAGTGGAGAGTTGAAATATTTGTTTAATTATTATAGATATAGACTCAAGATGTTGCTGCACAAATATATGTGCAGATGTTTAAAAGTGCAAGCTTACCTAAAATCAATTTAAATTTGTTTCTATAATAATATTCAAGAGCTTCTATCTCTGTACCAAGTAGAATTTTAATGAGTTTTATTGTAATCTTGTACCAATTGAAATTTTTTACATAAAAGCAGAAGAGTGACACAAACGATTTAAATCAATGTTTGCTTTAAAGAATTGGAATTTTAATATAAAACCTTTCTCCAGGTAAACAGGTACACCAAACAGCTATTTTGCAATAGCCCTATCTGTTATTACTCAACCGATAAAAATACCACAGAAATGACAAGAGGGTTTTCCCATCAATAGTTATCTTTCAATACATTACAAATCAATCTTCTTTTTAACTGTTTTTTCCACAAACAGATACATTTCTATAGGCTGTTATTCTGGATAGAGTTACTACACACTGATACCCTCACTTTAAATATAACCATTCAATAAACCATAATTTGAAAATGTTCAACATGTTGAGAGCTAATTAACCCAATAATACTCAATCAAATTAGCTTATTTATTGTAATATATTCAAAGTCATGTATAAAAGAACAGGATATATTTATCATAATGTAATTTTTATCTGAAAATTATATGTCACATTAACATATTTTTAACAAATGAATCTTGATGAGGTCCCAAATTTTTATTAACATCTACAGCAGATACTTAGTGACATGTGGCTTCCAAGAAACATAGAACTGTAAAACTACATAAAGATACACGTATCAATCAAGACTGGAATCATCACTTTGAAAAAGTTTAAGGTTGTCATAATGTCGTAAATGATCATTGATTTGTTCTGTTCTCATTTTACTGGATTATGACTACCTCTGGATAAGACTTATTTCTGGTTTTTAACCACAGTGAAACAATGAGTGCTATGGTGCTGTAGCTCTCATCCAAAACACCTGCACTTACCCCCAGTTTAAATTGGGGTTCAAGTAACTCAATTTTTTTTTTTTTTTTGGGGGGGGGGGGGGGGGTGTTTGTGTGTTTTGTTGTTGTCCCCCTATAGTTTAACCATGGTTTTGTCTGTCTTACCAATTAACAGATAATAATTTACATGTCAGGGCTTTTCCTCCCTTTTATTTAGTGCCGAATATCGGCACCTTTCCCAATGGCAAAAACTGCCTCTTTTTTCCCAATTTTGACTTAAATTTCCGGATATTTTTCGGGTTTTTTTCGACATCGTACCACATATTTTCACACTTATGCTCTCTAAAATGGAGGGAGAATTATGATCATCGATATCATTTTTGCGCTTTAATCAATACAATTGCATAACTGTTTGCATACGCTCAACTTTGAAACGTGATTTAATGTCGATAAATTTTCCCAAAATCAGCGGAGAAGGACATTCCCAAAAAGGCCAGGAAAAGCCCTGCATGTACAGTTAGGCATAAGACTTACTATTGTCTATGAACTACATTGTCCTGTACAGTTAGGCATAAGACTTACTATTGTCTGTACATTGAACTACATTGTCCTGTACAGTTAGGCATAAGGCTTGCTATTGTCTGTACAGTGAACTACATTGTCCTGTACAGTTAGGCATAAGACTTACTATTGTCTGTAAAGTGAACTACATTGTCCTGTACAGTTAGGCATAAGACTTGCTATTGTCTGTACAGTGAACTACATTGTCCTGTACAGTTAGGCATAAGGCTTGCTATTGTCTGTACAGTGAACTACATTGTCAAGTACAGTTAGGCATAAGACTTACTATTGTCTGTACAGTGAACTACATTGTCAAGTACAGTTAGGCATAAGACTTGCTATTGTCTGTACAGTGAACTACATTGTCCTGTACAGTTAGGCATAAGGCTTGCTATTGTCTGTACAGTGAACTACATTGTCCTGTACAGTTAGGCATAAGGCTTGCTATTGTCTGTACAGTGAACTACATTGTCAAGTACAGTTAGGCATAAGACTTACTATTGTCTGTAAAGTGAACTACATTGTCCTGTACAGTTAGGCATAAGGCTTGCTATTGTCTGTATAGTGAACTACATTGTCCTGTACAGTTAGGCATAAGGCTTGCTATTGTCTGTACAGTGAACTACATTGTCCTGTTCAGTTAGGCATAAGGCTTGCTATTGTACAGTGAACTACATTGTCCTGTACAGTTAGGCATAAGACTTACTATTGTCTGTAAAGTGAACTACATTGTCCTGTACAGTTAGGCATAAGGCTTGCTATTGTCTGTATAGTGAACTACATTGTCCTGTACAGTTAGGCATAAGGCTTGCTATTGTCTGTACAGTGAACTACATTGTCCTGTACAGTTAGGCATAAGACTTACTATTGTCTGTACGGTGAACTACATTGTCCTGTACAGTTAGGCATAAGGCTTGCTATTGTCTGTACAGTGAACTACATTGTCCTGTACAGTTAGGCATAAGACTTACTATTGTCTGTACAGTGAACTACATTGTCCTGTACAGTTAGGCATAAGACTTACTATTGTCTGTATAGTGAACTACATTGTCCTGTACAGTTAGGCATAAGACTTACTATTGTCTGTACAGTGAACTACATTGTCCTGTACAGTTAGGCATAAGGCTTGCTATTGTCTGTACAGTGAACTACATTGTCCTGTACAGTTAGGCATAAGGCTTGCTATTGTCTGTACAGTGAACTACATTGTCCTGTACAGTTAGGCATAAGACTTACTATTGTCTGTACAGTGAACTACATTGTCCTGTACAGTTAGGCATAAGACTTACTATTGTCTGTACATTGAACTACATTGTCCTGTACAGTTAGGCATAAGGCTTGCTATTGTCTGTACAGTGAACTACATTGTCCTGTACAGTTAGGCATAAGACTTACTATTGTCTGTAAAGTGAACTACATTGTCCTGTACAGTTAGGCATAAGGCTTGCTATTGTCTGTACAGTGAACTACATTGTCCTGTACAGTTAGGCATAAGTCTTACTATTGTCTGTACAGTGAACTACATTGTCCTGTACAGTTAGGCATAAGGCTTGCTATTGTCTGTACAGTGAACTACATTGTCAAGTACAGTTAGGCATAAGGCTTGCTATTGTCTGTACAGTGAACTACATTGTCCTGTACAGTTAGGCATAAGACTTGCTATTGTCTGTACAGTGAACTACATTGTCCTGTACAGTTAGGCATAAGACTTACTATTGTCTGTATAGTGAACTACATTGTCCTGTACAGTTAGGCATAAGACTTACTATTGTCTGTACAGTGAACTACATTGTCCTGTACAGTTAGGCATAAGGCTTGCTATTGTCTGTACAGTGAACTACATTGTCCTGTACAGTTAGGCATAAGACTTGCTATTGTCTGTACAGTGAACTACATTGTCCTGTACAGTTAGGCATAAGGCTTGCTATTGTCTGTACAGTGAACTACATTGTCCTGTACAGTTAGGCATAAGACTTGCTATTGTCTGTACAGAAAAAAACACTATATTTTAGTTTAAGCCTCATCAATTTTAGCTCAAAGCTGTATATATAAGTCTGTGGTTGCGGATCTCAGTCTCACTGTGGGCAGGGTGCACGACTTTAATCTTAATTGACAAGGATTGCTCGTTTTCCTACATAAGGTCAGGGGTTTTCTCAGAGTTCTCCGGCTTCCTTCCAAATAAAAACTGGATGCCATAAAAATTGCTGAAAAATTGCTGAAATGGTGTTACACATCATTCAACCAAGCAAACAAACAAGAACCTTATTACATCTTGCCCTTAAATGAGATCATAAACATACCACAAGTATACATAATTGTCAGATATTTTTGCACACCAGGAGGACATGGCTGTCCAAAGACATACTCTTCTGCCTCAACCACACAATGATTGCGACCGTGACAACGTTTCATAACTTCCTCCATAGCAGTCGGTGATCGACAGTCTGAAATTAAAATGAAAATAAACTTGTGGTGAATATCAATCTTGTCGAGATTATGCCCATAAACATTTTGTCTAAAATTCTAAGTTAGTAATATATTTATACTTGTGTATATCAAGATCAAAACGTGTGCCGTTATATGTCTGATTTGTACTTAACAGTACATTTTGATAGTGCTCTATCTTGAAGGCTGCATTCTTTGCAGAGGCAGAAAGTTGTAGTATATTAGTATTTATTATACAGTTATTATTTTTCTCATGACATCAACACAGACTTTACTATGAGCATGCATTATAATTTTTGCCATAGTGGCAGATAAGCAATACATGTATAAATTAGTTGTTTTTTCAATAAATCAATTAGTTTTAAGCTAACATAACACAATATACATGTATCTTTAGACTTGACATGTGTTTTTACTCAATACTGAAATGTTTAAAACAATTAAAACAACTAAAAACTAGAGTAAAAACACCTGTGAGCAATGCTCACCATTGATACCCCCGCTTCACAATTACTTTGAAAATTCAGGTGTTCTTAATTATGAAATTGAAACTTTATCTAGTTAAACATGAAGGCGAAATTGCAGATAATACATGTAACCCTCCCCAATCCCCCAAAGAATGGCATCCGCTATGTCAATGACAAAGTCCATGTTTTCCTATGGCAAACCTCCAATAATATTCTGATCAAAATGTTTAATATCCAATGCACAATGGCAATATGTGACCAAGATTCTGTAAAAGTTTCAACAAATTCCATTCAGTGCATGGTGTAGGATTAATTGCAAATAAAAGATGGGTATCCCATTATGTTCATTACAAACTCCATGTTTTTCTATGGGAAACCCTAAATATCATTCCGATCAAAATGTTAAATATCTCTTGCACAATGGCACTATGTGACATGGATTCTGTGTAAGTTTCAACAAATTCCATTCAGTGGTGTAGGAATGAGTTGCACATAAGAGATGGGTATCCCTTATGTCCATGACAAAGTCCATGTTTTTCTATGGGAAACCCCAAATATCATTACAATCGAAATGTTATATATCTAGTGCACAATGGCAATATGTGACAACATTCTGTGTAAGTTTCATCAAATTCCATTTAGTGGTGTCACGGAGGAGTCGCACATAAGAAATGGGCATCCCCTTATGTCAATGACAGTCCGTGTTGTTCTATGGGAAACCCCAAATATCATTCCGATCAAAATAATAAATATCTCCTGCACAATGGCACTATGTGACAAGGATTCTGTGTAAGTTTCAACAAATTCCATTCAGTGGTGTAGAAGGAGTTGCACATAAGACATGAGGACCCCTTTAGGTCAATGACAATGTCCATGTTTTTCTATGGGAAACCCCAAATATTGATCCGATCAAAATGTTTAATATCTCCTGCACAATGGCACTATGTGACAAGGATTCTGTGTAAGTTTCATTAAATTCCATTCAGTGGTGTAGGAGGAGTTGCACATAAGAGATGAGGACCCCCTTAGGTCAATGACAATGTCCATGTTTTTCTATGGGAAACCCCGAATATCGATCCGATCAAAATGTTAAATATCTCCTGCACAATGGCACTATGAGACAAAGATTCTGTGTAAGTTTCATCAAATTCCTTTCAGTGGTGTAGGAGGAGTTGCAAATAATAGAAACGGACGGACGGACAGACGGACGGACGGACGGACGGACACCATGAACACTATATACCCCCCGCTTTTCAAGCCGGGGGTATAATAACTAGATATCAGTGAGATAGTATCCATCTCTAAGGGTCATGCCCACTTTGAGGTCAAGGTCAAAGATCATCAGCCATGGTATGTGATTATACCTCGCCTTGAAATTATCTACCTACATACCAAATATTAAAAGCCTACCTCAAAATAAAAAAAAGTTATAGCTTGGAGACGGTTAGTAGACGAAAGAAGGGACACATGGATGGATAGACAAACAGACTGATAACTATAGTTAATATAAATTTTTTTAGTATATGTACTGCTAAAGCGAGTCTCTTGTATGTTTCTTTTCTCTAAAAAATCGATTATAATAAGTTAAAGGACAATTCAGACACTGATGTCCCGCTTGGCACATATTGGCCTCACTTCTCTTTTTCTAAGTTCACTATTGTGCACAGCCTTACCAAATTTTCCCAGTATGTATAACTCTAAAACAACACATCATTCCATATTTGAACCTGTCCAGTTATATCTTTCTAAACATACTTTAAAATTTTTTAAGTCAAGAGATAACTAAAAATTTCATAATGTACAGAAAACCAGAGGCTCTTAAGATCCTGTATTGCTCACCTGATTTTATAGGCAAGGATGAAGGCAGTTCCTGATGTTAAACTATGTCCTGTAATTTACAATATTCTACTGGCATAAATAACATAACCTTTGTTGAGACCATCAAATGAATCTTGCAATTTGGTTTCAACTGGTTCAATAGTTTAATATAGGAAGACTTTTAAACATTTTTCTATAGGTTTCCGTGTTAAATTAATTCCAACAATTGAAGCCATCATGAATTTTCAATCAAGTAAACAAGCATAAAATTTTAACAGAACCATCCAATAAACATTCATTTAGAATATGGCTTAAATCAGCTTTGCATTTTCAGAACAGATGACATTTCCTTTAGAGTCCTCTTTTAACCTTAGTCTGTAAAGTTTATGGCAGCAATATTTGCTGTTTGGTTTACCAATTTTAAAAAAGATGCCTTTTTGAAATTTTTACCACAGAATCCTGTGTTAAACCCTAAGTCCTTTGGTGGCCATTTTGAATTAACCATTGGCATAAAAACATAAACCTTTTAGATGACCTTCCAATGAAAACTGGTAATAAGTTTTGTTTTTATTGGTAAACTGGTTTCAGAGAAGAATCTTTTTTAACTTTTTCCTATTGGATCCTATGTTAAACTAAATCCTGTAGTAATGGCAAAAAAAAAACCAGAAAATTTACAGAGGACAATCCAAACATTATTGCTTAGGTAAGTTTTGTCTCCACTGGTTAAAAGGTTATAGAGAAGAAAACTTTAAAACTGTTTGTCCCATATGGTCTGTGTTGATGTCATAAGAAAAATAATAACTACATGTAATTCAAGCAGTGGCAGCCATTTGAAATTCTGATTGGCATAAAATACAAGAACTTAAAGAAGACGATTCCAACAACATTACTAGTAAGTTTTGTGATTGGTTAACCAGTTTCTGAGAAGAAGCCTTTTTAAACTTTATCCCATGGGGTGCTATATTTAACTAATTACTGTGGGTGTAGCCATTTTGAATTTCTGATTGGAATAAAAAAACATAACTTTAGAGAGGACCATCCAAACAATACTGCTAGTAAATTTTGTTTCTATTGGTTAACCAGTTTCAGAGAAGAAGCCTTTCAAAACTGTTTTCTATAGGGTCCTATGTTACTCTAACTACATCGGTGGCTGCCATTTAATGTTTGGCATAAACAACATAAACTCTATAGAGGACCATCCAAAAATATTGCTAGTACTTTTTTTTCCATAGGTTAACGAGTTTTAGAGAAGAAGCCATTTAAACTTTTATCCAATAGGGTCCTAAGTTCTGCAATGTCAGCCATAATAGTTTTCCAATAAGAATAAAAACCAAAAACTTTGTAAAGGTCTATGCAATGAACATTGTGACCATGTTTGGTTTCAATTCGCCCAGTGGTTTCAGGGAAGAAGATTGAAATGCGAAACGTTTGCAGACGATGACAGATGCAAAGTAATGATAATAGCTAACAAAAGCTGACCCAATCAGCCCTCTTGCCCTAAAAAACTAATTATTCCTTTATAAAACCAACCGCTGAGTTTGAGATAATCACAACTAGGCTGAAAATACATGTGCAATTTATTAAACACCAAAAAATTACTTAGGATAAAAAATACTTAAATTATTATTATTGTATTTTGTGCCAAGAAATAAGATAAATAATAACACAGATCCACTTAAAGACAGAAAACTAGTAACCTGTGAGCTACTGCTCACTCAGCATACCCCTGCTATTCACATCATGGAAAGTTAGTAAACAGGAAGTTGACATGCGCCAGACCTTAGGTAGGTACTCGCAATATAGGACCACATGGTGAGGTCATATATAAAATTTCAGGTGGTTGTGATAAGTAGTTACCTGAGAAAAATATTACAAAAATTGTCATCCATTGACCACTAATGTTGATAATTAACTAAGTTGGCAAACAGGAAGTAGATATGCGACAGACATGAAATCGGCACTCCTAATATAGGACCACATGGTAAGGTCACATAAAATTCCAAGTGGTTGTGATAAGCAGTTGCTGAGAAAACTGTTATGAAAGTTATGTTGTGGACAGAAGGACGGATGGAAAGGGTTAAAATAGTATACCCCCACTTCTTTGAAGCGGGGGTATAATAAGAAAATTTGTGAAAACTAAGAATAAGACAATTAATATCGCTGAAGGGGTCATTGTCGACCTGGGTACTATATCAGCGTACCCAGGGTACTTAAAATTTTAGAAATGGTACCCAAGGTACTGTCGCTTAACATAAATGTACCTGGTGTGGTAAGTATCGGGAGATTACGTTCATTTCCTTCCCGTATTTGGTCCACAATTATAAATAGAATAATGGCGGTTTGTTACAGTTTACAGTTACGTTTGTTTTGATTATGTGCATGTTTATGAACACTGTTGAAAATTAATGGATTTGATTAAACAATATTGGTCTGGGTACGTTTATGTTAAGCAACAGTACCCTGGGTACCATTTCTCAAATTTTAAGTACCCTGGGTACGCTGATATAGTACCCAGGTCGACAATGACCCCTTCAGCATTAATATCAATAAAGAGGACAAAAACTAAAATGATTATTCAGCTTGGTGGTATGCTATATTAGTCATCCAATTACCAGCTTATTACTTTCATTTTCTCACACCTATCCTTACTCAATAAACAACTCTATTATTTATTTTACAGTTACATTAATTTTTAACCAATCTGCAAACTTGGTGACAATGGTAAAGGGTATCCAAACCTTTTGTAAGAGGTAAATATAATATGAATTATAATTGTTTGACCTTTGATGATTAAAAGCGTCAATCAACACAACTCTACTGCAACAAAATCAGATAAAAAACTTAAATACCTAATAAAACACAAACAAATCTTTCATATTATTATGTAATTCTAATATAAAAATGTCAAAAATTACAATTTATAACATTATTTTTGTTCTAGGCGTTTATTAAGTGGCAGTAAACAAACCACAAGGTAAATAACACTGTTTACATATCATGAACAGCTAAGTCTTACTTTTTATGATAAAAAATTGTGTACACTAAACAAACAAATTCTATACTATATGTCACAAGATTAGGAATTAGTGTACAATTTGTTATATAAGAATACAAAATGGCAGTTCAAGGTATATGCACTACAGGGGAATACAACAAGGGACAAATTTCTAGTGTGTTGTGTGTTAAACAACCTAAAATAAGTCTGAATCTAAAATTTTTTAGAAATAGTGTATAAAAGTTTTAAACTTTTTCATAGCTGTGAAGTTTTGCAGATAAAAATACATGATATTTGATAAAACAAAAAGATCGAACAATTTAAGGGTTTGATTGTTTGAGACCCGCTCCAAAGAAAACAGTTCAATTTGAGACATAAAGGCTGCCCACCATTATTTGATTCTTTTTCATGCTAATTCATGTGGGGGTCAACAAATAGAATTATCTAGTCTAAAACTAGTCAGTTGTGTAGATTTTGTGTAAATGTGTTTGTTTTGATGTGTACCACTATAAATGGGTCATGGAAGCACACATATGTTGATGTTATTTTTAAAGAGGCAGAGTAAACCGATATCAGACATTTTGACTGAAAAAGGAATTCTTACCTCACACGTGGGTTAAGACAAGGATATCTCAACCAGCTTAAAATAGACACCATGTTCCCTCATTTATGCGAAAATATATATTAAACATAGCATAATAATCTGAAATCTACTTGTCACTTTTACTTTCTTCTTTCATAGCAGATAGTTAGTGCGCTGATGAAAATAAGCTAGGGTTGCCCATTCAAGCCTTACAGCAGGCAGGGTGTGCTTGACTCCAATCTTAACTGACAAGGATTACCAGTTTTTCTGCAGAAGGTCCAGGGTACTCGAGATTCATCCCTCAATAAAAAGTGGATGCCAAGAAGTAGCAAAATTTATAAATACATTTAGACAATTCCAAATGTATGACTATGTCAACACCAAAATAAAATAAGATGCTTTCCCAATAAGTGCTACAGGGTTCTGTTTGTCTAGAATTGGACCTTTCCCACAGAGTGCTACAGGGTTCTGTTTGTCTAGAAATTAACCTTTCCCACAGAGTGCTACAGGGTTCTGTTTGTCTAGAAATTAACCTTTCCCACAGAGTGCTACAGGGTTCTGTTTGTCTAGAAATGGACCTTTCCCACAGAGTGCTACAGGGTTCTATTTGTCTAGAAACGGACCTTTCCCACAGAGTGCTACAAGGTTCTGTTTGTCTAGAACTGGACCTTTCCCACAGAGTGCTACAGGGTTCTTTTTGTCTAGAACTGGACCTTTCCCACAGAGTGCTACAGGGTTCTGTTTGTCTAGAACTGGACCATTCCCACAGAGTGCTACAGGGTTCTGTTTGTCTAGAACTGGACCTTTCCCACAGAGTGCTACAGGGTTCTGTTTGTCTAGAAATGGACCTTGCCCACAGAGTGCTACAGGGTTCTGTTTGTCTAGAAATGGACCTTGCCCACAGAGTGCTATAGGGTTCTGTTTGGCAAAAAATGGACCTTGCCCACAGAGTGCTACAGGGTTCTGTTTAGCTAGAACTGGACAACTTTGGATCTGTCAGGTATTTTTTACCTACTGGTCATTGAAAACAGCTGATAAAAAACTGTTTCAATTTTTTTTCTTCAAACCTCTTCATCAGTAATAGCTGGACATTTACTTGCAGCTTCTCATGCATGAAAAATATGCTTTGATGCAGCAAAGGTACATTTCTGACTTTGTTTTGGGTAAATGATTAAAAAGAAAAGGAAAAAATGTCTACCAAGAACTTAATGCAACATCCTGACAGGGTAGTTTTTTTTTAAAAAAAACAATATTTTTACGCTTTTTAAAATGCAACATATGTTCTTTTGCTATCTATCAATAAGTTAACACATGAAACTGTGTAATAAAAAAAGAATTATGCACATATTTCTAGATTTGACAATTGGTGACCTTTTAAAAAATTACATTTATAGGTGTTACAAAAAACTCCTGACAATTTTGGCATGTCTTTTTTGACATAACTTTTTGGTTTTCTGATATATCTTCAAGATTTTTTGCAGACCTGTTCCCAACAACTAGACATACATTTTCAACAATTTAGAAATAATATATCTATTAATCTGACAAAATTAGAGGACCATAATCTGTTGGGGTCATTTTTGTAAACAGCTTATATAATAATTTTGTTCTTTCTTAAATATCCTATTGAAAATGTTAAGATATATGAAATTTGTTCCCAGCAATATGACAAAATTACCTCTGTCAGTACTTTAAAAAGAATGTATTTCCTTCTTTTATTTGTTTTAACCTGGAGTGTCAGGTATACAACAAAATCAGGCTAAACATAGTACTTTAATGGTTTAACTTTATTACGAAATTTTTTTTCTCCAGGGATGACTAATAATTACAATTTAATAATTTTGTTGCCATATACAAAAATACATAATACTTTTGACTTAATACAAATTTCAAGATGTAGATAACAAAAGAATGTTTCAAAAATGCTTGAAAAAAATTATATTTTGAAAAAGTACAATTCCATATTATTCAATATCTTTCACAGTCCTTAGTATTTGTTACATTGTTAAAGAAAACAGCAAAAATTTATATGAAGCATAACATTGTAAAACTGAAGTAAAATGTATAAATGTTAAAGTTGTTTTATATTTCAAAATTTGTTCAATAAAATATTAGAAAAACTTTATTTGTTACCTTTTTATTAATTTCTTTTTCGATTTATTAACTTCAATGTATGCACATTTGGAAATTATGAACGAAAACTTGTTATGCTCATGTTTAAATTTGACATTTTTTCCACATCTTGGGGTCATTTTTTTTTAAACAGCCCTTATATAAAACAGCAAACTTTCAGCTGAATTCAAAGAAATAATATACAAATATTGATTACCTGCATAACCTATGCCATTTGTCAAACACTTTGGTGTGTTAGTTGTGGTTCTGCCAAACAACACAGAATACACAGCTATTCTCTGTGATCTTTCACATCTAATATTTAATTGCTCATTTTCACATACTGTTACATTTCTAAAATCACCTAAAAAATCATAAAGACGAATTATAAAATTTACGAATAGTTGTGATAAATATTGAATTAACGATATTTGTTATGTTGTTCCCATACTACACATCTATGGAAAATGACTGATACATGTATATAAAAGTACTAGTATTACTTCCAAGACAGATTTAAAAGAATTTTTTTTTCTAAAGCAGATACAATTGATATAATTCTTCAGTTGAGGATAATCAAATGCTTAGAGTGAATATTGAAAATATGATCATGGCTGCCACGTTAGATCAAACTAGAAGCTCCCAGGAGCCTGTATTGCTCACCTGAACCTGAAACCAAACAACCCTTTTTTATCCAGTTTTTCTTTGCTAGAAGGAATTGCCCAACACTTCTGCAAAAGTCATTAATTTTGACCTTTTAAGGGAAATAACTCCTATAAGGAGCTTTTGATGCTTAGAGGGAGAAGGGAGGTTCACTTCAAATTTGCTGTACCTGTGATACTTTTTTAACTATCAGTCGAAAACTCTCTAGACCCCCCCCCCCTATTTTCTATTTTAAGCCAACGTAGCTATGTAGGTAGTCAGGTGTCATGATTTGCACAATTTTGGTAGAGGATGTCCTAAAGATGATGTGTGCAATGTTTCGAAGCAGTCCTTTAATGGGTTAAAGAGGAGAAGATTTTTTTAAATCAAGTAAAAGTGATTAAAAAAAAATGTTCAAGGAGGATAATTCCTAAACAATTCATCAGACAATCTTGACCCTAAGTCATTTTTGTAGCCCTCATAGAGCAGAACAATTAAGCCATGCTAACTTTTTCTCTTGTTCTAATAATTTTCAAGATTTTGAGACAAAAATGTCAAAAATAATCAATTTTGACGGTAAAAGGGCAATAACTCCTATAAGGAGTCCTCATACAACTTCAACCCAATGGAGTGTTTCGTAGAGCTTTTGATGCAGATGAAGGCATGTCTCTTTGGTTTTCCTGTATCTGTTTTACTTTTTGAACTATAAGCCAAAAATTGTATTTTGACACCCCCCCCTTTTTTTTAGCCATGACGGCCACGTTGGTTAATCTGCGGCCATGGTTGGTGCAAACTTGGTTGAAGACATTTGACGGTTGATGTGTACAAAGTTTCAAAGCAGTACTTTCAGTGGTTTCAGAGAAGATTTTTAAAAATTCAATTAAAACCGATTAAAATAAACAGTTCAAGGGGAATAACTCTTAAACGGTTAATCAGACAATCTTGACTCTAAGCCAATTTTGTAGCCCTCATAGAGCTGAACAATTAAGCAATGCTTACTTTTTCTCTAGTTGTAATAATTTTCAAGATTTTGAGGCAAAAATGGCAAAAATCATCAATTTCCACAATTAAATGGCAATAACTCCTACAAGGAGTCGTCATACAACTTTGGAGTGTTTTGTAGAGCTTTTGATGCTGAAGAAGGAAGGTCTCTTCGGGTCAGGTGAGCTAAAAACTTGTTCAGCCAGATAAATCTTAATGTGTTTTGGCATGAGGATAATATTTTTAACATTAAAGATGCACGATTGATTATCCTGTTATTACAATGACAAATATTTAATATGTGGTTAAAAATTTAAAAGAACTTTGTTGTGAAATTTCTTGGATGTCAATGTTTATATGGGACATTGTTAAGACATACCTTGTGACATCACTTCCAGGTAGTGAAAGAACTAAATTTATTTAACATGTGATTGACTAGAATTATTTTACTTGGAAATTTCAGAATATCATCACTGTCAATGTAATAAGTTTTTATTATTTGAGCTATTTTTGCTGTATATAAATCGTGTGTGACGATTGATTGATTGATTAATGGTGTTACGAGATGTTAGGTGTATTAAGGAAATATGCTACCAAAGTAAAACTGTTGGACATTATAAATACAAACAATAGGAACAGACTCATCTTAACAAATGACAATAAACAATAAATTTTGATCACAGAAAGTTATACACAAAGCTGTAATCCAAAGTGGATCAGACTGTCAGATAAGTTTTTCCTCTCAGGGTTCAATGTTCAGCAATATTTTAGACCTACCACCAAACAAATTTGGGTCTTCCATAAAAAGAAAATCTGTCATATTTCTATAGCACTTAATAGCCAAGCTTGCAGCTGAACATTTTTAAATGTGGAACCAACTAAAGAAAGTCAGTAAAAGAAATATGTCTTCACTGAATAAATAATTACTTGATTCCCACCCTCATTGAAGATTTCTTAAAATTATCATCAAAGAAAATACCAAATGAATCCAGAGGCTCTTAAGAGCCTGTATCGCTCACCTGATTTTATAGGCAATGAAGATGGCATTTCCCTGATGGTAAAGTAAGTCCTGTAATTTTCAATAAACTTTAAATAGGACCATCCAAACAATATTACTAGAAATTTTTGTTTCATTGGTTAACCAGTTGTATAGAGAAGATTTTTTTTATTTGCCCATAGAGTCCTATGTTAAACTAAGTCCTGCCAGGGAGGTGGCCATTTTGAATTTCCAATTGCCATAAAAAACATAAACTTTATAAAGGACCATCCAAACAATATTGCTAGAAAGTTTTTGTTTCCATTGATTAACCGGTTTCAGAGAAGAAGCCTTTAAAAACTTTTTCCCATAGGGTCGTATGTTAAACTAAGTCCTGCGGTAGCGCCATTTTAAATTTCCAATTGCCATAAAAAACATAAACTTTATAGAGGACCATCCAAACAATATGGCTAGTAAGTTTTTGTTTCCATTGATTAAACGGTTTCAGAGAAGAAGCCTTTAAAAACTTTTTCCCATAGGGTCCTATGTTAAACTAAGTCCTGCGGTAGCGGCCATTTTGAATTTCCAGTTGGCATAAAAATCATAAACTTTATAAAGGACCATCCAAACAATATTGCTAGTAAGTTTTTTTTGATTGGTTAACCGGTTTCAGAGAAGAAGCCCTTTTTAACCTTTTTCACATACGGTCCAATGTTAAACTAAGTCCTGCGGTGGCGGCCATTTTGAATATCAGATTGGGATAAAAAACATTAACTTTATAGAGGGCCATCAAAACAATATTGCTAGTAAGTTTTGTTTCCATTGGTTGGCCGGTTTCAGAAAAGAAGCCTTTCAAACTTTTTCCCATAGCGTCCTATGTGAAATTAAGTCCTGCGGTGGCAGCCATTTTGAATTTCCAATTGCCATAAAAAACACAAACTTTATAGAGGACCATCCAAACAATATTGCTAGTAAGTTTTTGTTTCCATTGATTAACCGGTTTAAGAGAAGAAGCCTTTTAAAACTTTTTCCCATAGGGTTCTATGTTAAACTAAGTCCTGCAGTGGCGGCCATTATGAATTTCCAATTGCCATAAAAAACACAAACTTTATAGAGGACCATCCAAGCAATATTGCTAGTAAGTTTTTGTTTCCATTGACTAACCAGTTTCAGAGAAGAAGCCTTTTAAAACTTTTTCCCATAGGGTTCTATGTTAGACTAAGTCCTGCAGTGGCGGCCATTTTGAATTTCCAATTGCCATAAAAAACACAAACTTTATAGAGGACCATCTCAACAATATTGCTAGTAAGTTTTGTTTTGATTGGTTTAACGGTTTCAGAGAAGAAGCACTTTTTAACCTTTTTCCCATAGGGTCCTATGTTAAACTAAGTCTTGAGGTGGCGGCCATATTGGTTTACCAATCAAAATAAAAAACACAAACTTTGTAAAGGTCCATCCAATGAACATTATGGCCAAGTTTGGTTTCAATTGGCCAAGTGGTTTCAGAGAAGAAGATTAAAATGTCTTTACAATAATTTAGGCCTCTAGTAGTTTGACTTGTAAAGGACCTAGTTCATTATTGTAGGAATAGCTACATTTGATGCAAGTAATATATTCTTTCATTACAACCTTGGGGTATAAACATGTATAATATTTTAACAAAAGCAATCTTTTCTGTTAAAAATAGGAACAAACTGAAAATGAACTCAAGCCAATTTCATTTATCTGTCAAAAGTCTAATTGATGGAGTAATATATCAATACCTACTTACTCGGCATACATTTGTACTTAACCTTTAAGTACTTAGAAATAAAAGGACAAGGATCTTGGCGAAAGGTTGATGTACTGGCTAGGACTTGGCAACTTTGTTTGTTTTGACAGGCATCAAATAAAACCTGAAAAAAAGTTTGAATGAAAGAAAAGTGCATCACTATATTGACATTAATTTACAAAAGACTCACAAAATATATACTACCACTTTTAGAACAAAAATAATGACTTTTAAACAATTAAAAAAGAAAATTATGTAAACATCTTTGGTTTAGTGTGCAGGTTTTTTGTGTATATTTGCAGTTTAGTTTGTTAGTACATGAAATTATTAAACTTGATGTGATATTACAATTACTACTAGGGGTCTCAGTGGCTGAGTGATTAAGGTTGTTCATCTACTATTGATCCCGTGGTCTATCAACAATGAGATTGTGGGTTTGAGTCTTACTGTCGGGGCAGACTGCACTCAACTCCAATCTAAATTGACAAGGGCTGCCAGTTTTCCTACCAAAGGTTGGAGGTTTTCTCTGGGTACTCTGGCTTCCTTCCCCAATAAAAATTGAAAGCCATGAAATAGCTGAAAAACGGCTGAAAGTGGCATTAAACACCATTCAAACAAACAAACAATTAATACTGATTGTTGTATTGCATCAGTTTCTGAATCAAAAGTGTAATTAAAATTAGAAAGTCATTCAACATTTAAAAAATTAATTACAAAGAGTACACAAATATAATGGCATAAACAGGTCTGGCAATGTATAGTCAATTTGTATACATGTCAGATTACACATATAGGGATTACTTAGTACTTAAAATGGAAGCATTTAATATTTGTATGATTGTTACTTAGATGGAAAGAGGATTTACATGTCACTGAAAACTTTAGATTAATAATCATTATAAACAGTTTTTGTGAGCTCTTCTTATGTTTTCGATTTTAATGGGCCAATTCATGACCAAAGGCTCCATTTTGACTCAGGTAGTTTTAACATAACTTATTTCATGTATTATATACAACAGTACTCCATCATTCACTCCTTTGTAAGTAAAAAGATATGCATTTTGAAGGATACCATACATGTTGGTCCCCGACAACACAACGATAGCACTATGATCTTGTCAAATTAGGTGTGGATCTTGCTCTATAATAGTTGTCCCTTTATTTATGTGGAATTTAAGTACCTTTAATCAGCCTAAATATATAATGACTGTGAAAAGACAGAGGTTTGGTTGAAAATATTTGATATTTAATCCTAACTAGCCCTGTTTACCACTAATTCATAAAACCATAACAGATATCAAAAATCGACCAAAGACAGAAATGGCTGGATTTCGTTAAACAGGAAGAATGTGAGCGACAGACCTTCAATACAATGCTATGTTATAGGGGGCCATGCTGATGCTGCATATCAAATTTCAAGAAAATGTGATATGTAGTTGCTGAGGAAACTGTAAAGAAAATTTTCTCCCCGCCCGCATGACCAACATTCACCATACTATAACCCGGATTTTCACTGTGTGAAATCCGGCCAAAAATCATCTGAAACCCTACCAAAAGCTCATTAAATGAAAAATTCTATGAAAAGTTCAATCAAATCAGGATCAAATATAACATTTGCAAAAATGCATAAAGCAACAAACTGTCTTTTTCAATCTCTCACATCTTGAAAACTATTAAAAAATTAAAATAAATAATAAAGTAAGGAATCATCAAAAATATCATATTAAAATCAAATAGGAAATAAAATTTACCTTTATTTTTATGGCAAAAACAAAAATCTAACCATTTTTCCAAGGGACAATAATTTAAAAACAGGAAATAGGAAATATCTAATGACAAACAATTTTAAATTTATTCTTTGAGAAATAAAAAAAATACTATCATTAGATTAACTAGAGGCTCCCAGGTGCCTGTAATCACTAAACTATAACACAAATGACTTCAACCATATTTAAAATTTTGCAATTTACAGTTTCAGTCTTCTTGTTAAAGCTTTTAAGTTTCTGGGCAAAAACTAACCCGGTTCTATTTCAAGCCAATAGCCATGTTGGTGGTCAGCTGTCAGGATTTGCCCAATTTAAGTAGAGGACATCCTAAAGATGATGTGCGCAAATTTTCAAATCAGTCCTTTCATTGGTTTAAGAGGAGAGGTTTTGTTTTAAATTGATTGAAAAAAAGTTCAAGGGGAATAACTCCTAAATGGTACATCAGACAATCTTAATCCTGAAGTCATTTTTGTCGTTCTTATAGAGATGAACATTTCAGCAAATTCTAACTTTCTCTCTAGTTCTAATAATTTTCAACAATTTTAGGAAAAAATGAAAAAAAATCATCAATTTTGACGATTATAGGGCAATAATTTTAACAAGGGGTGATTGTACAACTTCAACTCAAAAAGTGTATAGTAGAGCTTTTGATGCTGAAGAAGGACGGTCTCTTCAAGCCAAAAAACTGTATTTTGACCCCCTTGTTCTATTTTCAGCCAAGGCAGTGGTTTATGCCAACTTGGTAGAGGACATTTAACTTATGATGTGTACCAAGTTGCAAAGCAGTCCTTTCAGTGGTTTCAGAGGAGATTTTAAAAAATAAATTTAAAATCTGAAAAAACAAGGTTCAAGGGCAACAACTCCTAAACAGTTCATCAGACAATCTTGAACCTGAAGCAATTGTGTAGCTCTCATAAAGCTGAACAATTTAACACTGCTAACTTTTTCTCTAGTTCTAATAATTTTCAAAATTTTGAGTACAAAATGGCAAAAATCATCAGTTTTGATGATTAAAGGGCAAAAACACCTACAATGAGTTGTTATACAACTTCTACTCTATGGAGACTTTTGTAGAGTTATTGATGCTGAAGGAAGGTCTCTTCAGTTTTCCTGAATCTGTTATACTTTTTAAACTGTAAGGCAAAAACTTCATTTTGACCCCCCCCCCCCCCTGTTCTATTTTTAACCGAGACTGCCATGTTGGTTGGTCTGTGGCCATGACTTGTGCCAACTTGGTAGAGGACATTTTAATGATGATCAGTTTCAAAGCAACACATTCAGGGGTTTTGGGGGAGAAGATTTTTTGAGAAAACAATGACGACGAACGCCAAGTGGTAAATCACTGCAGTAATGTGGTAGTGTGACATATAATAAAATTGGATAGTAATATATGGTACAAAAACTGATACATACTACTGTCAAGCTTTTACAATGGTTCAAAAGAAATCTTGATTAATTCAAGAACAAGTTAATCAAGTGCTGTTTCAGTGAACTCATCTAAATTTACGGACTGGAAATTCTGACAAGTTTTTTCAAATTCCTAGGTTTATCTTTTGTTAAATTGGTATAACCTTTTGGAATTTTGGTGATGAAAGCTCTTCAGCACATTCATCCAATAACATCAGTTTGATTGCTACTGGAAGGTCTTGATTAGACAAATAGAATACCTTTGATGACATTTTATTATTGTGAAATGAATGCAATTTAATCTGTAATGTGGTTGTGTGACCTACATTATTATTATACATTATATTAACATTAAAAAACAAAGGGATACACATGCATCTGGTTCAAGAATTAAAAACAAATGCAATTTTCTTAAATCTGATTGGCCAATTCAGATGGAGTAACACAAGTTAAAAAAAAATAACTTTCATTGGGCACAAATGACTTAATCTTACGCTGTTAAAATTAAAATAGTTCCATGATGTCATCTTTGTTTTAACTATTAAAATTGTCAAGTATTATTGTTAAAATTAACTTATAAGGAATATATATGGATTTCTGAACAGGTTATATCATATATCTTGTTTAGAAATTTGAAACATTACTTTAAAATGTGGCTTCTTCTTGAATACTATATTCTTTAAAAAAAATATTTTTCAAGGAAACATTCTTTACATTATGTTCAATATTTATGCTGGAGAACCATACTGCAGCTTTTTCATTCATGAAGCTCTACAGCTAAGAATGTACATTTACTGCATTAAAATATGAAATAAAACACTATAGAAATCTTAATCTATGTACCAATACATCTCTGCATTTATTTAAATTTATTAGAAATTCATACTGATGATTAAATTAAAAATAAACATCCTTTTACAAAATGTAAAATTGAAATAGAAGAAAAGAAAATACTGAAAAGATTATGTCAACTATTTGGCATTTTAATGAATCTAAATATTCTATCAAGCTGTTTGACATCTTCACCTCGGTGACATAACATCAACAACAAAACCCACCAGAATATACAACCAGAGGTTCTCGAGAGCTTGTAATGCTCGTTTGATTAAATATAGATATAAAAGTTTCTAAATTGACCAAAGGAATCTCAAACTATAAGAGACGAGAAAGCAGATCTTTGTAAATAGAATATTATACAGTAAATATTTTTTTAAGATATAAATAACAATTGTGGACTGTGATTTAATGCTCACTAGTGATACTCCCCGCATGTGTGTCAACTATGTGTAAAAATCTAAGTATTCGGTAAACAGGAAGTAGATGACCAAGAAGCATAAAATCTCTATACACCATATGATACTATACAATTATAGCTTGGTGAGGTTGATATGAGAATATATCGACCAAACAGATTTGCATAATGACTGAGGATGCAGTCCGAGGTCGATATTCATCTGTTGGTCGATATAGTCTTGTATTAACCCAATCTTAAGCTAAAATTGTTATATTATTAATATAACCTATTGTCATGATTGTTGAACAATATTTTATTTTGTGTGCACACCATTTGTGTGACAGATTTTTTAAATGTAATAAGATTAGGAGTCTACATACATAATAAATGTATAATTGTTCTATGACAAGTATTCCACATCACAAAATACAACAGACCCCTTTTGGCGATTTGTTGTGAGTGTGGTTAGATAGTTAGAACTGATCGTTTCAAACTTGTATTGAAGACTAAAGACGTTGTTTACATGACGTTACAATGACAATAGACGTTACATAGACAATGGTAACGTTAGTTACGTTCAAGACGTAAATGATTGTTCGTAATCGTTCGTAATCTTTGATACTGGGGCGCCGAAAATGAAAAAGAAATGAAAAAATAAAAAGATATATAAAGTGACAAATAAATTGAATCAATTACTTTAAAGCCCACATGAAATAAATAAATTCCCTGTATTTATCTTTTGAATCATTGAAAACTATAGTAACTTTATAGTTAAGGATTTACAGTCCATTTTTTAATGTTTTCTCTGGCTTTCATTTTAGATAGTCGTTCTGTAGTTTCGTTTTCATACTTCTTAAGGATATAGCTTGGATATCGGTTTATTTGTTCTCCCGTGTTTTGTTCACTGCCCTAATAATACCATCATTTCCTTTGATGAGCTCCTCTACTGCTGCCAATTTCCATGATGCAGTTTCAAGATCAATTATAGTTTTCTCCAGTTCCATATTTTCCTGTTAGCGTCTCCAAAAGCTGCTAAGCTGATGTTTGTGGTTTGGACATGTTTCACTTGTCATTGTGTCGCTAACTCTTGTGTAATAAATGTCTTTTGCGATCCCTCATCTAGTAGAATATTAGCTTGTGTCGACAAATTTCCTGACCATGCGGGGGCTACAGCTGTTTTTAATAAAACATGTTTCTGGAATTCATAGAAGTATGCATTGCAGTGGCGTCCTCGTTTTCTTGACTATTTACAGTAATTATGCTAGTTCTTGTGGCTGCACTTGTTTGTTTAAAGTTGACAACTTTAGCGTTTGATGTCCGGTTTGAAGTTCTAAATAGGCTAGTGTGATGTTTGCTGTTACATTTGCGACATGTATATTTTTATTTGCATTCAGTGACCATGTGGTTTCCAAAGAAAGTGTAACACAGCTTCTTTTGTTTAATGATTGAATAACGATTCTCTGTTGTGACTACTTTCAGACATTCAGACGACGAATGTGACTCGTTGCAAAAGACACATGTTTTTGTATTGGTTTGTTTGTTTTGATTTCCGCGGTTGGGATTCTGTTTAAATTGAGATCTTGCACCAGCGTAAAAAGATGCAGTGGGTGTTAATTCATCTGATACATTAAGCATTCCAGTTTCTTGGACGAAAGTTTCCTTTGATATAGCCTCTCGTAATGACCTAATATCCCAAGATCGATGACCATTTTCTCCAGTCATATTTTTACACATTTCTGTGGGTAATTTTCCGAAAATAATGGGGACTAATAGTGCTCCAAAGGTGTCTTGTGTTTGACCAAGCGATTCTAAACCGCATATACTTGGTTCCATTTTGTCGAAGAAACTTCTCAGACTTGTTGCAGAAAGTGATGGGTTAAGAAGCTAAAGAAGGGTTTTCATGTATGCATCAATAATCTGCTTTTTTTTATCAAATCTGTTTTGTAATAGTTGTATTGCTTGTTCATAGTTTGAGCTAGTTAATGAAAGTCCACCAATGCACTGTTCTGTTTTGCATGACAGCTGTGATTTAAGATAACTAAATCTTTTAACATTAGTTAATGACGGATTTGTATGAACTGTTGTTTGAAATGATTCCCAAAATGGTAGCCAATCTATGATATTTCCTGAAAATGACAGAAAGTCTAGCTTAGGAAGCCTATGATAGAAGTGTGACTGATTTGATGAGGATTCTCTTATGGGATTTACGGTAACATCAAATGAAGACTGATCTATGTGTAATTCAGCATTTTGGTGATTTTCATTTGTGTTAATACTTTGACCGATGGCTGTGTCTCGGAAAAATCCACGATCTGATTGTCCAAGTTTTGAAGAATATGTGCTTTCTTCACCAAAGAATCGATAGCATTGTTCCCGACTTGAAATATCATCTGTCTCGATTTTCTCCTCAATCCGATGGATGAGTCTGGAAATGGCCCTTCTGTGTCCGCCTCATACTGCTTGAGTTTCTCCATTCCAATTATCCTGGACACGGCACCAAATGGGGCGATTTGTTGTAAGTGTGATTAGTACTTCGCTTAGATAGATAGAAAATCAACTGATCGTTTCAAACTTGTATTGAAGACTAAAGACGTTGTTTACATGACGTTACAATGACAATAGACGTTACGTAGACAATGGTAACGTTAGTTACGTTCAAGACGTAAATGATTGTTCGTAATTGTTCGTAATCCTTGATACCCCTTTTTCTACATAAAATGTACCAAAATAGAACCAAACTATCATTGGAAAATTCTAGCATTTTGATTAGATTAATTTGTCATGTGATATACCGATTTAATTTTTCGAATTTTTAAAATCTGTTTTTAGTAACGTGCTGTATAGGTATGGAGCATAACAAAATATCGTTGGAAAATTCTGTTTTTTGGTATATTATATGTGCCCAAAGTAATACAAAATGACCACATGGTATAGTAAGAAAAAAATCAAATCTTATATTACAGGATATTAAAGCAATATGCAAAATATCAGGCTTCTGCATCCAACAGTTGCTTAGAAAACTGCGACGGAAATTTTTTGTTAGGAACAACAGACGGACGAACAAATGGAGAGACAAGGGTAAAACAGAATACCCCTTCTTCTAAACAGGATGGGGGGGAAGGGAGTGAGGGGGGTATACAAATCAATACAAATATGAAATTTGTAATGATTTTAATACTGTAATTGAAATGGAAATGAAAGAATATCGATAACCAGTGTTTTTTTACAGGACACCAGATCACTGGGTTACTGCCAATTAATCTAAGCTCCATTGCATCACATAAATCTTGTTTAAAATCGGTAGAATTATCCTATTTGGGTCGACTTTTAAATAATTAAATCTTGATCTTTTGAGTTATTACAAGCCCAGTCAAATTTATATCTGAAAAGCCTGGTTCTGAATATTCTAAGAACCATTATTGGCACAAAAATTCATTATAAGGGCCCATGAGAAACATTTGATTAATTATTTAATTAAACCAAACTTGCACAGAATCATAATAAATCTGACATCTTATCATGAAAGTGCCTTTACAGATGCAAACTAGATATCAGTGAAATGGTATATACATTTCTGTTGTCCCCACTGATATTAATGACAAGGTCAAAGGTCATCAACCATGGTACATGACACATCACCTTGATATTATCTACCCACATAACAAATATCAAAAGCCTACCTCAAAAGATAAAAAAGTTATAGCTTGGACACAATTAGCTTCTGACAGATGGAGGTTACGACAAATATGGGCCCTAATGAAAACCATATGAGTGATTTAGGCTCCTGTAAGCCTCTTGTTCCCAATTTAACTTTTTCTTCATCCCTGTAGTACACATTCATGTAATTTGTATTCAAAATCTGATACTGAAGAAATATGTAAAAAAAACAGCCCTTCATAGAGAGCAACCCCTTCATTTTCAATACCCTATTCTCTCAAATTCCTGGATAAAAAAACTTAATAACAAAGAAGAAGTATGTAAAGCTATGAGAAATTCACAAAATAACAAAGCACATGGCAATCTATGTACTATAAATCAGTGCAGCATTGAGTTATATGTCGAGTGATATATTTGTTCTAATACCATGAAAATGAGATACATACACTGACACTAGGGAAATCTATGCAGCATGAGATACACACACTAGGGAAATCTATGCAGCATGAGATACATACACTGACACTAGGGAAATCTATGTAGCATGAGATACATACACTGACACTAGGGAAATCTATGCAGCATGAGATACACACACTTAGAAATCTATGCAGCATGAGATACATACACTGACACTAGGGAAATCTATGTAGCATGAAATACATACACTGACACTAGGGAAATCTATGCAGCATGAGATACATACACTGACACTAGGGAAATCTATGCAGCATGAGATACACACACTAGGGAAATCTATGCAGCATGAGATACACATAGGAGGGAAATCTATGCAGCATGAGATACATACACTGACACTAGGGAAATCTATGCAGCATGAGATACATACACTGACACTAGGGAAATCTATGCAGCATGAGATACATACACTGACACTAGGGAAATCTATGTAGCATGAGATACATACACTGACACTAGGGAAATCTATGAAGCATGAGATACATACACTGACACTAGGGAAATCTATGCAGCATGAGATACACACACAAGGGAAATCTATGCAGCATGAGATACATACACTGACACTAGGGAAATCTATGAAGCATGAGATACATACACTGACACTAGGGAAATCTATGCAGCATGAGATACACACACTTAGAAATCTATGCAGCATGAGATACATACACTGACACTAGGGAAATCTATGTAGCATGAAATACATACACTGACACTAGGGAAATCTATGCAGCATGAGATACATACACTGACACTAGGGAAATCTATGCAGCATGAGATACACACACTAGGGAAATCTATGCAGCATGAGATACACATAGGAGGGAAATCTATGCAGCATGAGATACATACACTGACACTAGGGAAATCTATGCAGCATGAGATACATACACTGACACTAGGGAAATCTATGCAGCATGAGATACATACACTGACACTAGGGAAATCTATGTAGCATGAGATACATACACTGACACTAGGGAAATCTATGAAGCATGAGATACATACACTGACACTAGGGAAATCTATGCAGCATGAGATACACACACAAGGGAAATCTATGCAGCATGAGATACATACACTGACACTAGGGAAATCTATGAAGCATGAGATACATACACTGACACTAGGGAAATCTATGCAGCATGAGATACATACACTGACACTAGGGAAATCTATGCAGCATGAGATACATACACTGACACTAGGGAAATATATGCAGCATGAGATGCACTGACTCTAGGGAAATCTATGCAGCATGAGATACATACACTGACACTAGGGAAATCTATGTAGCATGAGATACATACACTGACACTAGGGAAATCTATGAAGCATGAGATACATACACTGACACTAGGGAAATCTATGCAGCATGAGATACACACACAAGGGAAATCTATGCAGCATGAGATACATTCACTGACACTAGGGAAATCTATGAAGCATGAATATACATACACTGACACTAGGGAAATCTATGCAGCATGAGATACATACACTGACACTAGGGAAATCTATGCAGCATGAGATACACACACTGACTCTAGGGAAATCTATGCAGCATGAGATACATACACTGACACGAGGGAAATCTATGTAGCATGAGATACATACACTGACACTAGGGAAATCTATGCAGCATGAGATACACACACAAGGAAAATCTATGCAGCATGAGATACATACACTGACACTAGGGAAATCTATGCAGAATGAGATACATACACTGATACTAGGATAATCAATGCAGCATGAGATACATACACTGACACTGTCGAAATCTATGCAGCATGAGATACATACACTGACACCAGGGAAATCTATGCAGCATGAGATACACACACTGACACTAGGGAAATCTATGCAGCATGAGATACATACACTGACACAAGGGAAATCTATGCAGTATGAGATACATACACTGACACTGGGGAAATCTCAGCAGCATTCTTTTGCTACAAAACCTAATACATGACCAAATCCAATTGTTTTATGAAATTACAATGTTAATTAAATACTTGCAAAGCCAATACATATATATTGTTCATGTAAAATACTATGCTTATATGTTAATTGTGTATTTCTACTGTTATATATTGTTTAATTATTTATTTTTGTCACAAACTCTGTTTAGATGTTTATATGACAATAAAATTTGAATTGAATTATAATTGTTGCTGGTGACAAATACCAAATGACTGTAGCATCATCATGACATCATGTAAATAATTTCAAACATTCAGATCTTCTCATTCGACCATCACATTGTCAGAAACTTGGCATTTTTGTGAAAACTATGCAGAATGAGATACATACACTGATACTAGGATAATCAATGCAGCATGAGATACATACACTGACACTGTCGAAATCTATGCAGCATGAGATACATACACTGACACCAGGGAAATCTATGCAGCATGAGATACACACACTGACACTAGGGAAATCTATGCAGCATGAGATACATACACTGACACAAGGGAAATCTATGCAGTATGAGATACATACACTGACACTGGGGAAATCTCAGCAGCATTCTTTTGCTACAAAACCTAATACATGACCAAATCCAATTGTTTTATGAAATTACAATGTTAATTAAATACTTGCAAAGCCAATACATATATATTGTTCATGTAAAATACTATGCTTATATGTTAATTGTGTATTTCTACTGTTATATATTGTTTAATTATTTATTTTTGTCACAAACTCTGTTTAGATGTTTATATGACAATAAAATTTGAATTGAATTATAATTGTTGCTGGTGACAAATACCAAATGACTGTAGCATCATCATGACATCATGTAAATAATTTCAAACATTCAGATCTTCTCATTCGACCATCACATTGTCAGAAACTTGGCATTTTTGTGAAAACTTGTATTATTCAATTAGAAATTGCAGAGAAAAATTTAAGTGTCAGGCTGTCCAAAGATTTAATGTGTTAAAGGCTGAGATTTTATTAAAGTTTTAACTCCAACATTGACTCCAAATTTCTCTCCAGACTCCACTTTATGACTCCACTCTGCAAAACACATAGTGTCCTCTGATACTCCCCACAAAAACAGTTTATTTAAATCTGAACAAAATAAACATTTTGTTATATTTGCAAGGAAATGTGAAATGAAAAATTACAGTTAAATTGTCAGACTATGTTTATAAGAAACAGGTCTGGTACCTTAACCATACAGTACATACCTGGATTAAAAAGGTAAATACAACGACATAATTCAAGATAAAACCAACCATCTTTCTCCACTATAACCACTTATTATTCAGGTGTCACAAATTCTAATTAATTCATTCACATGCTGTTTACTATAAATCTCTTTTCTGATCTAATTATAGATATTCACATTCTATAAAAAGCAACAGGAAATCATCTACCAATCCAGTACAAGACCTCCAGATAATCATCCTATAATTACTGTTTATAAGATTGTACAACTTGAAGTCATCAATGAATAACAATCCATACTTCTATAAACACTACAAGCTTCTTATTACTGTTTACACAGACACTGAGCATTGAACTCTGCAGAATTCTCCTTTGTGTGGGAATCAATTGCTTGTGTATACACCTTGTAATTTGTAATCTAAGCAAACCAGAAGAGAATTTTAATGTAATGTTCATTGAATGACACACAATTTTTCCAATGATATAATCAATTAAGACATTATCTGGTTGCCTAGGAAACTAAGGTGAAGAATTGATGAAATAATTTTAGAATTCAGCATGTGTATTATCCATAATTAATGAGCTCATCTCATTAAAACTTCTGAACAAAAAGTAATCATTTCATAATATTCTTTTAAACAAATTATTGAAATTATAAGTATTCCAAAACACCTTTTCCATTAATAAATCAAAATAATCATGTGTCACTTAAAAATGGCAAGAAGTGTTCTATTTCAAATATTCTATGGACACATACGAACTGGATAATCCAAAATAAAATTTCCTCCTTGAATGCTAATATTATGGAATTTCTGCCAGTTAAACTGAGTCATAAATTGTCACTTTCAGTTCCTCCTTCAAACACAGTTAATTTTATATCTCAAAAATTACAGTTATTGCTAATCTAATGCACAGAATGATGAATCATGGCATTGTTTCCTAACATGCCATTACCAGGAGAGAAACAAGTTTTTTTATTTAACACTGTATTTAGTTTACTTGAATTGAATATTCTATCCTGCAGCCAGTATGTAATAGTCAAATGTAATTATCACTGCAATATAAACAGAATGAAAAATTATCTTTCAGTGAAACACTTAAAACATTTTTTCCTCCAGCAGTGTATAATTTATTGATTATCTCAAGCTAATTATACTGTTAATAGGCACATCCAGTGCACAATTGGGCCAATTCAAATAAGTACTGGCTATTATTATTTTTTTCAGACATTTCAAAGATTAGATTATTATCTTAATCAATGTTCATCTTTCATTTTATACATATTTCTGGTCATTAGACTATTTACTGCAACTCCAAAAATAACCAATTCTGTATGAACTTAAATGAAAAGGTCAAACTTTCAAAGCAATCATTTGTTGCACTGTATGCACTGATGATACCCTCCTATAGTTCTGAACATAATTCAAACTAAAATCTGTTATTCATACATATTGGCTTGAAAAATTAAAGAAATTAAATCTCCACACAGCACATCTTCATTAAGGTCTGTCTATATGTCTAATGGCCATCTTCACAATCTCTCAACACCAATGAACCTAGTCCAGAACAAATGACTTCCTGTCTATACAGGATCAATTTATCCATTCATAAACATATCATGCCATTTAAATTACTGTTTTGAGCCTAGTTACTAAACTATCTGCTCTATTATATAGTAAATATGCACAGTACACATAGTCCTTTAGTTTCTGAAATAACATCGTAAGTCCCCAAAAATGGATTTTGGTAGTGTTAAAATAAGTTTTTGAGTAGTGAAACTTCCAAACAAACAAATCCTTCTGGTAATAAACATGCAAGTTTTGATCACTGACAGTGGGAGTCTTGGAGCCAGCAACATTATGATACAAATACTGAATTTGTCTGTGTTCAGCTCAGAGATATCATTTTACCATACTTCAAATTGATTGAAACTGACACTAATCTTTACAATTTTCAGGCTGAGCAGTCTTGTAAATCTTTAGGTACACATATTTTTTTAACAATAAAAAAGACTGTTTTATGCCTGATAACTTAAAGTATTATCTTTGTCTAAAGTTAAACAGTACATTAACTGTTACATAATAAAATACTACAGGTGCTTTGATTTTACCCAATCATTTTTATGCATGATTAGGTTCAGTAATGATTATAATGATTACAATGACCTTTTATGTTAACATTTTGTAATCCAATGATTTTTGTCACTTTCTGTGTCTGTCAAGGAGTTACAGTCTGTATGCCATACAAAACTAGACTAGTTCAAAGCATAGGCATGTTAATGTTTTAAATTCTGTGGCAACTATTGTGTAACTATCAGAAATTAAAGTGCTCTTTCTGAATAATTTCTACTTCAGAAATGCACATTTACTCTTCAGCTTATTATTTATAACACTCAAGTTAGATATCCTTCTCCTCAGTTTGGTAAACCACACAAAATATCTTTAAATGTTTGGTTGTCTTTTTTTAATTTTGGCTTTTAATTAGTTGCTATGATCTACATCAGAAAACTTAATGAAACTTGGATCTATCAAAATAAACAATTTTCAAAAATTTTGAGGAAATCCATGACAGCGTTCTGGAGTTATACTCTGAAAACTATTTTTCATTAACTCCCATAGCTCAGAAATTTACCAAGTATACAACCATGTGGCTAACATACTTAACAACTTTGATTAAAATTTGTATTAAAGGCAATCTCAAGCTACATTGCAACATGTGGACAACAGACAGATGGACAGACAAACTGAGGGACCGACAGAAATTTGTATACAATAATACATCTATAATAGATGGGTGTATAATTAAGGGCAAAAGACCTTCCATCCTGTGAGCTAACCCCCCTCCCCCCCCACCACCCCACCCCCCCCCCAAAAAAACCCAACAAAATCTAGACAAGGTCAATCAGGGGATCACTGATACCCCGGCTTTTAATAAAAAATTTCTCATTAGTTTTAAGTGGACTGAGATCTTGAAATTTGATGGCTTTCCCCCAAAATCGATAGGCTTCTTACCAACCCGATAGGTAAATATATTCTAAAGTTTCATGCAAACTTGTTATTGTCCGGAAACAACTTTTTTGTCAAAAATTTGTAAGATTTCGTGGGCTGCGTCCTTGAAATTTGACAGATTTCCCCAAAATCGATAGGCTTCTTACCAAACTGATATATAACAAAATTAATCAGATGAAAACTTTTTCAGTTATTGTCCGGAAACAACTTTTTTGTAAAAATTTCTAATGATTTTCATGGGAAGCGACTTAGAAATTTGACGGATTTCCCCCCAAATCAATAGGCTGCTTACCAACCTGATTTATAACAATATCCCAAAGTTTCATTCAAGTCTGATGTAAACTTTTTGAATTATCATCTGGAAACCAAATGTGGACGGACGAACGGACGGACATAAGGACCACTATATACCCCCGTCTCCCCCCCCCCCCCCCGTACTCTGTCGAGCGGAGGTATAAAAACAAAAAAGCCAAAAACAAAAAACCAGAATATTGGATACTTATATTTTACTAAACCCTAGATTATAATCAAGTCATATAATAAGGTGAATCCTAATTACTACAGGCTCATAAAAATCATTGATAACATATCATATGTTTATCACACCGAGTTTAAGAACAATATAAAATAAGTATTATTGTGATCTATATTATCTGTGTGATCTATTTTCTTCCATGAATGAAAATTTACACAACAAGAACAAAAAAGATTTGATCTACAACTGACAAGTTCTGTTCTTAAAATACCATACGCTCATTTTGGTATGTTAACAGACATGCTGGTTCACATGTGCTGTTGTATCATGCTCGTGCACCACCAATTGTGATGACAAAAAAATCTTGACAACAATTTCAAGTAATGCAAGAGAGCAATACAAATTCAAATTCTTTTATTGGCACAATTAAAAACTCACATATATTTACATGGTTTTACATGAAGAGGTAAGGAATTTTGCTATATTCTTTTATTGACGAACTGGCAATGTGATTCTGTGGCTAATACATTTTTCTTAATGTCCCTAAGCTTTATTAGAAAACTTTTCCCTTTAATTTTCTTGAAAACAATTAGTTCCATGGACATGGGGGCAACTACTCCAACCTTGATGAGGATTGACCAGATTAACGCTTGCTTCCTAACCTAATAAAACTGAAAAAAGGCTGAAAGTCATTGAAACAAACAAAACCTACATCACTAGCACATTGATAAATATTTGTAATTCCAAACACTCATTCTTAATGTATTTAAGTTAAATAACATGTATTGTTGTATAATATTAAAAACCAATATTTTATTTAAACATACAAGTACTCCAAACAAGTTTATAGTACACAATAACAAACTAAATAAAGAGTCCAATCAAACTGCATGGACAGTTAAATCTCCATACCATCCTCTTTGTAGAAAACTAGCTTTTTCATCATGGAATTGTGATTGATTTTTTCGGGGGAAGTATGAATATTTTATTTTTATCAGTTGTTAACAAAAATATACCCATAAACAATCTAAACAAAATTTTTAAAAATTTATTTTTGCCACACCTTCATTGATACTCTGGATTACTATAATGCCTACTACAGTCAAACACACCCATTTTAACATTTTTTTTTAACTAACCTCATAATGAACTTCCTTCTTAACAATGATAATTTGATAAACTGTGAAATGAGATATTATTGACCAAACCACCAAAAATCAAGGTTAAAATGACAAAAAAAAGTTATTTAACACCCATTGAGATACAATGTCAACATTAAATTCCTTAGGTGCACAGGACAATGAATAATTCCCACAGATATCAATGTTTAAACTATTTTTGAATCAATGCTATTAGAAATTGTAAGAACTGATAAAACTTATACAAAAAGTATTTTTAGTTTATACAATAACCAAGCACCATTACTATAATGTTTGGTTCAAATCATCCCAACAGTCTTGCTAATGCAACACGTGACAAGCTAAAAATTATTTAAGAAATAAATTATTGCAAGGGGCCTCTATGCGAATTAAATCATGGTCAGACTTTATATTTGTCTTCATTTTATACCTCGCTATCACTCTGTATTAAATACTGAAAAATATATCGCTAATCGCTCAGTGTAAAATATTGACAAATATAAAGTCTGACCATGTTCTAATTCGCATAGACCTCAATAGAAATAATCTATTTCAATTCTAATATGTCTAACAAATGTTTAAAATTTCCAAGCAGCTCTTAGAGGAATAATATTCCTTTAAAATGGTAATATTGGTCTTTGAAACTATATATCCCAAAACAGCATGTTAAAAACAAATAAAAAAATATTTAGAAATCTTAACTAAATTGCATTGTTCCAGTTTAAAATTTTCAGTTGAGCATATATGACGTCGGATTTCTAATCGTGACGTCACACCAGTCTCTACGCTAATTAGAACCCTTATGTGTTCTCAAAGCATATGAATGACAAATGATTCTGTATATATAAGATTTAAGGCTCCACCATATTGCTGTAAGGGGGATTTGCACTATAAAGTTTCTTCTGAAAAGGCAGAAAAAAATTCTATACATATTTTTTAACATATTTCTACAAAAATGGCGACTGTTTTGTGTAGATGACTTATGGTGACAGCCTGGTATCTGTCTACTCAGTCATAATATAAGCATTATCTAAAACAGCTCATAACATACCATTGATATAAATCAATCATATTGTAAAACTTCCTTGGAAGCACCTCTCGTTTATTAAAAGGTCGATCAAGGGTTTCTACTCACACCCTATGAGTAGGAAATCTAAGTTAAAAGCTTTAGAAAATATGACATGGTGTTTATGCATGTTAATCCATAGGAGGTCTTCAAACACATAGTGGAAGATCTTCTTCACAATAAAACTTGTGAATATCAATGATTTTATTACTACTGTGACAAAATATAGATTAAAGAGAGAGCATTTAAATTAAATTTACAACACCAATAAAATTCCTGTTAATATTGTCATATTTAAATTCTTCCACATTAACATTATATTTTATTTATTTAAACTTTAAATTTCTGTTCTTTATTTTTTATAAATGCATTCATGCTAGACTCTGCCGAGAACTGTAATGTCTGTGATCCAGGATTAAGAGGTAACCTCTAAATTGACCTTTTACTAATTAGTAGTCCAACGAAACATTCAAAAGCCTTTTAAATCTGCAAATTATCATTTTTATTAATTTTATCTTTTATATACACAATATTATCTTACATACAAGCATGACAAGGCGAGATATCATTTGATTTTTAACACCTAATGACAGCCCAATTTCACAAATCACTGAGTAATTGCAAAAAAAGCAATGACCCTCGAAAATTTTGTATAGTAATACACAAGACAAGAAATGCTCCTTACCAGGCAGGTACCAAAAAGTATTATTCAAAAGAGTGTAACCCTTGATTTTAATCATGCCTCATAAATTATTTTATATGACAATGATAATAATTCAATTCATTATTTGAGGATTATAGTCACCTTTCAACACTGTACTAAGGTCTGCTAACGAGGTTTTAGATCTCCCATGTGACAGGTGACAAACACAAACATCTAAGTTTAAATACAAGTATTTGATATTGACAAAATATTTTAGAACACTAGTATTTATTATAGATTTACCTTTCATGTCCTATGCAATGAATAAATAGGTACAATTCTGCCAGACCTATATATTACTTGTTTTTTGGAAAGAGACGCATTTTCTCCTCCCTATCTCATCAATGGGCAGAAAGCATTTTCTCCTCCCTATCTCATCAATGGGCAGAAAGAGTTTAAAAAATTTAAATAATCTGTTTATCATTATTTTGTTACATTGTGATTGTAAAGTATCTGTAATTAATACAGTTTTATGGTTATTAGCAGTACCATGAATATCAAAGGAACAAGAGCAACCTAGCATGAGAATGACAACACTCTGAAAGTTAATACAGTATGTGTCCAGTAAATATTTCTCTAATTAAAATTAACATTTTTGTTTGGATGTCTGATTGCAAAAAAATATCCAAATGGTCAACTATTCAATCAAAGAAAGTCTAATGGGCACCACATGTTTGAGTGGTCTTGGTTTGGAGTCATAGAGTGGAGTCTGGAGTCAATTTTAGAGTGATAATATTGGAGATGATTTTTGGAGTGACATTTATTTTTATAAATCACAGATTTAAGTTTTATAACAACTCAGCCATTAATGTTAATATGAATCTTTAGAGTGATCAATCAGCAATAAGGCTTTAGTTTCCTGTTTTAAATTAACATATGATATGGCAAATCTCTGGATTCCAGTGGCATATAATATTTTATTTTGGTTAACATCTTATTTAATTAAAAAATTAAAACATACAATATAGTGTTTAAATTATTAATAGTTAATGCCTGAAATTTGTATGAGGTCTAAGAGAATATAAAGGTTTTTTTTTACCAAACAAAGACATTCAATAAATTTCTCTCCAGCTAACCTCTTGCAAGGCCAATTTAAAAAATCATGTGTTCACTTTTAAACAAATATTTCAATTAAATCCTAAGAGACTAGCACTGGAGATCATCAAGTCTGGCATGACAGGGCTGACATATCCTGACATACTTATGAAAATATGAAAATTAAGGTCGTGCACATAAAATCATCCTGACCACACATATGAGGTGCAATATTTCTGACAGATGATACAGGATGACTGATTTGTTGGATATATTTAGATAACTGAACAATATATCATTTGTCTTTTCAAACATATTCACTCCATAAAATTGTATCTAAAATTTTTACATGTATTTCAAAACTGACTCCAAATTCTCTCCACACTCCATGCCAAGACGCCAATCTGTAAAATACATGGTGCCAAGTCTAATGCAAAACAATGCACATGGTCAGACCAGATACAGACAAGTGTGCAGACAGAAAGGTGCTCCTCCAAGTATATGATTGATAATAAAAGAGCCGTACATAACAATCTAACTTCCAAGTTTGAAGGCAATATGTCAACTGGTTTTATTAACATGCTCACAAAAAACTATTATGAACAAAAGGACAAAAGAACAGACAGACCATCAACATATTGGACGTCCTTGGTAGCTGAGTGGTTAGGGTAGTAAGGACAGTATTGATCACTTGGTCTGTCAACACTGAGATTGCAAGTTAAAGTCTCACTGTAGACAGGGTACAATCAACTCGTAATTAACAAGGATTGCCAGCTTTCCTACTGAAGGTCTGGGGTTTTCTCCAGGTACTCTCCCAATAAAAACTGGATACCATGATATAGTTGAAAAATTACTAAAAGTGGCATTAAATACCATTCAAACATCATCAACATACTGATTTTAAATGTAATGTTAACAGTATATGTGATTATTTCAGGTGTCAAGAAGCACAACTTGGGTGAGGGCTACCTTGAGGGCATCAGGTACAATGTAGTTTGCTATTTGTGATACTTAAAGCAGTCTTTACTACATTGCAAGTGTCAACAAATATATATCTGCATGGGTAGATCTTGCAATGGATTGACTCATCAGGCTATTTGAATGGTTAATTATTGTGTGTAATATTTGGAGTGTATTGTTAAGTCTGCATATGTATAGTTCTGTTAGAATGTCTGTTATGCTGCTGGTGTTGTTATGCATGTGACAGACATAATGATCTGCTCTTCATTTCACTTGCTTGACAGTATTTATGTTACAATAAGGATAGTGCAGCAATATTCAAGTTCCGGACTTTTTTGGATTTGATGCATATTTTTTTTATAGTTTTAGAATTAACATTAAGACTGCAGCAAATATTTCAGTTATATTCAGGACTTACTATTAAAATAAGGTCACTGCACTGAACATTACGGTAGTATTATAAGATATTGCAACTATGGATACATGTAGCAATCAGTTTTCAAATTTAGTAATAATAAACTAAAAATGTTTAATGTTGGCAATTACAGAAAAGTGAACATACTTTAACATTAAATAAATAAAATATATTTTATGTGATTTTTTCTTCAAATATTATCTGTCAATAATATCTGAAGACCCCACATGACACTTGCTTGTAGTTAGTTTCCATAAACACATATAAAATCTAATCTTTAAGTTATGTATTCTTATGAAAAATTCTATTTTTTGTAAATAAAAGCAAGTTTCTTGTAAAGTAAAATTATGCCATGATAATTAAGCTGAAAACCAAGATTTTGCACAATTTTTCTGAGATTCTGGGAAGTCCAGCCCTCGTCTCCCTTAGTTACATGCCTCCTAAAATGTGAATTCATGAATGCACTACTAAAACTGTGTAAACATGCATGATGGTAGGTAAAACACAATTACATGAAGATGACTATCACATCAACAGTAAATCACTTTCTTATATTGCAATCCTTTATACATACCCTTAGCGAGGTAGTAGCAAAGCAGTTTGAGTTTTCATGCATCCCAATATTATCATTTTTCTTTTTGATTGGGCATTCTTGGTAACCTGGATACTGGTGGCCATATTGAGAGAACTGAATGCTGACCATTGTGTTTACAGGACACTTGATTTGTAATAGTTCCTCATCACAAGCTGATACTTCAAAGGTGTGTAAAGTACTGGTTAAAAGACCTGTAATAAATAAACAGCTATAAGAAGATCAGTTTGATAGGAAGACATTACTTTTTTATACCTTATCTGTGAATTATGTCACAATAAATGATTAATGAACTAATAAAACATTTTTGTTAAAAATCTTCTCTCTGAAAGTACAAGTTCAAATGTTTTGTCCACTTCAAATATTTCTTATGAACTAGCATATAACATGGCAGCCTTGATTGATTGACTGATTGATAGAATGTTTGCTTTGCAACAGGCAAGCCGTATTTCAGCCATCTATATTCAGAACAAGAAGTTAACAAACAATAAATTAACTCAGGAAAGATAGACCACAGAGACACAAAATTTATGCCACTGTAAAAGTACGGGTATGCGGTATAGGTAAAGAAATTGAGAATTTTGAAGCAGCTACAATGTGGTCTGAGGCATTCCATATTTTGATCTGACACCCCCAACAAGATGACATCCCCAATCCTCCACCTGGGTAACACTGTGGACACTGTGACCTCTCATGGTGTGGTCCCAGTGGCAGTCTTCATCAATCGTTTCTGATTGGATAAATAGACAAAAAAAATCTTCTCTAAAAGCATTAATGCTAAGTTTGTAGATTGTTACAAATGATGTTCACAGGGTTCTCTACAAATATTCCTCATTTTCTAATGATCTGACAAATAATTGTCTCCGATTGGTTGAAATTTACAATGTCTTATAGCAAGAACATAACTGTGTTAACTGAATTATATTGTAAAACGTATTTAAATTTTTGTGAAAATAAATACTTTGACAGTATGTGAACATATAGAAGAATCCTATATTATCCACATTCTTTGTCATTATCTGCAAATTTTATAGGTTCTTTCCTATGTTCAAGAGTTAATTAACTTAATGAATAGCTTTTAGAATGAAATATTAGAAATTCACATAATTTTATTTAAATTCTTTCATTTAGCATTCCATTTTATTGAATTTATACAACATATGAGGCACTGCAAAAATCATTGCGCCATTCTATTACACAATTTGTGCTGTATCTCCTAACACCATAAAGCTCTAATGTAAACTCCAAAAAACACACTTAAACTATATCTTTTTTTTTATTAGGTATCGAATGACTTCTATTTGCTCTTTCTTTTCTGGGCCACACAATTAAGACATATTTCTCTTCTCAGATTTAAGAAAACTAAAAAGAATTGAGGTTAATTAAAAGAAATAGAAACAGGCCCAAAAAATTCCTTAAAACTTTAAAGTTAAAAAAATCATAATGTTTGCATTTAAAGTTTAATTATGCTTCTCGATATTTCTATATCTTTATAAAAAGTCTCTTCTCTTATTCTACATATGCCATTTAATATATTTTATTTAACATTGTCCCCAAAACAATTCTAAGATCAGAGTACAAATCTGACCATAGATCCCTTAATGTATTACTGTAAATAGATAAAATCTGAACATTTACACTAAAGTTTCAGCATAGCTGATATAATCTTAGGTTAGCTTAGGACACTGTAAAAAGCCTTCCCAGATTTGAAGCAAAAATGCTGCTGTTAATTCAGTGTATTTGCATGTAACAAATAAATATGGCAAATAATCTACTAAACTGTTACAGAAGTTCCAAAGAAATATATTAAATACATATATATATATATATATACATGTCACATGAGGATGCCAATTGGTTACCATTTTATACTGTTACTGACTTCAATATTGTTTGTTATGGAATGCAATCGTTAAAATGTGGAATATTAATTTGTGTATCACCTTTAAAAATAGAGATAACAAATCAAAATGTAGCATTAAGCATTACAAATTTAGAATACAGAAGTATGAATTTTGACCTGTATTATGTCCATCAGTCAGATACATGCATATTATATGGCTAATGTAAAAATAAACATTTTTTTTCAATCTATCAATTGGGACTTGTTAAACCAACCTTGTCAGTCAGTTTTAGAATTTTCCATTCCTATTATTTTCATTCCTTTTTTAATTTTTGGAAAACTGTAATCTAAGTATCTCAAAAGGATTTTTAAACAAATACTAGTAGCATGCAGTTGGCTTATAAATAATTTATAAACAAATCTTAATGACCCTCCTTTGTGATAATTGAAAATATGAAACTAATTATACTGTACAAGTGGCAATTTAAATATAATATTTCTGTATTTAATGAATTTCACAGCTTGGCAAACAATTTTTTCCTTTGTGAAATTTAAGAACACTTTTGAAATGCTCCAACTTAAATAGATGTATAATTTATTGGTTTTTAAAATTCCATAACAACACTACAATTTTCTTAAAGTTTGTCATAGAAAATTACAGTTTTACCAATATCAGTTTAGTGTTAAAAGTGGAGAAATAAAGTATTATGTAACAATATGTATCTTGTACCTGTCCATTAATTAAAGGACACACTTTTTTAAATTGACAGTTTATTCAATAGTAGAAATGTTTATTTAAGAAGAAATGTCAATTTTGTAACTTGAAGTGCATATACTTTGAAATTTAGACCTGACACTTTTGTTGACAATACTAAGCCTTTGGTTTTTTGGTATGTAACACAGAACACCCACAAACTGTACAATTAGATTTTAATAACTCAATTTTCAAAAAAGTAAAGAAAGTACAAATTTTCAAATTCAATGAAGGTAAGTTAAGATACGTATGTCCATTAACCAACTAATCAATCTAATTAAAATTAAATCTTTCACTTGCTCCGGCCTTTTTGTTATTGGTCACTGCGTTGTTAGCTACATGCAGCGACCATAGCAAAAAGGGGGGAGCAAGTGAAAGATTTAATTTTAATTAGATTGCCAACTACTGAGAGCTAATAACAATATACTTCCTTATATTTATTTCACATTTTATATCAATTATCCCCTTTCTTCATTTTTGTATACAGTGCAGTTTTGATATGGCTGACATATACTGTGTATGTATGACAGATAAAACTTTAAATGAAATGGCATGACTATAAATGATAATGACAGCTGTGTAAAAATGTCATTCCACAAAAAAACCAGTCAATCTGACATTCAAACTTTGTTTATACTAAATTTGTTCTCATGCAAGTACAAAAAAAGAGCCATCAATATTGGTCATATGTAATCTTTGTACATTTACCCACTTGCCCTAATTGTGTGTGCTCTTCAGTGAAAAACATACATCAATATTGGTCAAAGTCATATAATAATAGAACTAACTAATTTGCAGTTAAGATTTAGTTTTATTACAAATACTTAAATTTTCATTCATGGAATGCAATGATTATTTAATAATAAAATATATGGATTAAAGTTTTCTTTAAATTTGATTGGCTTTGAATGGCGTTTTATGCCACTTTCAGCAATTTTTCATCTATATTGTGGTGTCCAGTTTTTATTTGTGAAGGAAGTCAGAGTACCATAGAAAACTCCCTATCTTCCATAGGAAAACTGATAACTATTGTCCATTAAGAATGGAGTCAAGCACACCCTGTCCATAATAAGGCTCAAAACCACAATCTCTGTTGACACACACATGACCAATAGTAGAGAACTAACCAATTTATAAGTACTGGGCTACAGAGACCAGAAGAATATAATAGTATAAGGCTGTTTTCTAAAATATTTTAAGAACATATGAGGCATGTTCCTAAATGTAGATCCCAGTATGTTTCATTTATACAAAGACAGAAACAATATGAACAATATGGCGACCATGACTAATAAGTACCAGTAATTGCAATTTCAAATGTGGTTTTCATATGTAATGTAACAATTAAGGACATTTAATTTGGTTGATTGCCTGTGTTCCAACCAAAAGTCAGGGGTTTTCTCCGGGTACTCCAGCCTCCTGCCCCAATAAAAACTGGACGCCATGATTTAGATGAAAAATTGCTGAAAATGGCATTAAAACAACATTAAAACAAAAATAATTTGGTCAATGCAAGTTATATGGACCTGATTTCTAAAGTCCAATACTGAATAATAATACACTCTTTATTAATTAAGAGGATAGAGTATAAACAGTCTGGCCTTTGTACATAGTATGGATAGTAAAATTGAGCATTTGTATATGTTGTAAATGTTATGCCTATTGTTGTAAATAGATATTAAATCTTTTGCTTTTTTGTGCAGTGTCAAGCTGTTTGTACTTTGTAGTGGATATTAAATGTTGTTTAAGAAATCATTCCACACTAGAAAAAAAGACTTGTACTTAGTCCCGGGAGCATGACAGTATAATGTTACTGGTCACTGAGCAGGTTTGTACTTAGTCAAGGAAGCATGACAGTATAATGTTACAGGTCACTGAGCAGGCTTGTACTTAGTCTGAGGAGCATGACAGTATAATGTTACTGGTCACTGAGCAGGTTTGTACTTAGTCAAGGAAGCATGACAGTATTATGTTACAGGTCACTGAGCAGGCTTGTACTTAGTCTGGGGAGTATGACAGTATAATGTTACTGGTCACTGAGCAGGCTTGTACTTAGTCTGGGGAGCATGACAGTATAATGTTACAGGTCACTGAGCAGGCTTGTACTTAGTCTGGGGGGCATGACAGTATAATGTTACTGGTCACTGAGCAGGCTTGTACTTAGTCTGGGGAGCATGACAGTATAATGTTACTGGTCACTGAGCAGGTTTGTACTTAGTCAAGGAAGAATGACAGTATAATGTTACTGGTCACTGAGCAGGCTTGTACTTAGTCTGGGGAGCATGACAGTATAATGTTACTGGTCACTGAGCAGGTTTGTACTTAGTCTGGGGAGTATGACAGTATAATGTTACTGGTCACTGAGCAGGCTTGTACTTAGTCTGGGGAGCATGACAGTATAATGTTACAGGTCACTGAGCAGGCTTGTACTTAGTCTGGGGGGCATGACAGTATAATGTTACTGGTCACTGAGCAGGCTTGTACTTAGTCTGGGGAGCATGACAGTATAATGTTACAGGTCACTGAGCAGGCTTGTACTTAGTCTGAGGAGCATGACAGTATAATGTTACTGGTCACTGAGCAGGCTTGTACTTAGTCCCGGGAGCATGACAGTAAAATGTTACTGGTCACTGAGCAGGTTTGTACTTAGTCTTGGGAGCATGACAGTATCATGTTACTGGTCACTGAGCAGGTTTGCACTTAGTTAAGGAAGCATGACAGTATAATGTTACTGGTCACTGAGCAGGTTTGTACTTAGTCTTGGGAGCATGGCAGTATAATGTTACTGGTCACTGAGCAGGTTTGCACTTAGTTAAGGAAGCATGACAGTATAATGTTACTGGTCACTGAGCAGGTTTGTAATTAGTCTGGGGAGCATGACAGTATAATGTTACTGGTCACTGAGCAGGGTTGTACTTAGTCCTATGAGCATGACAGTATAATGTTACTGGTCACTGAGCAGGCTTGTACTTAGTCTAGGGAGCATGACAGTAAAATGTTACTGGTCACTGAGCAGGTTTGTACTTAGTCTTGGGAGCATGACAGTATAATGTTACTGGTCACTGAGCAGGTTTGCACTTAGTTAAGGAAGCATGACAGTATAATGTTACTGGTCACTGAGCAGGTTTGTACATAGTCTTGGGAGCATGGCAGTATAATGTTACTGGTCACTGAGCAGGTTTGCACTTAGTTAAGGAAGCATGACAGTATAATGTTACTGGTCACTGAGCAGGTTTGTAATTAGTCTGGGGAGCATGACAGTATAATGTTACTGGTCACTGAGCAGGGTTGTACTTAGTCCTATGAGCATGACAGTATAATGTTACTGGTCACTGAGCAGGCTTGTACTTAGTCTAGGGAGCATGACAGTATAATGCTACTGGTCACTGAGCAGGTTTGTACTTAGTCTGGGGAGCATGACAGTATAATGTTACTGGTCACTGAGCAGGTTTGTACTTAGTCTAGGGATCATGACAGTATAATGTTACTGGTCACTGAGCAGGTTTGTACTTAGTCTAGGGAGCATGACAGTATAATGTTACTGGTCACTGAGCAGACATGTACTTAGTCAAGGAAGCATGACAGTATAATGTTACTGGTCACTGAGCAGGTTTGTACTTAGTCAAGGAAGCATGACAGTATAATGTTACTGGTCAATGAGCAGGCTTGTACTTAGTCTTGGGAGCATGACAGTATAATGTTACTGGTCACTGATCAGGTTTGTACTTAGTCTGGGGAGCATGACAGTATAAGGTTACTGGTCACTGAGCAGGCTTGTACTTAGTCAGGGGAGCATGACAGTATAATGTTACTGGTCACTGAGCAGACATGTACATGTACTTAGTCTGGGGAGCATGACAGTATAATGTTACTGGTCACTGAGCAGGTTTGTACTTAGTCTAGGGAGCATGACAGTATAATGTTACTGGTCACTGAGCAGGCTTGTACTTAGTCAGGGGAGCATGACAGTATAATGTTACTGGTCACTGAGCAGGCTTGTACTTAAGTCTGGGGAGCATGACAGTATAATGTTACTGGTCACTGAGCAGGTTTGTACTTAGTCAAGGAAGCATGACAGTATAATGTTACTGGTCACTGAGCAGGTTTGTACTTAGACAAGGAAAAATGACAGTATAATGTTACTGGTCACTGACTAGGCTTGTACTTAGTCAGGGGAGCATGACAGTATAATGTTACTGGTCACTGAGCAGGTTTGTACTTAGTCTAGTAAGCATGACAGTTTAATGTTACTGGTCACTGAGCAGGTTTGTACTTAGTCAAGGAAGCATGACAGTATAATGTTACTGGTCACTGAGCAGGTTTGTACTTAGTCTAGGGAGCATGACAGAATAATGTTACTGGTCACTGAGCAGGTTTGTACTTAGTCAGTCTAGGGAGCATGACAGTATAATGTTACTGGTCACTGAGCAGGTTTGTACTTAGTCTAGGGAGCATGACAGTAAAATGTTACTGGTCAATGAGCAGGCTTGTACTTAGTCTGGGGAGCATGACAGTATAATGTTACTGGTCACTGAGCAGGTTTGTACTTAGTCTAGGGAGCATGACAGTATAATGTTACTGGTCACTGAGCAGGTTTGTACTTAGTCAAGGAAGAATGACAGTATAATGTTACTGGTCACTGAGCAGGCTTGTACTTAGTCTGGGGAGCATGACAGTATAATGTTACTGGTCACTGAGCAGGTTTGTACTTAGTCAAGGAAGAATGACAGTATAATGTTACTGGTCACTGAGCAGGTTTGTACTTAGTCTAGGGAGCATGACAGTATAATGTTACTGGTCACTGAGCAGGTTTGTACTTAGTCAAGGAAGCATGACAGTATAATGTTACTGGTCACTGAGCAGGTTTGTACTTAGTCTAGGGAGCATGACAGAATAATGTTACTGGTCACTGAGCAGGTTTGTACTTAGTCAGTCTAGGGAGCATGACAGTATAATGTTACTGGTCACTGAGCAGGTTTGTACTTAGTCTAGGGAGCATGACAGTAAAATGTTACTGGTCACTGAGCAGGCTTGTAGTTAGTCTGGGGAGCATGACAGTATAATGTTACTGGTCACTGAGCAGGTTTGTACTTAGTCTAGGGAGCATGACAGTATAATGTTACTGGTCACTGAGCAGGTTTGTACTTAGTCAAGGAAGAATGACAGTATAATGTTACTGGTCACTGAGCAGGCTTGTACTTAGTCTGGGGAGCATGACAGTATAATGTTACTGGTCACTGAGCAGGTTTGTACTTAGTCAAGGAAGAATGACAGTATAATGTTACTGGTCACTGAGCAGGTTTGTACTTAGTCTAGGGAGCATGACAGTATAATGTTACTGGTCACTGAGCAGGTTTGTACTTAGTCAAGGAAGCATGACAGTATAATGTTACTGGTCACTGAGCAGGTTTGTACTTAGTCAAGGAAGCATGACAGTATTATGTTACAGGTCACTGAGCAGGCTTGTACTTAGTCTGGGGAGTATGACAGTATAATGTTACTGGTCACTGAGCAGGTTTGTACTTAGTCTAGGGAGCATGACAGTAAAATGTTACTGGTCAATGAGCAGGCTTGTACTTAGTCTGGGGAGCATGACAGTATAATGTTACTGGTCACTGAGCAGGTTTGTACTTAGTCTAGGGAGCATGACAGTATAATGTTACTGGTCACTGAGCAGGTTTGTACTTAGTCAAGGAAGAATGACAGTATAATGTTACTGGTCACTGAGCAGGCTTGTACTTAGTCTGGGGAGCATGACAGTATAATGTTACTGGTCACTGAGCAGGTTTGTACTTAGTCAAGGAAGAATGACAGTATAATGTTACTGGTCACTGAGCAGGTTTGTACTTAGTCTAGGGAGCATGACAGTATAATGTTACTGGTCACTGAGCAGGTTTGTACTTAGTCAAGGAAGCATGACAGTATAATGTTACTGGTCACTGAGCAGGTTTGTACTTAGTCTAGGGAGCATGACAGAATAATGTTACTGGTCACTGAGCAGGTTTGTACTTAGTCAGTCTAGGGAGCATGACAGTATAATGTTACTGGTCACTGAGCAGGTTTGTACTTAGTCTAGGGAGCATGACAGTAAAATGTTACTGGTCACTGAGCAGGCTTGTACTTAGTCTGGGGAGCATGACAGTATAATGTTACTGGTCACTGAGCAGGTTTGTACTTAGTCTAGGGAGCATGACAGTATAATGTTACTGGTCACTGAGCAGGTTTGTACTTAGTCAAGGAAGAATGACAGTATAATGTTACTGGTCACTGAGCAGGCTTGTACTTAGTCTGGGGAGCATGACAGTATAATGTTACTGGTCACTGAGCAGGTTTGTACTTAGTCAAGGAAGAATGACAGTATAATGTTACTGGTCACTGAGCAGGTTTGTACTTAGTCTAGGGAGCATGACAGTATAATGTTACTGGTCACTGAGCAGGTTTGTACTTAGTCAAGGAAGAATGACAGTATAATGTTACTGGTCACTGAGCAGGTTTGTACTTAGTCTAGGGAGCATGACAGTATAATGTTACTGGTCACTGAGCAGGTTTGTACTTAGTCAAGGAAGCATGACAGTATAATGTTACTGGTCACTGAGCAGGTTTGTACTTAGTCTAGGGAGCATGACAGAATAATGTTACTGGTCACTGAGCAGGTTTGTACTTAGTCAGTCTAGGGAGCATGACAGTATAATGTTACTGGTCACTGAGCAGGTTTGTACTTAGTCTAGGGAGCATGACAGTAAAATGTTACTGGTCACTGAGCAGGCTTGTACTTAGTCTGGGGAGCATGACAGTATAATGTTACTGGTCACTGAGCAGGTTTGTACTTAGTCTAGGGAGCATGACAGTATAATGTTACTGGTCACTGAGCAGGTTTGTACTTAGTCAAGGAAGAATGACAGTATAATGTTACTGGTCACTGAGCAGGCTTGTACTTAGTCTGGGGAGCATGACAGTATAATGTTACTGGTCACTGAGCAGGTTTGTACTTAGTCAAGGAAGAATGACAGTATAATGTTACTGGTCACTGAGCAGGTTTGTACTTAGTCTAGGGAGCATGACAGTATAATGTTACTGGTCACTGAGCAGGTTTGTACTTAGTCAAGGAAGAATGACAGTATAATGTTACTGGTCACTGAGCAGGCTTGTACTAAGTCTGGGGAGCATGACAGTATAATGTTACTTTTGATTGGTAGTAATTATTGCATGATTAAAAACATTAAAATTCTTATAGATAATCTGACACCCTGATAATAACCCAATGACAGCTTCCACAAATGATAAAGTTACGGTAAAATTTCAATGGTAAAAAATATTTTACGTTTGATCTTCTTACAAAGTGCAAAATTATAGTGAAGACATACAGTTTGAGTTTTATAATCATTGCTATAATTTTCATATTTTTTTTTCATTTTATAGTATTATAAAGATGCAACATATTATGTTTACACACCAGCTACATTTATATCTGGTTGTATTGTTGCTGTATCTTAACTAGATATCAGAGAGATGGTTTGTTTGCTTGCTTGAATGGTGTTTTAATGGCACTTCAAGCAATTTTCAGCTATATCAGGGGGCAGTTTTTTTTGGGGGAGGAAGCTGGAGTACCTGGACTTTGACCTGCAGTAGGAAAACTGACAATCCTTGTCAATTAAGATTGGAGTCGAGTACACCCTGCCTGCATTGAGAATCGAACCCGCAATCTCAGACAGACCACATGATCAAAAGTAGACGAACTACCTAATCCACTCGGCCACCGAGGCCCCCCCAGAAAGATGGTTCCCATCTCTTTGGACCCTGCTAACCTTGAAGTCAAGGTCAAAGGTCATCAACCATGGTATCTGACACATTGATATTATCTATTCACATTATCAAAAGCTTACCTCGTAAGATAAAAAAGTTACAGCCCAGACATGACTTTGTCATTCATGACCTTTAGATCAAAGTTAAAGGTCAAAGGTCAACAACCACAGTAAGCGACACATTGCCTCAATATTATCTACCCACATTTCAAAAATCAAAAATCCTACCTCAAAAGATGAAAAAGTTACAGCCTGGACATGAATTTGTCATTCAGAAAGCAATAATGTGACCGTAAGGTCAATGTTCAAGGTCAAAGATAATCAACCACAGTATGCAACACATCACCTTGATATTATCTACCCACATTCCAAATGCTAAAAAGCCTTAACCTCAAAAGACAAAAAGTTTACAGCCTGGACACGATTACAGGGGTAGGTTCGGACAGAGGCACCGACAGACAGACTGATCACTATAGGGCTTCCACCACAAAGTGGCGGGGCCCTAATTTATAATGAGAAATCATTTTAATTTGGTATGTTGAGATTGTTCAGCCTAAATAAACAAGAGGCTCTCTAGAGCCTGTATCGCTCACCTGATTTATATAGGCAAAGAAGATGGCATATCCACATTGTCAAACTAAGTCCTGTAACTTTAAATTTTTTACTGTTATAAATAACATGATCTTTGAGACCATCTAATGAATCCTGCTGTTTGGTTTCAATTGATTCAATAGCTTCAGACATTTTTCCTATATATAGGTTTGCATGTAAAATTGATTCCTACAATTGCAGCCATTGTTGATTTTAGATCAAATGAGCAAGCATAAACTTTTAAGGGAACCATCCAATATGTATTCACATACAATAATATGGCTTGAATCAGCTTTGCAGTTCAGAAAAGTTGGCATTTGAAAAATATTCCTATAGAGTCCACTGTTAAAACTTTGTCTGTAATGGTAATGGTAAACACAAGTAGACCACCTTTACTCGTGTTAGCTAAAACAGTTTGTTGACCTTTAAGGGGCTATAACCAATTAAATTAATCACCCGACTACATCAATCCAATTTAGACTATTGTTTACATTTATTAAAGGGCCATAACCCCTATAAGGGGTCATCTTACAATTTCGACCTAATGGACAATTTTGTAGAGCTCAATTAGCTGAACATATAATTAAGCAAAACCTTTTCTCTATCTTCTATCGTTCACAATCTATAAGGCTAAAAGCAGTATTTTTGGCATTTAAAGGGCCATAACCCCTATAAGGGGTCATCTGACAATTTCATTCCAATGGACAATTTTGTAGAGCTCAATTAGTTGAACATTTAAGCAAGCTTCTATCGTTCACAATCTATAAGGGTAAAAAAACTACTAGTATTTCTGCAATTTAAGGGGCCATAGCCCCTATAAGGGGTCATCTGACATTCTTCAAAATTTCAGGGTAGGTAGATCTTGACGTGCTGATCACTTTTACCCTGTGCCAGAATTTTGATATCTGTCAACGTTTTTGAGTTATTTGCAAAAAACTGCTGTTTTACCCCCCTGTTCTATTTTTAGCAACGGCGGCCATGTTTTTTATCGGATCAATTTAAAATGAGGATCGTTTGTAGCCAACATGTCATTTATAATTCCTATCAAGTTTCAGTCAAATTGGTTCAGTAGTTTCAGACAAGAAGATTTTTGAAATTGTTAACGGACGGTTCGCAATCTATAAGGGTAAAACCACTATTTCTGGCATTTAAGAGGCCATAGCCCCTATAAGGGGTCATCTGACATTTTCAACCCAATGACAATTTTGTAGAGCTTACTTAGCTGAACAATATGCAATTGAAATAACTTCAATATCTTATATAGTTCTTGAGATATAAGACAAAATTAGTGCAAAACTCAGAAAAAATCAAGAAAAGGGGCAATAACTCCCCCATGGTTTGTTGGAATTTCTTCAAAATTTCAGGGTAGGTAGATTTTCACGTGCTGATCACTTTTACAGAATTTTGATATCTGTCACCGTTTTTGAGTTATTTGCAAATAACTGCTGTTTTACCCTCCTGTTCTATTTTTAGCAATGGCGGCCATGTTTTTTATAGGATCAATTTAAAATGAGGATCGTTTGTAGCCAACATGTCATTTATCATTCCTATCAAGTTTCAGTCAAATTGGTTCAGTAGTTTAAGACAAGAAGAGTTTTGAAATTGTAAACGGACTACGACGGACGACGGACGACGACGGACGCATAGTGATGGCATAAGCTCACATGGCCTTCGGCCAGGTGAGCTAAAAACTAGAGGCTCCCAGGAGCCTGTATCGCTCACCTGAACCTGAAACCAAACAACCCTTTTCTATACAGCTTTTCTTTGCTATAAGGAATTGCTGTACCTGTTATACTTTTTTAACTATCAGTCGAAAACTCTCTTGACTCCCCCCCCCCCCCCCCCCCATTTTCTATTTTAAGCTAACGGTAGTCAGGTGTCATGATTTGCACAATTTTGGTAGAGGATGTCCTAAAGATGATGTGTGTAATGTTTCAAAGCAGTCCTTAATGGGTTAAAGAGGAGAAGATTTTTTAAAATCAATTAAAATTGATTAAAAAAATGTTCAAGGAGAATAATTCCTAAACGGTTCATCAGACGATCTTGACCCTAAGTCATTTTTGTAGCCCTCATAGAGCAGAACAATTAAGCAATACTTACTTTTTCTCTAGTTCAAATAATTTTCAAGATTTTAAGGCAAAAATGTCAAAAATAATCAATTTTGACAATTAAAGGGCAATAACTCCTATAAGGAGTCCTCATACAACTTCAACCCAATGGAGTGTTTCGTAGAGCTTTTGATGCCGATGAAGGCATGTCTCTTCGGTTTTCTTGTATCTGTTATACTTTTTGAACTATAAGCCAAAAACTGTATTTTACCCCCCCCCCCCCCCCCCCCTTCCATTCTATTTTTAGCCATGGCGGCCATGTTGGTTAATCTGCAGCCATGGTTGGTGCAAACTTGGTTAAGGACATTTGACGGATGATGTGTACAAAATTTCAAAGCAGTACTTTCAGTGGTTTCAGAGGAGAAGATTTTAAACTAGAGGCTCCCAGGAGCCTGTATCGCTCACCTGAACCTGAAACCAAACAACCCTTTTTTATCCAGGCTGCTTTTCTTTGCTATAAGGAATTGCCCAACACTTCTGCAAAAATCATTAATTTTGACCTTTTAAGGGAAATAACTCCTAGGAGGATCTTTTGAAGGTTAGAGGGAGAAGGGAGGTTCACTTCAAATTTGCTGTACCTGTTATACTTTTTTAACTATCAGTCGAAAACTCTCTCAACACCCCCCCCCCCCCCCTTTTTTCATTTTTTCTATTTTAATCCAATGTAGCTATGTAGGTAGTCAGGTGTCATGATTTGCACAATTTTGGTAGAGGACATCCTAAAGATGATGTGTGCAATGTTTCAAAGCAGTCCTTTCATTGGTTTAAGAGGAGAAGATTTTTTAAAATCAGGTAAAATTGATTAAAAAAATGTTCAAGGAGAATAATTCCTAAACGGTTCATCAGACAATCTTGACCCTAAGTCATTTTTGTAGCCCTCATAGAGCAGAACAATTAAGCAATGCTAACTTTTTCTCTAGTTCTAATAATTTTCAAAAATAATCAATTTCGACAATTAAAGGGCAATAACTCCTATAAGGAGTCATCATACAACTTCAACCCAATGGAGTGTTTCGTAGAGCTTTTGATGCAGATGAAGGCATGTCTCTTCGGATTTCCTGTATCTGTAACACTTTTTTAAATATAAGCCAAAAACTGTATTTTACCCCCCCCCCCAATCCTATTTTTAGCCATGGTGGCCATGTTGGTTAATCTGCAGCCATGGTAGGTGCAAACTTGGTTGAGGACATTTGACAGATGATGTGTACAAAGTTTCAAAGCAGTACTTTCAGTTGTTTCAGAGGAGAAGATTTTAAAAAATCAATTAAAACCGATTAAAAAAAACAGTTCAAGGGGAATAACTCTTAAACGGTTAATCAGACAATCTTGACCCTAAGTCAATTTTGTAGCCCTCATAGAGCAGAACAATTAAGCAATGCTAACTTTTTCTCTAGTTCTAATAATTTTCAAGATTTTGAGGCAAAAATGTCAAAAATAATCAATTTCGACAATTAAAGGGCAATAACTCCTATAAGGAGTCATCATACAACTTCAACCCAATGGAGTGTTTTGTAGAGCTTTTGATGCAGATGAAGGCATGTCTCTTCAGTTTTCCTGTATCTGTTACACTTTTTTAAATATAAGCCAAAAACTGTATTTTACCGCCCCCCCCCCCCCAATCCTATTTTTAGCCATGGTGGCCATGTTGGTTAATCTGCAGCTATGGTAGGTGCAAACTTGGTTGAGGACATTTGACAGATGATGTGTACAAAGTTTCAAAGCAGTACTTTCAGTTGTTTCAGAGGAGAAGATTTTAAAAAATCAATTAAAACCGATTAAAAAAAACAGTTCAAGGGGAATAACTCTTAAACGGTTAATCAGACAATCTTGACCCTTAAGTCATTTTTGTAGCCCTCATAGAGCAGAACAATTAAGCAATGCTAACTTTTTCTCTAGTTCTAATAATTTTCAAGATTTTGAGGCAAAAATGGCAAAAATCATCAATTTTGACAATTAAAGGGCAATAACTCCTACAAGGAGTCATTATACAACTTTGACCCAATGGAGTGTTTTGTAGAGCATTAGATGCTGAAGAAGGAAGGTCTGTTCGGTTTTCCTGTATCTGTTATACTTTTTGAACTATAAGCAAAAAACTGTATTTTGACACCTCTGTTCTATTTTTAGCCATGGCGGCCATGTTGGTTGGTCTGAGGCCATGATTTGGGCAAACTTGGTAGAGGGCATTTTACTGATGATGTATGCAAAGTTTCAAAGCAATCCCTTCAGTGGTTTTGGAGGAGAAGATTTTTGAAGAAAAGTTAACGACGACGACGACGACGACGACGACGACGACGACGGACGACGACGGACGCCAAGTGATGGCAATAGCTCACATGACCCTTCGGGTCAGGTGAGCTAAAAATCAATTAAAACCGATTAAAATAAACAGTTCAAGGGGAATAACTCTTCAACGGTTAATCAGACAATCTTGACCCTAAAGGCAATTTTGTAGCCCTCATAGAGCAGAACAATTAAGCCATGCTAACTTTTTCTCTAGTTCTAATAATTTTCAAGATTTTGAGGCAAAAATGGCTAAAATCAACATTTTCGACAATTAAAGGGCAATAACTCCTATAAGGAGTCCTCATACAACTTCAACCCAATGGAGTGTTTCGTAGAGCTTTTGATGCAGATGAAGGCATGTCTCTTCGGTTTTCCATATCTGTTACACTTTTTTTAAATATAAGCCAAAAACTGTATTTTACCACCCCCCCCCCCCCCCTCCAATTTTTAGCCATGGTTGCCAGGTTGGTTAATCTGCAGCCATGGTTGGTGCAAACTTGGTTGAGGACATTTGACAGATGATGTGTACAAAGTTTCAAAGCAGTACTTTCAGTTGTTTCAGAGGAGAAGATTTTAAAAAATCAATTAAAACCGATAAAAAAAACAGTTCAAGGGGAATAACTCTTAAACGGTTAATCAGACAATCTTGACCCTAAAGTCATTTTTGTAGCCCTCATAGAGCAGAACAATTAAGCAATGCTAACTTTTGAGGCAAAAATGGCAAAAATCATCAATTTTGACAATTAAAGTGCAATAACTCCTACAAGGAGTCATCATACAACTTTAACCCAATGGAGTGTTTTGTAGAGCTTTAGATGCTGAAGATGGAAGGTCTCTTCGGTTTTCCTGTATCTGTTATACTTTTTGAACTATAAGCAAAAAACTGTATTTTGACCCCTCTGTTCTATTTTTAGCCATGGCGGCCATGTTGGTTGGTCTGAGGCCATGATTTGGGCAAACTCGGTAGAGGGCATTTTACTGATGATATATGCAAAGTTTCAAAGCAATCCCTTCAGTGGTTTTTGAGAAGAAGATTTTTGAAGAAAAGTTAACAACGACGACGACGACGGACGACAAGTGATGGTAATAGCTCACATGACCCTTCAGGTCAGGTGAGCTAAAAAATGGTGTTTTTAAACATGGGATCAATGGAGATATCTTTAAAAAACTAGATCTAACATAAACATAACTGTGTGATGTTGAACACCTGCCACTTACAGAGTATAACCCTGGTACCCACCATTATATCAAAATCTTTATTGTCACATAAATCAATATACATTGATTTGTGACATCAAAAAGAGAAATAACAAACTAAATTGCAATCAGAAAAATCAACAAAATATACTAAAAGTCTACTGACCTCCTGAGACTGTTAAATGAAAGAGCCAAGACTATGAATTTTTCGATAATTTTCCTGGTTTAAAATTATTTCAATATATACTCAATAGTGTCAAGAGTATCTACATATGGATTAACATTAGAAATAATAGTCAGATAAGAGATTAGACTGAGGCAGTTTATTGTGATCACATTATATAAAGAAGTGAACCTCATCGTCACTTCATTTAGATTACAAAAGGAGCAAAGACATTGTTCACATGGGATTTTTTCTTATCTTCCACGTTCTATTTCAAGACTGTTGTCAGCTATTCGAAATTTCGAGATGAACTAATGCAAATTTCAAAGTTAGAATTGGAAAAAAACAATTTTTTGCGAATATTTTTTTTCAAAATTTTTTTATTTTCATCTTATAATATATCCATCTTAACAGACTGTAATTTTTTATAAATCTTATCCAATCACTTTTTTTACAATTTATTCTAGACTTAAAATAATTTAAGTAACATATTAAAAGTTATTCTCAAAATGACCTCATTGTCAATTTAGTTAAATAATAGCAAGATTGAATTGCACATCACTTTTAATTCTATACCTATTTTTAACCAAATACTACAGGAATGCCAACATCTATTACCTAGCTACAACCAAGTTCAAGGTGTAAATACACACATTCCTAAACTTAATGTCCTAAAGAAAATACCACTAAATATGCATTTATCAAGCTGGCCAACTAAGCTGGGTCACCAAAAATACCACCTTTTCTAACAATTTACAAATGCTTGCTCCCACATTGTGAGTGATATTTTGGAAACAATGAAATGTATTGATTTTGACTATATGCATTACTGTGTAAAACAAGCAGTTATCCATCAATTTATAAATTATTCCTTGTAAAGACATATCTGCATAATTTTTACATGACAAGCCATTTTTAAAAGTGCATAGTGATTTATCATTACAAAAATGTACCAAAGTAAACAGGAGAGTTTTACAGTATATGTTAACTTCTCAGGTACATGGTATTACCGTATATTAAACCTTTCACTGTATATATTTTAGAAAAAATACATAATACACAATTTGATAGCTATAGTGTCTTGGTTAATGCCAACTTATTTATATTTCAAGTCTATGAATTTAGAAATGCCCCAAACATTCATTTATGTATAATATAACTGAAGTGTATATTACATTTTTATCTGGAACAAGATATAAGGATTTAAGATTTTTTAAACTCTTAATTTTTTATCAAAGAAGTATAAGTAAGTTTTCATTAATATTTAAAAGATCCCAATAACCAATCAGAAACTGGTTTTGGAAACCCCTTTACAATTTTAAAGAAAAGCAACAAATACAATAAGGTTAACCTCTACTAAATAGCCAATCAGTTGATGCCGTAGTCAAAAGTAGTGCTTAAAAAAACCAAAGTAGTTCTACTTTCACTTTGCATAAAAATTGTAATTCTGAATGAATGTTTAAAATTAAGTTTATATGATGCACAAATATTTTAGAAGTGAAATGAATCAAAATTTAATAATATCCAGCAAGTATTAGATTTTTTACGAAACTTAACAGACTGACACCTGTTTCTATCCATCTGACAACTGAAACTAGCTCTATTTGTGACGTCATTTTGTAAACTTTACAAAACATTCTTATGAGACTTTAATATTGTTGTGCCGGTCAGATATTTTTTTAGCGAAGACATGGTATTTGGAGAAAATAAGGGTGTCACTAACTTAAGGTAAAATCAGTATTCTATTAAATGTTATAATGGTCACCTATGTAAATCTATTTAGTAGAGGTTAACCATATATAGTGCTCCGATTTGGTTAAAATGTATATAAATCTGAATATCAGCCAATGAAAAAAGTCCATTAAAAACCAATTTTTGTATTAATGAACCTACTGGAGTGGATTATACATAGGATCTTACATTGGTATGAGTGGATTATCAGATTTCTACAATTGAGATAGTTAAATTTCCATAATTTAACTATTGAGATTGGAGGTCCGATCGAGTACTAATGTAAGATTCTGTTTCTCTAATTTTAAAAAGTAGTAAATTTGCAAAATGAAGTACAAGTTCTCCCATTTTTACGTCCATGACTTAAATACGCAGTAAATGGAAGGTGTTACATGAGGTCATTAGTTCTTATTATGATGTTCTTGCATATATCATTTTAAGCCAATCAACTGCTGAGAACAGCACTAGTGACGAGAACAATTTTTTCCACACCAGTCAAGCGGTATGAATATAATGCAAAAATTAGAGAAACATACATTTTATAACTGGCACGATTAAGATTTTTTTAAGTTTTTACACCTCAAGTTATAACATGTTTTCTAGTTTAAGAATTCAAAGTTAGATAACCCTTTATGGAAGAAAATACTGGCATCATTGTCAATTAACACTGTGGTCCCCAACCTGGTTAACTGAACTGACATTTTACCCACTGGTCAATGTGACAATACAGTGGCCTATACATCTCTCCCATAACTTTCTATAACACTGGACACAACAGGCTGGGTTTTGCTTTGAGAAGATAAATCATGTAAAACATAAAATTCTTCCATACAAATACACATTTAAAGAAATGAATGATGTTTTAGAATTAATCACAGTAAACATTAGTTGAAACAGAGAGCTTGTACTTTTATCATGAAATGACAGTTCATGATAACAGTACATGAGGACTGTGGTTTAACACCTGATTACCTTAATCCATTGAATTTTGATTGACTGAAAATAATATATACTGCATTAAATTTTTATGTACAGTATTTCTCTAAATTAAATATAAAAGGATATTTTCAATATCAAGGATAAAATAACACACACATAAACCTATATATTAATCATGTGATATTAATATCTTTTTTTAATTTCAAATATTTGCTATCACAGGCTGAACAACAAACTCCTCAATTGTGCTTGTATAAGTTATCGTCAACTTTAAAATTAAAATCTATCGTAAGTGTTTACCAAACAAAGGAATTTGATAACCATACCACAATTTCCCACCAATCACACCACTTCTGCTTGTTATTAAGACTCCTCCTACTGATTTTTGTTTGTTAGTACAACAAGTAGCATTAAGGGAGTTTTTTTAAGTATTTAATAATCTTTATTGCATGTAAAACCCTACTGGGAAGTAATAAATAGAAAAAAATATCGTGAAAAATATACAGACATATAAAAACATATTAGAAATTAGACATAAGTTAGGCATTTTTATGTCAACAGACATAAATTTTGAATGACCTACAGGAACCACATGTTGGAAGTTCTAAGTGCAAAGAATTTGTTTGCTTGTTTGAATGGTGTTTTAATGTCACTTTTAGCAATTTTTCAGCTATGTCATGATGTCCACTTTTGTTGGGAGAGAAGGCCAGAGGACTTGCAGAAGAAAAACTGGCAATCCTTGTAAATTAAGATTTGAGTCAATCACACCCTGCTTGCATTGAGTTGTGAATCCACAACCTCAGTGTTGACAGACCAGGTGATCAATAGTCAATGACTAACTAATTGGACACAGAGACCCCAAGTGCAAAGAAATCAGCTTTTAATTGTAATATTGTGAAAGAACAATACTTGTTCTGAATCTTCTTATATGTCTACTACATGTATACTAACCTGACCAGATTTTTATATTGGTAGTCATTGCAGTCAACTATGGCAACAAACAATACAAGTACTAATAATTAAAGTCAACATTAACACATGTTAGAAATTTTGACTCTTTTTACCCAAGTCATTTTTTTTAAATTCATAATATTAGCTATGAGGTTATAATTGTATAAGTAGGTGAACAATGATAAAACCTAAATAATCTAACAAAATAACAATCTGCTTTCTCACAAGTACCACAGCCTGACACCTATTTTTAGCTGGTGTCTCGACCCATGGTGGGATAAGAATTTCATGCTCCTTTTCCTGTAAACATGTATTGTGACCTTGACAGTTCAGCAAAAATAATCTTAAAATTGTTTGTTTACTCTGCTTCTTTAATTATTAACATGAAAACAACATATCTTAACTTCCACCACTAAATTTAAATTATGCCATAATATAATAGCAGTACACATCAAAATAAACATGTATATATGTTTACGCAAAAAATGCAACTTCACTCTGTAAAATACATGGTGCCAAAATGTACATGTTAATAACTTTAGTTGTTGACATCTTCCAACAGAAAAGCTCAGGATTAGTAAGAAAAAGAATTGGTTGATGGACCAGACTGGAAAATCTCATTCACCTGCATGATTTCTTGTGCATTTCTGAGATTTTTACTGTCTTGCCCTCCTTCCAGTGTTAGATCTTTTATATCTTTATACCTCTACATAAAAAACAATGTGTCCATTTGCATAATATCTGCAGTGTCAGCACACTGTACAGTATCAGATATATTTATCTTGTAAACAGTGACATTGCCAATGGCTATACAGCACAAAAGACATAGAAGAAGCAACATATACCAGCAGGATAACAGTCTAGTCATGATAGAGTTAATACTGGTGTGATTTGTATTGGTTATAACCGATCAATGATTAAATACCTGTAGATACACCAGTATATACTAAATATTCTTGAGGGAAAACTCTCTTCTACACTGGTCTAAAATGGGATAAAGTTAATTCCATTTCAACAAATTATAATTTTGTTAATATAAAATAATAAATATTTTATTTTTTCCCACATTTCTGGACACTATAGCCACCAGCTGTTACATATTTACATTTGAGATTGTTCTACAAATACAGAGTAGTATTCGATTAATTTAAACTGGTGACAGACATATAAGATAAACTTCTTTGACTTAGTGTAATAAAATATTCAACCAATGGTTTTTGCTACTACTTTATTGCCTTTCTGCATGAAAAGATGTGTGAAACATACATAATTTTATTCTGTTATTCTTAAAGCGAACCATGAAGGCATTTTTATAAAATTTAAAAAAAGTTATTTCTTAACCTGAATATAGTCAATATGCTCCCTATGAAAATGAATCAGGTATCATAGTACATTCTTGTAGATAACAAAATACTTACGAGTTACCAAAGAAGACTCCATATTGTAGTTATATAGTGAAGTCAAGTGAATAACAGAGTGCAAGTTGTTGAATTATAATAATAAGTGAGGAGTTTTTCAGATAACCTTTTGGTGAAAACAAAAGTTAAAATTGAATATTTGCTTTTGAATTAACTTAAATCCATTTTATTTTACATAAAAGACTACAAAGTTCTAATCTCAGTTGTTGCTGCAATGATTTATTTCCAGTTAACTATACTATAATTAACTTTCTATTTAAATATCTACTTAATGAGTTGACACTTTAATCAGCTTTTGATATATTTAGTCATTATGCTGTTATTTTACTGACCTCTGGCTATTTCCAAAACACAGTGGCTATCTGAAAGCCATAAATTGATCTACCTTTTAAACAAGGTAAATAAAGTTACCTAATATTTAATGTTCTGGTCCCAGTGAAATACATTGTGGCGGCTAATGGGATTTATATCATTATAATATTAAAGGGTGCTATTATCCCAGTAATTACATTCAATTACTATGCTTAAGTCGTGTAAGTGCTGGGTATATTTAATGTTTGATCAAACTATAAAAATAAGACATTAATTAAAATCTAAATCAAAGATAATGTTTAAATTTGTCTGGGAATGTTCCTTCCTGTCCATTGAAAATATGCATTATCAAAAAATCACAGAAAGTTGAAACAATTTGTAAACAATGGATACACTATAACTTCAAACTTATTAAATCTTGAAAATATATCTAATAAATCTTAGAAAACATTTTTAATTAGGTGGTCACTTTACTTACTAATAACCTTTTTAGCTATTTTCAATAAGTTTATCATGACTAAATGTAAATATAGGATTATACATGAATTTTTCTATTAATTAATTTTCAATTTCTGAATGTACAGGCTTAATTTCTCCCATATGCAGGTGTCAGAAACTTTTGTTATAAATATCATTGCTTGAAACTTTCCTCGTATATTTGCAATATTATTTTTATTTTTATTAATCTGCAAAATGGGAATAAACTAATACCAGTGGACATCACATATATTTATGAATATTTATTTAAGAAAAATCTTAAAATCAATTAATTTTCTGTGCATCCAATTTAAAAAAACTTCTAGTTAGTTTCAAATGGATGTAACGGTGTGTGAGAAATTCAATACTAAAACAAAAAAAAGGAATAAGGATAGGTCTCATGCGTTCACTTCAATGAATAAGGATAGGTCTCATGCACTCATGTCAAAGAATAAGTTCTGGACTCATGCACTCAAGTCAAGGAATAAGGATAGGTCTCATACATTTATTTCAAGAAATAAGGACAGGTCTCATGCACTCATGTCAAGAAATAAGTAAAGGACTCATGCACTTGTGTCAAGGAATAAGGACAGGTCTCATGAACTAATGTCAAGAAATAAGTTCAGTCTCATGCACTCATGTCAAGGAATAAGGAGAGGTCTCATACACTCAAGTCAAGAAATAAGGATAGGTCTCATGCACTTATTTCAAGGAATAAGGACAGGTCAAATGCACTCATGTCTAGAAATAAGGAAAGGACTCATGCACTCATGTCATGGAATAAGGACAAGTCTCATGCACTCATGTCATGGAATAAGGACAGGTCTTGTACAGTCGTGATTAATTCACACAGTGATAATTACTGGCTTTATATTTTACTGTCACAAAAATCATAATCTCATGCAAAATTATGTTTCAGAACTAATGAAAGAATATACAAATTTCAATGATTTAAATGGTCAACAAAAATTTATTCTCATCTTAACCTCAAAAAATCTTCAACAGGTCTATAATCTAGGCTCCTTTCTAAAACAGTCAATTGAAGCAAGGTCTATGTTCTCTGTAGAACTGTTATGTCTTTTTCATGTGTCTGAAAATATAGCTGAATGATATTAAATAAATGGTGAATTGTAAATTGTATATTTTAGAAGATATTAATCTATACTGCACTAAATGCTTTGAACATTACAAGAATAAAATTAACATACAAATGTATATATGGTCAGAATACTTCAAATTTAATTTTTCATTAAACATAATGTTGAACCTTATAACTGATCAAACACAATAGTTTTGTCATTTTTGGACAAAAAATTCTTTTTCAAAAGTGTACCTATTTTTCAATGAGCCTATCATTTGCTGTATTATTGTATATTGCTGTCCACTAAGATGGTCATTTTTGCCAGTAAACTACTAGTATGTCCTGTAGCTATCCTATAATTTACAGCTCGATGTCACTCGTAAAAGAAGTAATCTATGAAAGTATACATGATATTGTAACATTAATTTTCACGAAGAAAGATGATACATGCCATTATTTTCTTGTAAATCTTTGACTGGGTGACCACCACACCATTATTTACATTTTAGTACTGGTATTATATGATACAAGACAAATGTTTTTTTTTACTTTCTGCTTAGTTTACAGCAGATGTGGGATTTCTTATTCACACATGCTTCTAGCAAATTTTCACCTTTAATAAAAATCTAAATATTTTAGGAAATTTTGGTAAGTCTAATTTGGGGCATAAATAGTTTCTCGGTAAAAATTAACAACTTTAAAAAAATGGCAGATTTATTCATACAAAAATTCTTGCTAAAATGTACAAGTCAGAGAAATATATGTATCAAAGAAATAATTTTCAGTATTTTGCAATGTATAAGGAGACACTGATCCCAACCTACAGCAAAACAGTAATTAACAAACCTGCTTTGTACTAGGATATTTTATTAATTTAGCCATTAAACATTCCGCATAGGATTTCAGGCGAAACTTCACTTTTGTATCAATACATTGAAAACAGTTACATTTTGCAAGATGGTATCATTCACTAGTCACCTTTTAACCAGTTCTTACATAATAACAAACAGTACTTTAACTATTTGACTTTGATCTTATACAGTGATATATCAAGTATTCATTTCAGATAAAAAACGCATTATTAATCAACACTATTCATCTAACTATTACCTCCCTTTAAGGGCATGCTTCCTCATAATTTATAAAAGGTCATAGAGAAAAAAATTCAACTAAGATTATTGAACTTATTTATTGAATAAAAATATTGAACTTCAAATTTTTCCAGTGTTAAAATTGTTTGTTGACTTGTTCTCAAGCTAGAATACAGCTGAAATACTGCTGAATACAGCTGAAATACTGCTGAAAACAGCAAGTTGGCTAACTTTTATTTATTTCTGTTGTTTGCACAAATTTGGTCTTATAGAAATTAAAACTGAAAGTGAAACAGAATTGAATTCGTCTTATTAGGTCAAATCAGTCCATACATGTACATACTGACAATTCATCCAATAAGGAATTCAATTAAATATCCCACCAAAATTTCTTCATGAATTGATAACATAGATTCTATAATGATCAATTAAAACAACTGGCCCTTCAAAAACTATTAAGGATCATAAGCATAAACACCCATTCAAGAAAACAATCTCATGTAAGGTAAATAATTTACGAGAATGATAACACAGTAATTTTTTTTGTTTTCATTTAATATGGAAAAGACATCACCTTGAAGAATTTAAAATTAAAAACATGCCTTCCTTTAACATTAGATAAAATATGGACCACATTGTGGTCTTAAAATGGTTTTCCAACATATTATTTCACAGCCATTTAAGTCCCCTGACAGTAATCGTTGTTCCTGGTGAGCACCTATTTAGATGATTTAGATATAGATAAGGATGTAATAATCCTTAATGAATTCACAAATGACAATTGATTCCTCTATACAATAAAGACCAGGATATACCTATTTTGCCCATACTCATCTTGATGAGGTCAAATTTCTGGATTATTTTTCACAGATCAGTATCAAAGTTACCTGTAACTGCTTTGATCTTTTCTAAAGTAAAATATTGCTTTATCAAGATAAATATTTCCCTTTACATAAATAAAGACTCTTACAGCATTAAATCTTATGTAAAAAGAGACCATGCTAATATCATGTATTTAAATCTTGCCATTGACAAAGTTAGAAAGCTAATATGGATACATACAACAAGTAGATGATACTTGTACCTGCTATTCCTTTTGTTACAATTTTTAAAGTTTTTTATTGCAATCTTAAAATACCGGTAAATTTTCTACTTTAATTTCAGCACTTTACAAATCTAACAGATCAATAACCTGGTAATAGATTTGAAAAAGTAATTTGTTAAACCAGGTGTGCACATATGTAAGTTTCTGTAAAGTAATATACCAGAGGTTCCCATGATACTGTCATCACTTGTCTGACTAACGGTACATGTAACAATTTATCATATTTATTTTCCAAGTTCATCTAAATGATGATTTGTACTTTTTCATGTCAGTGTATTTTATGTAAAAAGATAAAATAAAATCCACCAACAAAGATGGTATCAGCTTTAAATCAAACCAATCCTGTATGCAATACATCCACAAAAATCTGCACAGTAGTAAGCATACAAAAACCAAACAATAATGAGAATCACTTCAGGCCCAGGAACCATTGACACCCCCTCCCCCTTTCGGTAGGAAATAAATTAATTCTTGTCAATTAAGATTGGAGCTGAGTACACCCTGCCAGCAGTGTCAAACCTGCACCAAAGTTTTGACAGACCAGGTGATCAATAGTAGACAAACTCCTTAACCACTTGGCCACCAAGGTCTCTAACTTTGAAAAGAGAAATTTCAATAATATGTCTTTAAATCTGATTCTAAAATGATTTATTTTAAATTTTTTATTTTCCTTTTAAGCCACATTTTCTTTTTTTGGCCAAAGTATCCATTTGAATACATGTTAAACAACTACATGTACTAACTAGTACCATAAATGAAAGATTTAACTACCAAAACATATGAAATGATCTTTCAATGTTAATGGTTTTAGAGTGGAGAATAAAAAGGACTTTCATGCAATACTGCAGTCAAAGTGACATGTGAACATACAAAATTACAAATAAACAAGTTATCCTTTACCAGTTTTGAACCAATTCTCACATCTTCACTGCAGTTTAAAAAGAAAAGTCACATGATGCAATGGTGGATAAAGGACATTGATTCCTGTCAATCTTTCCATTAAATTGTGTATTATATAAGGTCAACACATGTGTTGCCATAAACGATTTTCATTGAATATCCCTGGGATAAAACAACATTACATTTAAGAATACAGTTTATGTCCAATATTTTCTTTTAAGTTTAAATATAAGTTGACGTTCAGGTTTGCAGTTTTTTTAAAAGTTTTGGTAATAACTATGTATTCACTTAGAAATTTCAATTAGCTGTACCTATTATAGCCATTAAATAAAAATAATAAATTTATGTCAAAGTAAAAATAAGAAAAACATTAGAAGGTCAGCAGGTCACAATTTCTATAACTACTAGAACTATCAACATGTTTAGTAACAACATCAATCTTAGGGTAACATACCTGAACTAAATAACTTATTCAATTGACATGTTCATACTTTTTGGTTAACAGTTTTTACTCATTATCAGAGCTCCAGATAAGCTGCGTATTTGCGTTATTACGCAATTAAATTTTCATAAAACCCAATTATTTTGATAGCTTTGCGTTGCAAAACGCAATATCCAAGGCCTAAAACCCAATCAGTTTTAGAAACATGCTTAATTCACTCACTGAGTACATAAAATTGTTCAGTGATTGCGTTAATTCATTCAAATAAATACACAAAGTTGCGTAATTACGATTCCCATTATTTTGCAACGAAACAACCGAGGTGTTTCAAATGTAATGTATAATTCATGCAGATACGGTTCCCCAGGTATGGAGATTTATTTCACAAGAAGAGATGCAAAACTACAAAAGGTTATCTACACGTATAAAACCATAGTGAAATACTTTTTTTCAGCATAAAAAACCCAATTCAATAAATTTTAGATGGGTGAAAAACCCAATTAACTTTTTTTTGAGTGGGATAAAAAAAATGATAAAAGTGATATATAACAAAATACTTAATGAAATAAAACATTAGATGGGTGAAAAACCCAATGAAGAAAATCTTATCTGGAGCTCTTAATTATTGTTTTATGCATTTTTGACTACTAATTTTCACAAAGGACCCGAGATCTTAGGCTCCACCGTGCATGACCCACTGAGCTGCCCAAAGAGTCCCCAGGTGGTGGATAGGGATGCCTTCTCATTGGAGGTTGTCAGGTCATAATACCCCTTTTGTACATGTCGATAGAATAGGCTCGTTGGCTAAATTACTCACCCTTACCCATACCCCTTACTTCTCTAGTGGCAGTCAAAACTTTTGCCCTTTAGTCTATAATTTTTAATTGATTTATTGTTGTAAACTTGTTCTCTTCCTGGACATAAAGTAAACAGCCAATCAATTAATCAATATATGACTGAAATAAGTTCCTTTTTCTTATAGCAAAACCCCAAAAAATTATTGTACAGAACTTAATTTATTGCACTGGTTTACTGTCATTTCTACACAATCCATTAGGCAATATGGATATTCTATGCAAAACCCCTCTGATATAACCTCAAATAAAAAAAATTTGAATTATAAATTATATTCCTAAATGAAAAACTGACTAAATGGCACTTTGTTTTTTGATTCTAGGAATGTTATATAGTATATAATCACTATATTTTAATGTTTTTTTACTTGGTATTTTTTTTTTTTGCCTTCTACAGAAATTTGATATTGTTAACACTTTTTGTCTTGCTAGAGTTGATATTCCTAAGGAATCATTTGAAATAAAAACTAGTTTTAAATTTTTTACATATGTACAACTCTCAGCATTTTTTGCATTGAACTTATCTTGTAAACAGGTTTAAAGATCATACAGAACATTGTCCTCAAGGTAAACTCAAACCACAATTTCACAGCTTTTTGAGATGATAAATGTTCAGACAGATAGTTCCTGTGGTTTATTATGTACACCTACATGTCTATATGTCCAACTACATTAAAACATCATTGACCCGTCTTTGTTGCCTTTGGTATTATGTTAACAATAAAAACAATATTGATCAATTTTAAGAGAGGTCATGAAAATTTCAATTTAATTCTATTTGCTGCTTTTAATACTTGAATTGAAATTTATAACTTTAAAACTTTGTTTGTCTTCATCATTTAAATCAGCTTGTCCGTTGACGCATGGAAATCCTGGAATACCATGATAATTTCCAATTATGAACAAAAAGCTGTTTAAAGACACTAATACTTTTCCACATTTAGCAGCTGACAAACATGAACCTATCAGGGTAAAGCACACTTTTACTGAAATGTAATTTAGCATGAACATAAAACAAAAATACTTTCTACATGTACAATACAGTTCTGTTGACTGTAGCACAGATATTATAGAGCTAACAGTCAGTTCTGTTGACTGTAGCACAGATATTATAGAACTAACAGTCAGTTCTGCTGACTGTAGCACAGATATTATAGAGCTAACTGTCAGTTCTGTTGACTGTAGCACAGATATTATAGAGCTAACTGTCCGAGTTCTGCTGACTGTAGCACAGATATTATAGAGCTAACTGTCAGTTCTGTTGACTGTAGCACAGATATTATAGAGCTAACTGTCAGTTCTGCTGACTGTAGCACAGATATTATAGAGCTAACAGTCAGTTCTGTTGACTGTAGCACAGATATTATAGAACTAACAGTCAGTTCTGCTGACTGTAGCACAGATATTATAGAGCTAACTGTCAGTTCTGTTGACTGTAGCACAGATATTATAGAGCTAACTGTCCGAGTTCTGCTGACTGTAGCACAGATATTATAGAGCTAACTGTCCGAGTTCTGCTGACTGTAGCACAGATATTATAGAGCTAACTGTCAGTTCTGTTGACTGTAGCACAGATATTATAGAGCTAACTGTCAGTTCTGCTGACTGTAGCACAGATATTATAGAGCTAACAGTCAGTTCTGCTGACTGTAGCACAGATATTATAGAGCTAACTGTCAGTTCTGCTGACTGTAGCACAGATATTATAGAGCTAACTGTCAGTTCTGCTGACTGTAGCACAGATATTATAGAGCTAACAGTCAGTTCTGCTGACTAGCACAGATATTATAGAACTAACAGTCAGTTCTGCTGACTGTAGCACAGATATTATAGAGCTAACTGTCAGTTCTGCTGACTGTAGCACAGATATTATAGAGCTAACTGTCGGTTCTGCTGACTGTAGCACAGATATTATAGAGATAACAGTAAGTTCTGCTGACTGTAGCACAGATATTATAGAGCTAACTGTCAGTTCTGCTGACTGTAGTACAGATATTATAGAACTAACAGTCAGGTCTGCTGACTGTAGCACAGATATTATAGACCTAACTGTCAGTTCTGCTGACTGTAGCACAGATATTATAGAGCTAACAGTAAGTTCTGCTGACTGTAGCACAGATATTATAGAGCTAACTGTCAGTTCTGCTGACTGTAGCACAGATATTATAGAACTAACAGTCAGTTCTGCTGACTGTAGCACAGATATTATAGAGCTAACTGTCAGTTCTGCTGACTGTAGCACAGATATTATAGAGCTAACTGTCAGTTCTGCTGACTGTAGCACAGATATTATAGAGCTAACTGTCAGTTCTGCTGACTGTAGCACAGATATTATAGAGCTAACTGTCAGTTCTGCTGACTGTAGCACAGATATTATAGAACTTAAACAGTCAGTTCTGTTGACTGTTTTATAAAGGAAACTACTACACTTTTATATCTTTTGGAGTGGAAGGATTGAAAATTTGTTATGTTTTTCTAAGGGGTCAAAAAATTGAATTTTCGGAATGCATTTCAGAAAAGTAACTAAGAAGTTCCTTTTGCAATAAAAAAATCTTCCACTTGATCCCCCTTTTTGTTATTATTGCACTTTGGAAGATCTACTAGTAACAACATCCCAGTACACATCATCTCATGACCTATTGATGAATGTATATGAAAATACCATTTCAATAATGTGTCATCTCATAATACCATCAAAGCAACATGTACAAACATCTTGAGCTACTAGTACAAACTTGGGTCACAGTAAATTTTTAGAGTCAAACCAAATTACCAGGAAAACCTAGTTTCCAGTCCTTACTTTGAGCAGGAACTCTGATATTTCCAAAGTTTGGTTTGCATGGGACATATTGTGATGCGTATAAAAATTTGGAATGACAAATTAGCAAAACTAGTTAACTTATTTTACCTAGTTAAACAACTGTCACTGTTCAAATCTAGAATGTTTCTAAAAGTCACAAGTCTTACGGCTACCAGAATATGACCTGAACAGGATTACATTAAGATTATCCATACAGAGACAATTGGAAACAGGCTAGTATAGAGCGAAAGAAAGATTTTAATTTTAGTTAGATTGTGGAATGCCAACATTGAGGTTTCATATTTTTGTGTTACTGTGGCCAAGGTGTGCTCAATATTAACAAAGATTGCCCAGTGTTCATACTAAGGTCTGGTTTTTACTAGGGACTCCAAATTCCTCTCCCAATAAAACTGGCTACTTTAACTGTTGAAAGTGGCATTAATTGCCACAACCTCACACGTGTGGACCCTGACTTGTGAGGATGTAAATGCCATTGAAAACAAACAAATTTTCTAGATTATTAAGATATAAAAAATGCTGGACCAATAGCGTAACAATAATAATATCAACTGCCCAATAGAAGTTGATTGTTTGTTTTGTTTGAATGGTGTTTTAACGCCACTTTCAGCAATTTTTCAGCTATTTCATGGCGTCCAGTTTTTATTGGGGGAGGAAGCCGGAGTACCCGGAGAGAACCCCCGACCTGCGGTAGGAAAACTGGCAATCCTTGTCAATTAAGATTGGAGTCGAGTACACCCTGCCTGCAGTGAGAATCGAACCCGCAGTCTCAGTGTTGACAGACCACGTGATCAATAGTAGACGAACTACCTTGACCACTCGGCCACCGAGGCCCCAATAGAAGTTGAGGTTGATGAACATTTTGAAATGTTTATGAAAGACAGGTTTCCTGCTCAAATTCCTACTTCCAAATATAGCTCTTCCTGGTCAGTTGGGGGCAACAGATATATAAATATGTCATTTAATATATATGTATAGTGGCTCAGAAGAGGTCTTATGTAGTAAAAATTGTGCAAATGTGTACATTAGAGTCAATGTCAGAAATGTGAAAAACCATTTTTCTTCTAATTAACTGGCTATATGTCCACCATTTTACAAAGGTCACTAAATTTATCCCCTGAATACACAACATATAAACCCATGTTATCTTACTCAAATATAAGGACATAACAGTAATATAGTATTTGTCAATAAATATTGATTTCTTGGATATGCTGATTACAACCTGGCTTTGTTTGGAGCTTTAATAGCTTTTAAAAAAATAATTTTCTTGTGTTTTACAGTTCCCTAAATATCCAAGAAATATATGATTTTAAAACAGGCTTTAGTAATAGTTGGTCAAGGCCAGATAAAAATTATATATTTATTAGAAATATGTTTACTATCTGAAAAGGATTTAAATCTCATCAGAAACAGTCAACATTCTTTTATTTACATAGCAAACAAGGAAAATACAATTTCATATTAATTATTTTGATGTCAGATTATGTCATGATTCTAAAACATTTTAGTGCCCAATATCCCATAATACCTCATTGATAACTTATACATTCATCCTTTAGGATTTTTTATAGAAGCAGTACAACCAAATAACTCATTTGGTGTATACCGGTTCTGAAATGTATATCTGTACTAAAACCACATTAGCATAAAAGCAACAAACATAAATTGTCACACTATTTGTGACCTACAATTGTAAGTTTTCTTCTATTTATTACACAAACTTGAGTTCTGTTGGCTGTAATAAGTCACAAATGAATGTGTTACAAATACATGTATACACTCAGTATAAAACCTGTCTAATTGGGCTTCAGATCAAAGGGTAAAAACCTTTTCAAGTATTTAACAAATACTGTAGTTAACACAGGGCCTAGAACTACAGTAAAATTGTAAAACTCAGACATGCTAATAAAATAAATTGTCCTGCTGTAATAAGAATATTTAATAAGCATCTGTGAAATACATGTATACACACAATTAAAATCAGATTTACAATACAGACATTTATAGCTGTAATAATTTAGTTCAAAGGGCATTTAAGAAATGAATGTCACCAAGCCAGCCTCACACTGTTATCATTATATTTCTATTCAGCCAAATTAGCACAATTATAACTTAAATAGAATGTAAATTAATTTTCTGATTAAAAAACTGAGACTTTTGACAGAATGAATGGGATAACAGCTAATCAATATTTAACTATTATTGTTTAAATTAACTTCCCATCCCCCAATCCCCAGTAGTAAAGCTCTATTTAATAAGAACTTAGTGTAAAACTGGAGCAGATAACAATTATTTGCCAAATATTTGTTTCTGTAGCATACAGTGCATCGTGACTTTGTTTGTTATCAAGATTATAGTTAAATAGAAAAAATATTTATTTGTCTTATTACCCAATGTTTTGTACTTATTTAATTTATTTAATTAGTATTTTGTATGTCTTGGGCATATACAAATAATTTTATGCTTACATTAGTGACTTTCTGTTCAAATTGATATATATATATAACTTTTTGCATACTAAGACTCCAGGGCCTTGGTGGCAGAGTGGTTAAGGTTCTAAGTCATCGGCTGCTGATCACTAGCATGTCAACACCAAAGTTGCAGGTTCGAGCTTTAATGTGGGCAGAGTACTCCAACCTTGATTAACATTGATTGCCAAAAGGTTGAATGTTTCTCACTTGGTGCTCCACCCTCAAAACAAACTTAGAGCCATGATACAGCTGAACAATTGTACAAATATATAGCTACTTATTATACACATTTTCTTTTTTTATAAATTGGCATATTCTCTGTTGAAATATTGGAATATAAGATCGTTTAATGTTTACATATTAGCAATTTATAAGAAGTTATGTTTCAAATTTACAGGCTTGTTCAATAAAAATCTCGTCAAAAGGATCAAAGGAATCATGCATAAAACTATGCTTACAGGTGTTCACAGGTGTACTTAATTATTTATTCTAAAATAAATTATTTAGACTTTTTAATTATAGGCCCTAGATTACCCAGTCGATGAAACTTTCAATATTGGATAAAATCTTATATATTATAACTGTCATATTATCAAACGATTTACCTGATCTTTCTCAATCTTTTGATCTTTAACAAGAAATATTTATCCTACGTTTGATGTCAGATCTGATGGTGACAACAAATGTCATATACATAAGTAAACAAACAAATAAACACACAAAAAACCAACTTACCTGAATTAGATTCCACGTAACCGAAAAGAACAAACAGTGTTGCAAACAAGATACGATATAAATTCCTCATGTGTATTGGGGTCATGATTTATTTACCCGTCGGTTTTAACGGAGTAAACCACTTTAACCACAAAATTTCTTCATATTTTACAATTTTCTGTTTGTCGAAAATATTTAACTTCAAAATCAACATTGTGAAAAACGTGTTATTCCTCGGTAACAGAAAAAACCGTCCTTTTTCGCATGTTTACAGGAAATTCAACAATTTGACCATGCTTTTCAGTTTGGAGAAATTGACACAATGACGTCACAAAACAAACCCACATGTGGTCATCCTAGTGGGCGGGTCTTTAAAATAAAAGGAAGCGAAAATGTACACAGGTAAATAAACCCAGAATAAAATGAATTTTACCGTGATATTGTAAACACTAGAGATACTAGAGCATTTATTTTCACGCTTCAATTTATTTGTGAAGTTTTTATTGAAGTTCATGTATAGTTTTCTTTTTATTTAAATAAAAAGATAAATGAAATTCAGAAATACACAAATTTATGCGTCGAAGATAAATGTTATTACAATATAAGGTAAATAACACAGGAATTTTAGTCCCAGAATTAATTACTTAAGATACTATATAAAATTAACAGCTTGAAGTATGCAGATTTATTCAGCATGGTGTGTGAACAATATAAAATATCAGAGAGAGTAAACCAGTCAGTTTATTGTTTGTTTGTTTGAATGGTGTTTTAACGCCACTTTCAGCAATTTTTCAGCTATTTCATGGCGTCCAGTTTTTATTGGGGGAGGAAGCCGGAGAACCCGGAGAGAACCCCCGACCTGCGGTAGGAAAACTGGTAATTCTTGTCAATTAAGATTGGAGTCGAATACACCCTGCCTGCAGTGAGAATGGAACCCGCAATCTCAGTGTTGACAGACCACGTGATCAATAGTAGACGATCTACCTTGACCACTCGGCCACCGAGGCCCCCCAATCAGTTTAGGTCAATACCATAAAATAACAGCACCAAAACTATTCAAAGGCAAAGATTGTATATTCATGTTTAAACTTTTAACACTTTGTGTTTCTTATTACCCGTTTTATGGATTTGTGTACGAACGGTAACGTCGCTCTTCATTTTCACGATAACGATTTCTTCTAAAACATGGAACCACTGATGTTATATAACAGAAATTTTTTTTTGAAGTCTGACCTGAAGTTAAAATAACAAACAGTTTATACTAGTCCGTTATGAGGTACTGTTATCTGTCATGATGTTACAACAACTGTTTCGTTTTTGTTTCTCTGACCTGAGGTAACAACAAGCAAGAAAGAGTTCGTTTTGTATCTCTGATATTAAATAGGTTACAACAACAAAGAAAGAGTGTGTTTTGTATATCCTACTTGAGGTTAAACAACAAAGAGTTTGTTTGTATCTGACATGAGGTTACTGCTTAACTAAGATAGTTTGTTTGATATATATGGAACGATAATTGGAATTTTTAAAGATCTTATGGATTTGGTCGAGAACTATACAGTGGCGTATCCAGGGGGGGGGGGCGTAGGGGCGCACGCCCCCTCCCCTTTAAAAAAAGGAAAGAAAAAAAAAGAAAACAGGGAGGACAAAAATGTAATGCCCGCCATAAAGTAATGCATTAACGGGACTTATTCGTTTATTATGATATCTCTGTTGTATATACTGTACCAAATAAAGGTTACTGAACACAAAAAACCTTGTTCGTGGCCTTCCTTTTCCGATATCCCCCTTTTACGCCCCCTCTTTCGAAAATCCTGTATCCGCCCTGCTATACGCAAAACAGAACGTATAATCGTATCCTCACTGTTTTGCAAGTGTTAATCCGACATATCATAAAACTGGACCCCATTCAGAATGGGTTTAAGCTGTTAGGTCATTTATACCTTTTAGTGCCCATTGAATAAACATTTTGGAAAGCTCCATAAGCACTAAAGCAACTTACACTTTCAAAAACCTGATGTTGCTAAAGCATTGTCCACCTTAAATGATACATTTGTTGTCATCCCTGCAGATTACGCACAAAATAGCACCATTTTATGTGCAGAAAACACTACATTGATTTACTAACGAAGTGGTTGTCAGCGTTTGTACTAGCAATTATACTTCGTACACCGTTTTTGGATGTAACTATGAACAATCCCATATCTGCAATATATTCACTTTAATGGGGTTTCCGTCAGTGGGAAATAATGGCGTTGTTTTCTTGTATTTGGTTACCAACTTATGCGATCTTTTCTGTTTTTGTGATGTGCTCATTTGCATGTACACGTCTGTTAACTTTTTTTTTAAATAAACCAACTGTTAACCGTTAACTGTTAAAATGTTAACCATTATCTGTTATCTGTTTTCTTAAGAAATGACATTGTTGTTAAATGTTATAATGAAAATAAAAACCCTATTTGTTGTTAATATTCAGAACAACTGTTTTACGGATTTTTCTGTTATTCCTTCTTAATTTCTGCTGTTATCTGTTTTTTTCGATTTTTAATTTCACTGTTTTCTGTTTTGTCATCTAAATTGCCCTTATCTGTTATCGTTATTTTAAATTTACTACATGATCTGTTTTTGGAAAAATAAACAATTGTTCACCTATTCATGGACCCCCCTTTTGTTCCCCTCTTCAAAAAATCCGACCTTCAAAAATATTTTGATTTCTGGTACTCTAGAATGATGTAAATCAAATGTGGATCCTGACACATTATATTAAAACTGATAGATTTGCTTCCTGTATTATGCTATAACACCAGTTGATTGTACACCACTATTCCGCTCAAAGTCAAAATTGTCACAACGGATTTAACGTTACTTTACTAAACTGATATCTTACTAAGACTTATTTTATCATCAAAAATCCGATGCAAATTTACAGATAGACAAACTATTGGAATACACATTCGTTCAGTTTGGCGGTCCTGATAATTGGCATTTCAATGGACACTTTAAGATAAGAAAGACCGCATTTTAATCTAGTCAATTAATCCCAGCTTCCGTTATACATCGATGATGTATTTCACTTTTTCCACGATATGGTGACTTTCTACTTCTAAATTATCCAAAAGGGCTTTAGATTAAGGACACAGCAAACGCCAATAGTTCCACTTCATATTTGGATTTACATCTAGAAATCAACACTCAAGGAGGATTTTAATTCTGTTAAAACCTACGGCAACTGTGATAACTTCAACTGTCCCTTCTTGTGCAGCAACATTCCATCTGCTCCAGCACAACGTTACTTAACTGATACTTTACAGAGCCAGACTTGCCACAAGTCCCTTTGACTTTTTTAGCTATTCGAGAGATATATCTTTATTATCAACATTTCTTATACTATCCACTATCTACAGTATATGTTGATAGCAAATTCAAAGGGACCTGTGACAAGTCTTGTTACAGAGCTTGTGGGGGAATGCCACGACTTTCTCCATCGAGCTATTCTATTAACGCGGAAACTGTAAACTAAGGGTTTTGTTGCTTAAAAGTTGTCTTCGTTAAAGATTTTTTTATGGAAGACATCATGTACTTGTAAACAGATACGCGATATCTGTCGCTCTCAAATTACATCCTAGAAAGGGCTCGTCTGATACATCAGTCTGACAGTGTTTCAAGCAAGAGTTTGGTTTGTGTTGTATATCTGACATTATGTTACTACAAATACAGTGTTTGCTATCACAGTGACCTTAGATATGTTACAACCAATAAAGAGTTTGTACGGTATATTTCAATAACTGAACGAACAGTAGTTTTGTAGTAACAACAAAGCTTAACACTTATATTATATGAACTAGCTCTTTATGAATGCAACTCTCTGTCAGATACACCAACAAATCTGGCCATTCGTGCTTCTGTTATGTAAACAGAAAAGGGGAGTATTTCGATAAAACTAACTATGTGTCCTATATATACCAAACTAACCTAATTATATTTTAAATATTCCAAATAAACAAATTGTGTATGGTTGTAGCATCATGTAAATTATTTTAAAAAGGCAAATACTCATATAGAACTGACATTCGATGGTTGAAACTGTATGTCACACAATTACACAAACCAACTTCTTTTGCATGGTTGCAGCATAATGCAAAATATACACAATAGACTAACCGTGTTTGTCCTAACAAAACTGGCACGTACTTATATGGATCCAGCTCTTGTTTCTTCTAATTGAACAAATTACTACTATAAAACTTCCTTTAATGGTAGCAACAATATGTCAGATATAAAAAACTAGTCCTTTTATTTTTGCAACAATATTTCAAATAAATCAGTAAACAAAACTTGATGGTTGCAGCGTCATGTCAGCATGTCCGATGTACCCATTAACCCTGCAGCATCATGTCAGCATGTCAGATGTACCCACTAACCCTGCAGCATCATGTCAGCATGTCAGATGTACCCACTAACCCTGCAGCATCATGCCATCATGTCAGATGTACCCACTAACCCTGCAGCATCATGTCAGCATGTCAGATGTACCCACTAACCCTGCAGCGTCATGTCAGCATGTCAGATGTGCCCACTAACCCTGCAGCATCATGTCAGCATGTCAGATGTACCCATTAACCCTGCAGCATCATGTCAGCATGTCAGATGTACCCACTAACCCTGCAGCGTCATGTCAGCATGTCAGATGTACCCATTAACCCTGCAGCGTCATGTCAGCATGTCAGATGTACCCATTAACCCTGCAGCATCATGTCAGATGTACCCACTAACCCTGCGGCATCATGTCATCATGTCAGATGTACCCCTATTACCTTGCAGCATAATGTCAGCATGTCAGATGTACCCACTAACCCTGCAGCATTATGTCAGCATGTCAGATGTACCCACTAACCCTGCAGCGTCATGTCAGCATGTCAGATGTACCCATTAACCCTACAGCATAATGTCAGCATGTCAGATGTACCCATTAACCCTGCAGCATCATGTCAGCATGTCACATGTACCCACTAACCCTGCAGCGTCATGTCAGCATGTCAGATGTACCCATTTACCCTGCAGCATAATGACGGCATGTCAGATGTACCCACTAACCCTGCAGCATCATGTCAGCATGTCAGATGTACCCACTAACCCTGCAGCATCATGTCAGCATGTCAGATGTACCCACTAACCCTGCAGCGTCATGTCAGCATGTCAGATGTACCCACTAACCGTGCAGCGTCATGTCAGCATGTCAGATGTACCCATTAACCCTGCAGCGTCGTGTCAGCATGTCAGATGTACCCATTTACCCTGCAGCTTCATGTCAGCATGTCAGATGTACCCACTAACCCTGCAGCGTCATGTCAGCATGTCAGATGTACCCATTAACCCTGCAGCATCATGTCAGCATGTCAGATGTACCCACTAACCCTGCAGCGTCATGTCAGCATGTCAGATGTGCCCACTAACCCTGCAGCATCATGTCAGCATGTCAGATGTACCCATTAACCCTGCAGCATCATGTCAGCATGTCAGATGTACCCACTAACCCTGCAGCGTCATGTCAGCATGTCAGATGTACCCATTAACCTTGCAGCGTCATGTCAGCATGACAGATGTACCCATTAACCCTGCAGCATCATGTCAGATGTACCCACTAACCCTGCGGCATCATGTCATCATGTCAGATGTACCCCTATTACCTTGCAGCATAATGTCAGCATGTCAGATGTACCCACTAACCCTGCAGCATTATGTCAGCATGTCAGATGTACCCACTAACCCTGCAGCGTCATGTCAGCATGTCAGATGTACCCATTAACCCTACAGCATAATGTCAGCATGTCAGATGTACCCATTAACCCTGCAGCATCATGTCAGCATGTCACATGTACCCACTAACCCTGCAGCGTCATGTCAGCATGTCAGATGTACCCATTTACCCTGCAGCATAATGACAACATGTCAGATGTACCCAATAACCCTGCAGCATCATGTCAGCATGTCAGATGTACCCACTAACCCTGCAGCATCATGTCAGCATGTCAGATGTACCCACTAACCCTGCAGCGTCATGTCAGCATGTCAGATGTACCCACTAAACGTGCAGCGTCATGTCAGCATGTCAGATGTACCCATTAACCCTGCAGCGTCGTGTCAGCATGTCAGATGTACCCACTAACCCTGCAGCATCATGTCAGCATGTCAGATGTACCCACTAACCCTGCAGCGTCATGTCAGCATGTCAGATGTACCCATTAACCCTGCAGCGTCATGTCAGCATGTCAGATGTACCCACTAACCCTGCAGCGTCATGTCAGCATGTCAGATGTACCCACTAACCCTGCAGCATAATGTCAGCATATCAGATGTACCCACTAACCCTGCAGCATCATGTCAGCATGTCAGACGTACCCACTAACCCTGCAGCGTCATGTCAGCATGTCAGATGTACCCACTAACCTTGCAGCGTCATGTCAGCATGTCAGATGTACCCACTAACCCTGCAGCATTATGTCAGCATGTCACATGTACCCACTAACCCTGCAGCATCATGTCAGCATGTCAGATGTACCCACTAACCCTGCAGCATTATGTCAGCATGTCACATGTACCCACTAACCCTGCAGCATCATGTCAGCATGTCAGATGTACCCACTAACCCTGCAGCATTATGTCAGCATGTCAGATGTACCCATTAACCCTGCAGCGTCATGTCAGCATGTCAGATGTACCCACTAACCCTGCAGCATTATGTCAGCATGTCAGATGTACCCATTAACCCTGCAGCGTCATGTCAGCATGTCAGATGTACCCACTAACCCTCTAACCCTGCAGCGTCATGTCAGCATGTCAGATGTACCCACTAACCCTGCAGCGTCATGTCAGCATGTCAGATGTACCCACTAACCCTGCAGCGTCATGTCAGCATGTCAGATGTACCCACTAACCCTGCAGCGTCATGTCAGCATGTCAGATGTACCCATTAACCCTGCAGCGTCATGTCAGCATGTCAGATGTACCCATTAACCCTGCAGCGTCATGTCAGCATGTCAGATGTACCCACTAACCCTGTAGCATTATGTCAGCATGTCAGATGTACCCACTAACCCTGCAGCATTATGTCAGCATGTCAGATGTACCCACTAACCCTGCAGCGTCATGTCAGCATGTCAGATGTACCCACTAACCCTGCAGCGTCATGTCAGCATGTCAGATGTACCCACTAACCCTGCAGCATTATGTCAGCATGTCAGATGTACCCATTAACCCTGCAGCGTCATGTCAGCATGTCAGATGTACCCACTAACCCTGCAGCATTATGTCAGCATGTCAGATGTACCCATTAACCCTGCAGCGTCATGTCAGCATGTCAGATGTACCCACTAACCCTGCAGCATTATGTCAGCATGTCAGATGTACCCATTAACCCTGCAGCGTCATGTCAGCATGTCAGATGTACCCATTAACCCTGCAGCATCATGTCAGCATGTCAGATGTACCCACTAACCCCGCAGCGTCATGTCAGCATGTCAGATGTACCCACTAACCCTGCAGCATCATGTCAGCATGTCAGATGTACCCACTAACCCTGCAGCATCATGTCAGCATATCAGATGTACCCACTAACCCTGCAGCATCATGTCAGCATGTCAGCATGTCAGATGTACCCATTAACCCTGCAGCATCATGTCAGCATGTCAGATGTACCCACTAACCCTGCAGCGTCATGTCAGCAGGTCAGATGTACCCACTAACCCTGCAGCGTCATGTCAGCATGTCAGATGTACCCACTAACCCTGCAGCGTCATGTCAGCATGTCAGATGTACCCATTAACCCTGCAGCGTCATGTCAGCATGTCAGATGTACCCACTAACCCTGCAGCGTCATGTCAGCATGTCAGATGTACCCACTAACCCTGCAGCATTATGTCAGCATGTCAGATGTACCCACTAACCCTGCAGCATTATGTCAGCATGTCAGATGTACCCACTAACCCTGCAGCGTCATGTCAGCATGTCAGATGTACCCACTAACCCTGCAGCGTCATGTCAGCATGTCAGATGTACCCACTAACCCTGCAGCGTCATGTCAGCATGTCAGATGTACCCACTAACCCTGCAGCGTCATGTCAGCATGTCAGATGTACCCACTAACCCTGCAGCGTCATGTCAGCATGTCAGATGTACCCACTAACCCTGCAGCGTCATGTCAGCAAGTCAGATGTACCCACTAACCCTGCAGCGTCATGTCAGCATGTCAGATGTACCCACTAACCCTGCAGCGTCATGTCAGCATGTCAGATGTACCCACTAACCCTGCAGCGTCATGTCAGCATGTCAGATGTACCCACTAATCCTGCAGCGTCATGTCAGCATGTCAGATGTACCCACTAACCCTGCAGCATCATGTCAGCATGTCAGATGTACCCACTAACCCTGCAGCGTCATGTCAGCATGTCAGATGTACCCACTAACCCTGCAGCGTCATGTCAGCATGTCAGATGTACCCACTAACCCTGCAGCATTATGTCAGCATGTCACATGTACCCACTAACCCTGCAGCATCATGTCAGCATGTCAGATGTACCCACTAACCCTGCAGCATCATGTCAGCATGTCAGATGTACCCACTAACCCTGCAGCGTCATGTCAGCATGTCAGATGTACCCATTAACCCTGCAGCGTCATGTCAGCATGTCAGATGTACCCACTAACCCTGCAGCGTCATGTCAGCATGTCAGATGTACCCACTAACCCTGCAGCATAATGTCAGCATATCAGATGTACCCACTAACCCTGCAGCATCATGTCAGCATGTCAGACGTACCCACTAACCCTGCAGCGTCATGTCAGCATGTCAGATGTACCCACTAACCTTGCAGCGTCATGTCAGCATGTCAGATGTACCCACTAACCCTGCAGCATTATGTCAGCATGTCACATGTACCCACTAACCCTGCAGCATCATGTCAGCATGTCAGATGTACCCACTAACCCTGCAGCATTATGTCAGCATGTCACATGTACCCACTAACCCTGCAGCATCATGTCAGCATGTCAGATGTACCCACTAACCCTGCAGCATTATGTCAGCATGTCAGATGTACCCATTAACCCTGCAGCGTCATGTCAGCATGTCAGATGTACCCACTAACCCTGCAGCATTATGTCAGCATGTCAGATGTACCCATTAACCCTGCAGCGTCATGTCAGCATGTCAGATGTACCCACTAACCCTCTAACCCTGCAGCGTCATGTCAGCATGTCAGATGTACCCACTAACCCTGCAGCGTCATGTCAGCATGTCAGATGTACCCACTAACCCTGTAGCATTATGTCAGCATGTCAGATGTACCCACTAACCCTGCAGCATCATGTCAGCATGTCAGATGTACCCACTAACCCTGCAGTGTTTCTTCTGTTCCAACAAAATTGCAATTATTCCTTTGGAACCAACTCTATAAAGGATGCATCTATATGTCATTGTTGGATACATCTTTTACTAATTAGTGGTGAATGATACCAAACTTTTTCATCAACACACCAACGCACACACACTACAGTAACTAAAGCGGGAGGTTTGGCATGCCATAAAACCTAGTTTTACTCAATGTTTGTTTTAAATGCCGGTACCAAGTCAGGACCATTGCAGTAGTTGCTATATTTTTTGTTGTTTATCAAGTTTCTTGGCCTTTGTGGGTTGTTTTGTTTACAGTTTCCTTGTTATGTAGTACTAGTAGTTGGTTATTACCTTCATACATCACTTCTAACATGCATGAACAACTTTTAAAATTAAATTATTACTAATTCATTTATTTTTAATAAATGTGTAATATCTGATTAAACTACTGAAACATAGTATCTATGAATGAACAGCATTCCAACAAGTCATAAATGTAACTTGGACCTATTGGATTGTAGGTGCAAGTATCAATTGTTTCATTGTCAACAGAATGAATTAAAACATAACGGGTAAAACGTATAATATACAGATCATTTGTATTTTCATAACCTCCAACACGCTAAGGCGTTAATCCATGTATATGTTAATGTTATCACATTATATCATAAAGTGCCATACCTTTGTGACTAACAGATCGACTTTGACACGTCAAAATGTAAACTTAAGTATAATATTCCATAGCATTAACTGTTTTAAATGATCTAGATTATCTCGCTTACTCCTAAAGTTGATAGCTTTCTGTGCAGTTGGCGGTTTTTAACACTTCTAATTTTTGTTTGATTGAAGAATACAAACAATTCAGCAATAGAAACATTAGTCACTTTGTATACCTAATAAACTAATTCTGGAAAGGCATGTTTCTTTTAGTATTGTTTTTATTACACCATTGTTTGTCCCCTTGGTGGTTTCAGCAGTACTTTTGTTGAACATTGTTACAGTGCAGCGAGTTGTAAAGGTTTCAGTGCATGTGTATAGATAGAAAATTGCAATAATATGAATGAAGTTTACCTTATTAAACCTCTAAACAAGAGATTGGTTAAAGAAAACTATAAAACTATTATAGAAAATAAGATAAGTAGTTACGACGAAACATAAGCTATTTTTATATACAAATCTTAAACTTAGTCTTGATCAAGAATTTCACTTATCAAGTCATGATTTGTCTATATGAAGGTGCTTTACAAAACTTTGTTTAAGCGATCATAATCAAGTAATAAAGAGTGGTCGATACTTTAAAACCCCGAGAGATGACCGTCTATGTACAAATTGCAATGTCATCGAAAATGAAGGACATTTCCTCTTACATTGTAATTTAAACTAACAAAAAAGATTAGAAATATTTGATAAATTAGGTTGGAAAATAGAAACAAATAATCTGTATAGTCTCTTGAATCATGTATCTATATAGAACACGTGAAACTAATTGGCTCCTTTTTAAAACAGTCATTTGAACTGAGGGCAAAAGAAGATTAACTTTCATATTGTTCTTTTCTTTGTTCAGTATTATGTACTTGTTTTTGTTTTTGTGACAAACATATGTTTATATGACAATAAAGATACTATTACTATTATTATTGATATGTGCTCACTTAAATAGATGTTGCTTTAATCCGGGTCCTATTCGACGCTTTATCATCTATTTGTAATTCACTGAATGGATGTTCTCATCGTTTGCATTTAAGTTTTATTAAACATGAAATTGAGATTTTGTCGTATCTATTAGTTCTTGCATATCCTTTTTTTCAGTCGTGTAGTAATATTCTATGTATCAGAAACAGAAATCAAAGTTTCATTTTATACAAAGAAGTTACGTTTATATTGATAACAATAGTTTTAATAATAACAACCATGTTTCAATAATTATACAAACTGTTTATCAAAAACGAGATTGAAGCATGAAGGTTAGTTGGCCTTCATTGTCACACACCCTTTCGAATCAGAATACAGAAAAAAACGAGAGTGAGTGCAATGTTCACAGTTTATCCATCTTACAATCTTCGTAATGTCCTCACTAAGCAGTATGACCACCACGAGCCTGCATTACCACGCGAAAATGCCTCTGCATTCTAAGGTTAAGTCCCCCGAGGAAGATTTGCTGTTGTTACTACTTATTTAGTTTTTGGTTCTAGAATGTCTGTTTCTCTTACTTTTATTTGTGGATTCTCTTTTTTGACATTTTCTTCGGTGTTCGGTATTTTGTTAATACCTTCATTAAGACAATCTTGCCCATTCTTCCATTGTAGTGGCGGTAAGCTGGTGAGTCACTTAATGCTTCCAATCGATTGAGGTTGCACTTTCCAAAGAAAAGAATCTGTGCATTCACGAGCTATGTGAGGGCAAACAGTATCGTCCATTGAAATAAAGTCATTGCTATTAGCATTGGCATAAGGTTTAAACATCGAGTCAGATATCTTATCTCTGTATCTGATACCTATGCAACATGCAAGTCAGTATTTCTGGGTACATTGATTCCAACCCAAATCATCACTGAACAACCTCTAAAAGGGTCTTGTTCAGTAACACGTCTATTATGTACCAAACATGCCCGAGTCCAGCAAACGCGCGACTCATGTTGAAAAAGAGTCAAACGACGCAGTTGCCAATTCACTTGATTTCATATCCACTGTAGTGGCGTTGTTCGGGATGAAAAAAAAATTGGAATGAATCGCTGGTCTGAAAAATTGGAAGTGAGCTGTATTAAGTTTGATTTTGTCTGTCTGCAATGACACACGTACTTCTTGTACAAATTCAGCATTACAGCAATCTTTGCCGCGTTTCTATTTCATATCGTCCTGTCTGGCAGTGGTTGACCTAGGACGACCTGATCATGTCTTGCCAGATGCATTGTCTAACATTCCAGATAATGTTAATTTAGATAGTGAAAAAATACCAGGTCTTTTATATGCTGATGATTTAATTTTAATATCCGATTCAAAAGAAGGTCTTCAAAAGAGACTTGATAATTTGTGCACATATTGCAAGGATTGATGCATGGAAACAAATATTCAACAGACGTGGTCGGCTTGTATGCGAAAATTTAATTTAGAAATAACCCCATATAACGTGTCAAACAATATAAGTATCTTGGCATCGTTATCCTAAATACAGGAAATTTCAATGAAGCTAAATATCAATTATTTCAAAAAGTCCTAAAGGCCTCTTTCAAACTTTATAAAGACATGAAGCCATCAAATCCCCCAATTAAGACCCTTTACATGTATTGTACCATTATATACAGCCTATTATTTATTACCTATGGTTATGAAGATGAAATTTTGTAAATATGTACTTGGTGTTTAAAAAATGTGCACATATGTAGCAGTCTTGGCTGAACTAGGTAGATACCCCTATACATAAATGTACTAACATTGTTTATGTACTGGCACAGGCTTTGAGAATTCACCAACAAATTTATTGAAAAAAGCTAAAGTGAGATGAAAATATTTGAGAGCAAAACTCTATCTGTCTGTAAAAACTTATGTTTGTTTGTTAAATATTTCTTTCTTCAGTGAAAAATTGGAAATTGATTTGAATCTCTGTAAGAATTATGGAAAAAATAAACTTAAAAATGTAGAAAAAACATCTTAAAATTAATTTCCAAAAATATGGGGAAAAATTAAAGCTAAATATTAACAAAAACAAGGGAAACTTGATACATATTTCTCATTTAAGACAACTTTTGTTTATGAAAATTATGTAGACATAAAGATATCTAAACGATATTTGTTAGCCAAATATAGACTCAGAAATCACTGCTTACGAATTGAAGGATCGGTCAATTTTTGTTAGGGTGGTAGGACCGGTGCAAAATGCAATAGGACACATACTTTTTTATGCTGCCATAAATATGGGACTCCAAGTTTTTTTTTTTTTTTTCAGCACTGATAGGACAGCAAGCTTTTTTTTCATAACAATATCATCAATGAAAAACACAACAAATTTTTCTGACTTTTTAACTCAAAACCAATATACTGTAATCCCACAATTTGTTTAACAAACATAAATAGTGAATTGTAACCATAAAATGTTTTACTATATAGGACACCACCTTTTAAATAACACATCTCATGTAGGACAGCAACTTTGTTTTGTATTTTAAGGAGAGGCTTTTTTAAACCTGATAATTTGAAATGCACCGGTCTCGACCCTAAATTAATACTGACCCGTCCTGAAACTGGGAGCATGAACGTGTAACCAATGTATCTGGTAAATCAGAACCCCTACCACGACAAGATAGGTTATGTTTAATTTGTAATTTAGACTCAATTGAAAATGAAATACATTTCCTTCCGCAATGTTCTCTTTATGAAAGCCTTAGAAAAGATACAATGAATCATACCTAAAAATACCCACATTTATTAAATATTGCTAAAGATGATCTTTTAATATGGATCATGAGTAATGATAACAGCTATTTTGTATCTGTGTTATGTGACTATATCGAGAAGGATTTGAAACTTCGTAGACCACAACTTGAACTGTATAATCAATCTACACGTGTTATCTCCCCTTGACCACTGACTCTTTCCTCAAAATACTAAATATTATAGAGATCATTATAGAACTATTTGTAGTTTCTCTGTATGTTTATCTCAATTATTCTGGAATGTTTTGTATCTTTGTATTTGTGTATGTTATGCTCTTAAAGGGTCCTTAATTTTGGAAATAAAATTATTCTGTTGTCGTTCAAAAACAGTTTCGTCAAATGTGCGTAAATTGAACCACTTTGGTTTTTTTTTACACCGTATCCCTATTCATTCGCGTCATCATTTACCCATTAGTTCATGGGTAACACCATCACGTTATAAACATATTGAAGAAAGCATAGACAAATAATTCTGTCGAAAATATATTCTCTATGATTTATGTGGATGTGAACATTGGAAAATAAACTGTTCTCTTGGACGTTGTTTTCCAGAGATGTTCACATTTCTGATTTGTATAAAAGCACAGAGAGTTTTCACTGACGCCATGTACTAACTACAGATAGGATACCTCTTTCTGGGGAGCAATATAAAAATGAATGGGAGTTAAGTCATTACATGCCCAATCTTAGTATTCTGTGATTGTTTTAAGCTTTTTTAATAGTATCAAATAATGATATTATTCTACTTTTAACGAAGCTGTTGCAGTAGTCAATCAGTCTAAAAATATGCGACACTTCAGAATAAAAAAAGCTAAAAACAGCAATTAAGGATGGAGTAGATAAGCACCACAGTTGACATTCTACAGAGCGTATAGTTTACTAAACCATTTTACTTTTGTAAGTGATTGTTAATTTGTTTTAAAAACGCGTTTGATATTAGTTTCATTGGATGTATCATATAAAAAATACACGTATTGCTATAAAACGTGTATAAACAGCATACATTATAATTACCATATTATAAATCATGTTATTCAAACTAGTATAGAAACACATTTAAATTTCGGGGATCATAAATTGTATTCATGGCATTGATTTGGTTGACAGTTAAGGATGTGATACCGCTGAATTATGTTTCCAATTTCAAGTGTTAATGCAGTGGTCATTATATTCTTGTTATTAGCAGGCTACAAAAGGACACTGGTTTGTATGGGAATCTTATCAATTTATATGTAGCATTTTAGGTGTATATTTCAAATAGACTGCCAAAAACAATTGACATTTATTTGTCAAATGTCCGTCCACAGCAATAAGAAATAATGTTGATCATTGTGCATGGACAGCAACCAGAAAATCAAAATAAAAATTTCAAATAGAAGAAATTTTCACATTTCATAAGTTTTAGGAACAAAAAACTTACGTTACAAGGGAATTCCCTAAAGCCAATAACACTGGCACTAACAACTAATTAAAGGCATATAAAACCATAACAATATTTTCTGGTACACATAGGATATAGAAGTTTTGATACAGGTTTAGTGTTACATTTAGTCAATCCTGCTATGAAATGTGTTTGTATGGATTTTTGTGAATCTTGTATTCCACATAGCAATGTTTTTTTCCAAACTCGGCCACAATCATCCTTTGGATACCTTGTTTCAAATTTGTATCTGATGTGATTCATGGACAAACATGTTTGTTCTTACTAAAAACAGAAGATAGGCTTCAGCACATGTCTTGTCAAATAAATCAAAACATAATAGATAGAAAATAAGCCCTAAAATTAATCATTACACAAGTTCTACACATTTTTCAATTAGTCAAGTTATGTGCTAAATTCCTGTAGGATTTATTGCCCTTAATCATGATGTTCGACAAAATTTTTAGTTGTTGCAATATTACTTGAAAACTATATGAACCATCTGATATTAAAAATTGCATAAATGATCACTCATAAGAGGAATTATTGCTATTTTTTGTCATTTTTATTAAATTTTAAGTTTTTGACCTGCAACTTAACAGCTTTAACAGATGGAATGAAACTGTAAATTAGTAAAATGCTCAGCAATACAAGTGTTACAAATCGCTCAACTGGTCCTAAATTGTCAGATGACTCCTTATATAGGCTAATGTCCTTACTTTGACCACTTTAGACACAATGATCAGTTTTTGCTTAATAAATTTCAAGCATTAACATATATATTCAGAAGAATAAGCCCCACAAATCATTAAATTGTAAAAAAAATCGTCAGATAACTCTTTATAGCTATTGCCATAACTTGACGATTTTTAAAATTTTTTATATTTTCAATGTTTGCCTTATAATAAAAAAGTTTAAACAGCTAGAGTAAAGATGTAAATTAAAATATTAAAATGCCATTTGTTCTGAGAACAAATGAGAAGGTCTTTCCCACTGTTCCTCTTAAGTAAGAAAAGTTAGGTGATGCTATGGGATTTTGTGTCTTGCTATAGCACAAAATGTCACTTCCAGTCATAAAAATGAATTATTTGAGCAAAGAAAGTGGTCCCGAGCCAAAAAATATATGGTTGTTAAGGACTTTCATTCGGTTGCTAGGGACAAAAGGCCACTTCCGGTCATGAAATGACATATTTCAGTAAAGTACATCATTCTGATTCTAAAAATATATAGTTGCTAAGGACTTTTTATAACGGTCACCTTGTTGCTAGGGTATGACCTTGACCTATGACCTTTGACCTTTGGCTCAAATTGAAGCTATTTTCCTACTGATCATGTTTAACCTATATGTTTACTATATTATCTCTAACCGTTTTCAAGTTTTAACCAAAAAACCGATTAACCGAAACGCGTCAAGGGCAGTAACTCAAAAATAGTCAATCGCACAGCTTTCGGTCAAATGTACCAAATGAAGGTCTCAATAAGTGGAGTATTTTTCCCATTTATTGTCTGCTTCTATCTTTTATGGTTTGTGAGATATAGTGCTAACAAGACCTATGGTGACCTTTGACCTTGACTTTTGACCTTTGACCTTTGGCTCAAATTGAAGCTCTTTTCATACTGATCATGTTAAACCTATATGTTTACTATATTATCTCTAACCGTTTTCAAGTTTTACCCAAAAAACCGATTAACCGAAACGCGTCAAGGGCAGTAACCAAATAAAGGCCTTAATAAGAGGAGTATTTTTCCCATTTATTGTCTGCTTCTATCTTTTATGGTTTGTGAGATATAGTGCTAACAAGACCTATGGTGACCTTTGACCTTGACTTTTGACCTTTGACCTTGACATTTTTAAATGTAACATATGTCACTTAGGATCAATGGTGGTGGTCCCAAGTCTCTAGGACTTACGGTTTTTGAGAAAAAAATTTTGACGCGTTGCGACATTTTTCAGGTCAAAAACACGTAAACAGGAAGTCGATTGGAAAAAAAAAATTTGCATGACAAATCATCGCCATAAGACCAGCGACATTTTGTACACTTCAGATATTAAGAATCGGTTACGGTTTCTGAGTTTATCTGCTAACAAGGGTTTTCGTGTTCGGGCAGATAACTCTGTTACTGAAAATAGATCGGTCTAAAAGCATGAGCCATGTCATCTCCGGATATGACCGATTGATGTTACCAAGTATCGAAATGATACGTCAAGACACTTTTTGGCAAACCTCCGCGGAAGAAGAAAAATAATAATAATAATAATAATCATAAGAAAGACAAGAAGGTCTTTCCCTTGGAAAAGGGGAAAGACCTTAATTAACAAGACAACCCTAGAAATAAAAGATGTCCGATGAATCCTTGTCGGCGTTATTTCCCTTAAAGAGAGCCTCTGTCGCCGAGTGAGTTCATCTACTATTGATCTCGTGGTCTGTTAGAAAGAATAATCGTACCCTCTCTTTTTTGGCAATCCAACAAATCACAAAATTAATGTTGTCATGTTTGTGCAATCTTGGCGGAGGAAATTTTAATGATGATGTGTGCAAAGTTTCAAGCAATCCCTTTAGTGGTTTTAACGTAGATGTTAAAGATAGGTTAACCGACGGATGCCATGTGATGACAATAGCTAGCATGAACTATCAATGTCCCTTTTTGGTGCCTGACTAAATTATTCCTTATAGAACCATCGGATGCCCGACAAACAAATCCTGAAGCGAACCATCAATGTTTTACTGGTGGCAGACTATAAAACTCCTCAAAAGAACCATCAGTACTTTATTCAGTGTTACATGACTACAAAAGTCTAAAAGAACCATCAGTATGTTATATGGCGGGTGCCTAAGTACAAGAACCATTAATATCTAATCGTGTGCATGCTTGACTTAAACAAGTACTGATAACCGTCAATTTCTTATTGGAGGCCTGACTAAAAAGTCCTTAAAAGATCCACCAGTGTTTTATCTGCTTGGTGCCTGAGTAAAATAAGTCCTCAAAAGAACCATCAATGTCTTCTGGGTGCCTGACTATATAAAAAGCCTCAATACAACCATCTGTCTTATATGGTCGGTGTCTAACTTGAAAAGTCTTTAAAAGAACCATCAATGTCTTGTCTGGTGGGTGCCAGACTATACAAGTCCTTAAAAGAATCCTCAATATCTTATTTGGCAGGTGCCTGACTAAAAAAATCAATATCCCCCTCTGTCTTAACCAGGGTCACATACATGTCATCATTTTAAAATTGTTGTAAGATTATGTAAGGTCAAAGTGCAGACTGCACTATTGGAATTGTTGCTTTGCAAGTATTAAATGAATACTCTGTTTGTTTATAATCCGGGTAAACATATTTTACTAGCAGATGATGCAATGGGAAATTAAAAACAAACAAAGCAAAATAATTCAGGTAAATAATAAACATATTAAAAACAAAAAAGACTTCAAAAACCTTTAGCAATCCTCACTTTTTGATAAAGCAATTAGATATGTCCATATTTTTGCTATGGAAAACTCCAATTATCGCTATTTTGCAGTATTTTCCTTTGATCGTTGTGTGCGATATTATTCCATTTCACTCTACTAACGTGAGATAGGCCTTTCTCACTAATGAGACAGCGTGGTACCTATTTTTAGCCGGTTGAGATATCCTTATCTCAACCCGTGGGTGAGATAAGAATTTCACGCTCCTTTCCCGTAAAAATGTATTGTGACGTCAACTGTCGGTTCAGCAATAAAAATTATAAAATATTTGCTTTAGTTGTGTGGGCATATTATGCCTTCTTAAATATTAACATGAAAACAACATATCTGAGCTTCCGTTACCCAATTTTTGCCACAATATGATAGCGGTAATCATCAAAACAAACACGGTGACGCAACATGTGTACACTGGAGATTAGGTTCAGGGTAGGTAACTCTATGTGTTGTCATCTTAACAGAACCGGATTTTATTTTAACGAATTAATGAGAAATAGAATCAAACACCGGTGGTTGGGCAAGACGGGAAAATCTCAGATACCCGCGTGAAAGATTTCTTTTGGTCTCCAACTCGGCAGAGCCTCGTTGGGGACAAGAAATCTTTTCACTTGGGTGTCTGAGATTTTCCCGTCTTGCCCTCCCACCGGTGTTAGATCCTATATATCTCAGCTCGCTGTCAAGACGTCGTTAAGTAAACACTGTGACGTCACAATGTTACAAAACAGCGATAAACAGATTATTTACGTATTTTGAAACTCGATGCATTTTCTCGTCATCTCATCTCAGGGCTGTCGCCCTTCGATGAGATATGGACGAGAAAACGCATCTCGTTTCAAAAAACGCAAATAATCTATAAATATCATTTTGGTAAAACTGTAAAATATCTGGTCAAATTTGCATCATGTAACAAGGATTACATTTAAAGTATCATCAAATTCTATATGTCTCCATATAAATATAAGTGGCATAAGCTTTAAAGGATTGAAATCTTAAATAATTTCTTTTAAGATTGAGAGTCCTCAGTTGCTGAGTGGTTAATGTAGTTAATCATATATTGACCAGTCAACACTGAGATTGTGTATTGATCACATACCAGTCAACACTGAGATTGTGTATTGATCACATACCAGTCAACACTGAGATTGTGGTTTGATCACATACCAGTCAACACTGAGATTGTGTATTGATCACATACCAGTCAACACAGAGATTGTGTATTGATCACATACCAGTCAACACTGAGATTGTGGTTTGATCACATACCAGTCAACACTGAGATTGTGGTTTGATCACATACCAGTCAACACTGAGATTGTGTATTGATCACATACCAGTCAACACTGAGATTGTGTATTGATCACATACCAGTCAACACTGAGATTGTGTATTGATCACATACCAGTCAACACTGAGATTGTGGTTTGATCACATACCAGTCAACATTGAGATTGTGTATTGATCACATACCAGTCAACACTGAGATTGTGGTTTGATCACATACCAGTCAACACTGAGATTGTGGTTTGATCACATACCAGTCAACATTGAGATTGTGTATTGATCACATACCAGTCAACACTGAGATTGTGTATTGATCACATACCAGTCAACACTGATATTGTGTATTGATCACATACCAGTCAACACTGAGATTGTGTATTGATCACATACCAGTCAACACTGAGATTGTGTATTGATCACATACCAGTCAACACTGAGATTGTGGTTTGATCACATACCAGTCAACATTGAGATTGTGTATTGATCACATACCAGTCAACACTGAGATTGTGGTTTGATCACATACCAGTCAACACTGAGATTGTGGTTTGATCACATACCAGTCAACACTGAGATTGTGTATTGATCACATACCAGTCAACACTGAGATTGTGTATTGATCACATACCAGTCAACACTGAGATTGTGTATTGATCACATACCAGTCAACACTGAGATTGTGTATTGATCACATACCAGTCAACATTGAGATTGTGTATTGATCACATACCAGTCAACACTGAGATTGTGGTTTGATCACATACCAGTCAACACTGAGATTGTGGTTTGATCACATACCAGTCAACACTGAGATTGTGTATTGATCACATACCAGTCAACACTGAGATTGTGTATTGATCACATACCAGTCAACACTGAGATTGTGTATTGATCACATACCAGTCAACACTGAGATTGTGGTTTGATCACATACCAGTCAACATTGAGATTGTGTATTGATCACATACCAGTCAACACTGAGATTGTGGTTTGATCACATACCAGTCAACACTGAGATTGCGGTTTGATCACATACCAGTCAACACTGAGATTGTGTATTGATCACATACCAGTCAACACTGAGATTGTGTATTGATCACATACCAGTCAACACTGATATTGTGTATTGATCACATACCAGTCAACACTGAGATTGTGTATTGATCACATACCAGTCAACACTGAGATTGTGTATTGATCACATACCAGTCAACACTGAGATTGTGGTTTGATCACATACCAGTCAACACTGAGATTGTGTATTGATCACATACCAGTCAACACTGAGATTGTGGTTTGATCACATACCAGTCAACACTGAGATTGTGGTTTGATCACATACCAGTCAACACTGAGATTGTGTATTGATCACATACCAGTCAACACCGAGATTGTGTATTGATCACATACCAGTCAACACTGAGATTGTGTATTGATCACATACCAGTCAACACTGAGATTGTGTATTGATCACATACCAGTCAACATTGAGATTCTGTATTGATCACATACCAGTCAACACTGAGATTGTGGTTTGATCACATACCAGTCAACACTGAGATTGTGGTTTGATCACATACCAGTCAACACTGAGATTGTGTATTGATCACATACCAGTCAACACTGAGATTGTGTATTGATCACATACCAGTCAACACTGAGATTGTGTATTGATCACATACCAGTCAACACTGAGATTGTGGTTTGATCACATACCAGTCAACATTGAGATTGTGTATTGATCACATACCAGTCAACACTGAGATTGTGGTTTGATCACATACCAGTCAACACTGAGATTGTGGTTTGATCACATACCAGTCAACACTGAGATTGTGTATTGATCACATACCAGTCAACACTGAGATTGTGTATTGATCACATACCAGTCAACACTGATATTGTGTATTGATCACATACCAGTCAACACTGAGATTGTGTATTGATCACATACCAGTCAACACTGAGATTGTGTATTGATCACATACCAGTCAACACTGAGATTGTGTATTGATCACATACCAGTCAACACTGAGATTGTGGTTTGATCACATACCAGTCAACACTGAGATTGTGGTTTGATCACATACCAGTCAACACTGAGATTGTGTATTGATCACATACCAGTCAACACTGAGATTGTGTATTGATCACATACCAGTCAACACTGAGATTGTGTATTGATCACATACCAGTCAACACTGAGATTGTGTATTGATCACATACCAGTCAACACTGAGATTGTGGTTTGATCACATACCAGTCAACATTGAGATTGTGTATTGATCACATACCAGTCAACACAGAGATTGTGGTTTGATCACATACCAGTCAACACTGAGATTGTGGTTTGATCACATACCAGTCAACACTGAGATTGTGTATTGATCACATACCAGTCAACACTGAGATTGTGTATTGATCACATACCAGTCAACACTGAGATTGTGTATTGATCACATACCAGTCAACACTGAGATTGTGTATTGATCACATACCAGTCAACATTGAGATTGTGTATTGATCACATACCAGTCAACACTGAGATTGTGGTTTGATCACATACCAGTCAACACTGAGATTGTGGTTTGATCACATACCAGTCAACACTGAGATTGTGTATTGATCACCTATCAGTCAACACTGAGATTGTGTATTGATCACATACAAGTCAACACTGAGATTGTGGTTTGATCACATACCAGTCAACACTGAGATTGTGTATTGATCACATATCAGTCAACACTGAGATTGTGTATTGACACATACCAGTCAACACTGAGATTGTGGTTTGATCACATACCAGTCAACACTGAGATTGTGGTTTGATCACATACCAGTCAACACTGAGATTGTGGTTTGATCACATACCAGTCAACACTGAGATTGTGGTTTGATCACATACCAGTCAACACTGAGATTGTGTATTGATGACATATAAGTCAACACTGTGATTGTGGTTTGATCACATACCAGTCAACACTGAGATTGTGGTTTGATCACATACCAGTTAGCACTGAGATTGTGGTTTGATCACATACCAGTCAACACTGAGATTGTGTATTGATGACATATAAGTCAACACTGAGATTGTGGTTTGATCACATACCAGTCAACACTGAGATTGTGGTTTGATCACATACCAGTCAACACTGAGATTGTGGTTTGATCACATACCAGTCAACACTGAGATTGTGGCTTCAAGTTTTAGTGTTGGCAGGGTGTGCTCTGCTTCCATCTTAATTGACAATTATTGTAAGTTTTCCTTCGATGGTCTGTGGTTTTCAATGGGTACTCCAGGTTCCTGGCAAGAAGAAGGCCTTACTAGCTGCCAAATTGCTGAAAGTGGCATTAAATCCCATTCAAACAAACACATTTTTTTAGGACTGCATGATGCAACATTTAGTTCTATATGGTACTCAAAATGGATGTAAAATAGATTCAGTTTAAAATTCAAACAAATCTTTCATAGGCAAACGATGCTTATTAAAATGTGGGCTTTAGCAGAATCCGACTCGGGGTGTATATGTCATTCAGCAAAATTAACAATGGGAAAAGAACTGGCCGCTCTAAGGTCTTGCAAACAATGTAATGAAATCATGTCTGGAGGGTTAAAATCTAGTTGGTCAAGGGTATAATATTAAAATGGACAATGTTTACCCCAGTCCAGATTTATTTACACAACTGTACGAGAACTGCAGTACTCATTCTTATAGTACAGTTCGTCAATATCGTTCAAGTCGCCTTTAGAAAATAATGAAAAATCTTCGCTGTTGTCTGCCAAGACAAGAAAAGTGTGGACATTTAAAATACACAATGCATGGTTACAGAGAAACGGGCATATTCCAAAATCTTTAATTCAGTCACTGGACCGTTAAATTGAGGTCAAGGGATCGTTCACACGTCAAACAATACCTTGCCCGGAATTACTTGCAGATTAAACATCATACATTCGAGGTGTTGATAAGTGTGATAAATATATTTAATATTAGGTATTTAAACACAAATCATTAAAATGACAAAAAATATTTGCTTTAAAATGCTGAAATCTGAAAGTATTAGGCCCAGACTATTCCTTGCATCAAATTATAACCAGCAGGGTCCATAGAAATACCCAAGAATACCCAAAAATACCCAAGAACACCCATGAATACCTTATAAAACTACAAAATTGACAGAAAAAATTTTTTTGTGTAAAAAATAAATATTGCATGATGTGAAATATTTTTTATAAGCAACTATATAATATTTTAATATAGAATAACTCGAAATTTGTGTCATGTAAACACTGGTTAAAATTACAGTGTCTGGCAGCCAAGTCTGTTTCAATAAAAGTTGTATGAACTCTATTTATGATGGAAAATGTTACACACTAAGTCCGCAAATTATACTAAATATTAATATGACATAAAATACTGTAACTAAGAAACACATTTTGGAAACATTTTATATAACCCTTTTATATGATATTATTTCAATCAAGACATCAATGGAGTGCAGCTGGTCATATGTTCAATCTTTAATTATTTTGGGATTATTGCAATGTCTAATAAATATTTATTTTAAAGTGAATTTTAGTAGTTTATTATATTTTGTTTATTTACTACCAAAAAATGTTATTTTTACAAGTGTTTGGGTAAAGTGTGGGTTTTAAAAACACGATCATAAGGAGCTTCATAAGATCGACTTAAAGTAAACACATAGGCACCTTTTAAAACAAATTCAATGGTTTAAATGTATATTATACATTTTGGTATTTAAAAATTTCGTTTTATGTCCATTTTGTGGTTTTATGAGGTATTCTTGGGTTTTATGAGGTATTCTTGGCTATTCTTGGGTATTTCCATGGCCCGGAACCAGCATGCTCCTTTAAAGTTTCCAATGACATTCTTCAATTTTTCAAAATGCAGCTATGGATCTTACTTGTGGTTATGTAAGAGAAAACACTAGGGGCTGACCATGTTTTTTCCCATAGAATCAAGACCAAAAAAAAACATTTACTAGCAGATCTTGGTGGCAAAATTTGGTTTGCAGGACACACGTTTCAAATGGAAAGCAGGACACAATCTAGCCATGAGAGCAGGAAACATATGTATTCGACCAAGTGTTTTACTATCAACCATTCATTTAAGTCTTATTGTTTAACAGTTTTGATGTTTACGTTTGAAGTTTACTGCTGGTTGATATTACCTTTAAATGAAGTTGTGTTAATTATTTTATTCTAAAATTTTAATTCAAAACTACAAAAAATATGCACTACCTAATAAGTTACGACTTTATAAATAAAAAGGAAAATGAAGGTTAAACTGATATGTTCCTTTTTACACAATTGAAAATTGAGATTAATCAGTTCTTTCAGTTCTAGATTTAAATCCTAAACTACGAAATAGTCTATAAAAATATACTATAATAATTTTATCTCTGTTTACGCAATATTGTTTTTTTTATAATAAGACACCGAATTGGAAGTATCTGATTTACAAACAAAAATCTTTCTGTTTTAGCACTCCAATTCTGACGATTACCTGCCCGGCTATGATGTAAAATTGCAAGGTAAAAATGTAACATTCCAACGCATGTCGTGGGTACTATTTACAAATAAAGTAAAATCAAATAATTAATTAACGTTATGTTATGTTATAACCATTTTATCATTTTATTAATTTTGTTTTTGTCTATAATACATTCTGTTCATACTGATTTCCAAATTCTCAATACATATTCTGTACCGACATACAAAGAACGACAACTCGAAAAAACAAATGGTTGCTGTTGGAACGGACATTTACGCGAAAATCATGTTTGTTTGTTTGTTTGATGGTGTCTAACGCCACTTTCAGCAATTTTTCAGCTATATCATGGCGTCCAGTTTTTATTGGGGGAGGAAGCCGGAGTACCCGGAGAAAACCCCCGGCCTGCGGTAGGAAAACTGGCAATCCTTGTCAATTAAGATTGTAGTCGAGTACACCCTGCCTGCAGTGAGAATCGAACCCGCAATCTCAGTGTTGACAGACCACGTGATCAATAGAAGACGAACTACCTTGACCACTCGGCCACCGAGGCCCCCGAAAATCATATGTTTGTTTGTTTGTTGTTTTAACGCCACTTTCAGCAATTTTTCAGCTATATCGTGGCGTCCAGTTTTTATTGGGGGAGGAAGCCGGAGTACCCGGAGAGAACCCCCGACCTGCGGTAGGAAAACTGGCAATCCTTGTCAATTAAGATTGGAGTCGAGTGCACCCTGCCTGCAGTGAGAATCGAACCCGCAATCTTAGTGTTGACATACCACGTGGTCATTAGTAGACAAACTACTTTAACCACTCGTCCACCGAGGCCCCGCGAAAATCATATGATTGCAGTACTTATTTGTTTACAGCATCTTACAAAAGTGGTGATAGGCTAAACTGACTAAACAATACAGGACTTGGCTTTTTTTTATTTTTTAACATCAGAATGCAAAAATAATTTGAACACGATTATCAGAATGATTCGTTAATTTCCCCCTTCTTCTCTGCTTGAGTAATGTCCCCTGATGAACCTTACAGCTTGCCTTTGAACTCGTTCTAACGCTTCGATGTCCTTAATGTAGTAAGGGTCCAGACGATAGAATCGTATTCCAGTATAAAGTACAAGTCCTCTGTATGCCTGTTTCCTACATTCTCTCGGGCAGTGACGAAGGTTTCTACGTATTAAAGAAGCCTAGTGTTGAATCGGCTTTCTTGACAGTGTTTGTGACATGTGCTCCCCATTTTAGGTCATCATTGCTCCAAGTTATGGATTCTGTTTGACTTGTTGTAATACACGGTTGTTAAGACTGTAGTAATGTGATGATTTGTTGTTTATACTCATTAGGTAGCACACGCATTCCCTCACAGGTCATTTTGGAGTACATTGTGGTCCTGTTGTGATTGTATCTTTCTATATAGCAGGCAATCATCTGCGAATAGTGTTACTTGTGATTTTACTGCCCCTGTTAAGTCGTTAACGTAGCATACGATTAAAGATTGGTCCCAGGACGGTGCTTGAAGCTACCTTAACAAAGGCCGAGTGTTTGCCATCGACCAGAACTATCATGCTCCTTTTTGTGACAAATATTTTTAACAAGTTGAGAATTGGTCCGTCTATGCCGTAGTTCTGAAGCTTTGTTAGTTGTTTCTGGTGTGGTACCATATCGGAGGCCTTTGAGAAATACAATATGACAAAATCTGTTTGGTGTCCTTGGTCATTAAATCTCAGAAGGTCATCTATGGTGGTCAGCAGCAGTGTCTCACATGAGAAACCAAGCTCAGAAACCATGTTGAAGTGGTGTGAGTATTATATTTGTTTTCAAGTGTTTCAATAGGCGTTTACATATGATATGTTCAAGTAGTTTGCAAGTGACGCATGTCAAAGATACAGGTCTATAATTTTCAGGTAAGTGTACATTTCCTTTCTTGTAGACAGGTGTTATATTGGCTTTCAACCAGTCTTGTTGTAGTAGTCCCACGTCTGCTGATTTTTGGAATACGGCTTTAAGACCTGAAGCTAGTTGTTTTGTGCAACTTTTCAGCAGGTTGTTGGGTAGGTTACCTGGTCCGATGGCTTTGAAAGGCTTAATGTCGGCTAGTAGTTTTTCAACGCCTTCAGTTCTTATCGTTATAAGTGGTAATAGGTGTTTAATTGTCCTAGTGAGTGGAGTTGATGTATCACCCTCATCTTTATTGAACACTGATTCAAACTGGTTAAGTAGGATATTGGCTTTGTCTTTGCTGTTGTTTATCAGGTGGCCATTTTCTTTCATGGCTGGTATGCCAAGTATTTCTTGGCGTCTGGATTTAACGTAACGCCAGAATGGTTTAGTATTGTTTTATTGTAGTACGGTATAAAAAGTCATATTTATATAGTCTAATTTCAGCTTTCTTAAATTCTTTCTTGCATTTCTTTTGGAAATAATAGTAGCCTGTTTGAATAGTCTTGCTTTTGGTTTCAGCATGTTTCGTAATTTTTTATTTAGCCATGGTAAAGAATTTCTAGTAGAGCATACTTTTGTTGGTACATGTTTCTCCAGTATTTGAAATATTGTAGATGTAACTGTTGTCCGTCCATAGCACCTCATGTGTAGAAATATCTTGTTTGGTTCTAGTTCGCTTGAAAGCTGAGAGATTGTATTTTGTATCGAGTCCCAGTCGGCTTTCCCGAAGATATATTTCTTTTTCGTTTCAGCTGTTTAATACGTTGTGGAATTATGTCAAAGTCTGTTACTGCCATTGCATGATCACTGATACCAGGGATGCTTGGTGATGATTTACACAAGGTTGGATTTTTTGTAAAAACTAAGTCAAGTGTGTTGTATCTAGTTGGCTAGTTGTGAAGTTGTGTTAGCCCAAAGTCAACAGAAAGTTCTATGAGCTATTGTTGTATGTCACGGTCATTGGCTCCTGGTTTGACTGTTAGTGTGTTCCAATCAATATCCGGGCAGTTGAAATCATCTGCTATTACTAAATGTTTACCATAGTTTCTATCCATGATTTTACTTGATGAATCTTTGATGTTTGTCATATCTTTCATATTTCGATGAGGCATATAAAATGATACAAGTCTTTGGAGTTATCTAATTTTACTTTGGACCAAGTTAACTCGCATTCTGTGACATATTTAAATTTTTCATCACATAAAAGATTTGATCTGATGCCTGTAAAAACACCCCACCTAGTGTGTCTCTATCATTACGATGAAATACATCGTTCTCTGGAAATACTTCACTAGATTTGATAGTTTTATTTGGGTCCTTGTCCGGTTTGAAGCCATGACTCTGTTCCACAGATAACATCAGTTTTGTGTATTCAACTAATGCTTTGAATTCTGTTTTATTTGTTCTTAAACTGCAGCAATAAGAGTCTTAAGTTTACACCTTGTATATATTGATCTGTGTTTGCTGCACTAGTATGTCTGGATGTTTCATTGCTATGATTTACAGTGCTGTTACTGCAGTTTTTCATCTTGAAGGCGATTGACTGGTTGCCTTCTTCGGACCGCTAGAATGTATAGGACTGAATGGTGCGTTAGATGCAAATGAGTCAATGGTGATTCTAAGTCTGACAATGGTGTGAACATAGTTGTGGTATATGCAGTTCAAAGCTATTGAATGTGATGTTGTCTATGTTTATGCTGTTACACTTACACCAGTGCCAAACGAGATGGCTTTTCTCTAGGTAAGACATGTTCATAGAGCTGATATCACCACAGGTTTTATGGTACAAAATACTACAATTGTTGCAACAGACACCTACTTGGCTCCATGTAACAGGTATTTCGCACACTCCACATGGAAATATTGAGTTATTCTTTTGTCCTGGGTTTTGTTTGTTAGATGTCGTTCGCTAGTAAGATAAGACGTTGATAGTTTTGTAGTCTGTTTTGGTAGCAATACGTGGTGGCTTGCGACTAGTTTTTACGGTGTTCAGATGTTTTGCATAGGCTATGCTTTATAATAATCTAGGCCTTGATGAGTTTTCACTAATTCCGCACAAAGATAAGTTGGGCTTTGAAAGTTTATTCTTGTTATGTGTGGTACAAATATTCATGATGTTGAGAATGAGAATCAGTAGAACTAGGCAAGGAAATATTGGTAGCTTTCGTTTACGTGTCGCCATCTTGGTGGAGGTGACTAGCAATACATCGTGCAGATTTTTCACGTATAAAATAATATATTTATGTCACCGAGAAGGTTTAAATGATAATACACTACGATATAAAACAGTAATCAGGAGATATTTGTAGTATTCTGTAATTTTTCCTTCACCGGTCTTCAAAACATCCTTTCACTTGCGCATGAGCTCTCTCCCAACTGACATATAAATTTGTTGTCCAAAATTCTGTTGAAATTCGTTCTAAAAACTATCTCGTATTATAAAAATATTAAACTAACGTCCTTTTCAAACACGCACATGTTAAAATAATCCAGGCCTGGCAATCTTCGTTTGAGCTATAAAGCAGGTCATAGAAAGTTGCGCTTCATATGCATACATAATGTGCATGCGGGCAATGTTTGTGACATGTCAAATCCAAACTTTTGACGTTGAACTGAAGCACTGCGAGTTTAAATTCCGTGGACGAACATAAACTATGGAATTACGATCGTAATCTAAGTTATCAGTTGCAGTAAATGACAATAAGAAAGGTAATTAAAGTAGAGCTGTGCAAGAAGAATACAGTACACGGTACTTTTCTTGTTTTTAGGCGTTAGCATATGGAAAGGTTATCCTGTCTCTCTGTCCATGCCTCAGTGGTTTCCAGATGATAAATTGAAAAAGCATCAACAGATATAGTTCAAACTTTGCACAGTTACAGTAAAAGACAATAAGAAAGGTAATGCATAGTAGAGCTGTGCAAGAAGAATACAGTACATTGGTTCATGTAATTAATAGGTTCAAACAATATGAAATATTTTTCACAAGCGTAAGTCGACAGGTACACGGTATCCGCAGTATTTTTCTTGTTTTTAGGCGTTAGCATATGGAAAGGTTATCCTGTTTCTCTGTCCATGCTTCAGTGGTTTCCAGATGATAAATTGAAAAAGCGTCAACAGATTTTGTTCAAACTTTGCACAGCTGTTAAGTACTATAAAATGAAGATCAAGTTCGATTTCCAGCACAATCCAATTTGTAGTTTTCGACTTAGGTCAATTAATTTTTTTGGTAACAGTTGACGGTTTCCAAACGATAATATGAAAACACGTCAACAGATTTTGTTAAAACACTGTACAGCTGTCAAGTACTATAAAATTATAATAAAGTTCAATTTTCAGCACAATCCCATTTAAAATTATTTTTATAGGTCCATGGTCCAGGTAAAAATTGTCTTCCGAGATGGACTGTGATCATGCTCAATTGTTCCTACTACCCAAGTTTTAATTCAGCAAAATGTGTTTATGAATATTAAAAACAATGCAGTGTGGCAGGGTATCATTTAATGTCCCATTAGATGCTCCATTTTTCTTTTTTCCATTTAGCAGAATTCATACATTTATAAAATGTTGTTGTTGCAATAACTTTTATGCTCATTCCGCTCTCCGTATTTTGAATGAAAATTTCAGTATCTTCTGCCTCGCTACCGCTACTAATATATAGTCCTGCAATGGAGGCCATCTCGGATTTTGGATCGGTACTAAAGTCTGAAACTTTGTAGAGGACCATCTAAGGTACATATCTGCAATCTTTCAAATCAATCTGCCAAATGGTTTATGGGAAAAAGAATTTTGAAATTCTGCCAATCAGAACGCATTAGTGGTCCTGGAAGCCATGTTCAATTTGCAATTAGCTAAAAAAACTCGAAATATTAAGATAACTATCCAACCTTCATTTCATCATAATTTGGCTTCATTGTGTGGAACTGTTTCCAAAAAGAAGTTGTTTGTATGTTTTTTCCATACGGTCCTATGTTAAACTGTCCTGCGATGGAGGCCATCATGGATTTTAGATCGGCACTAAAAACTCAAACTTTGTAGAGGATCATCTAATGTACATATCTGCAATATTTCAAATCAATCAGCTAAACGGTTTAGGAGAAGAAGAATTTTGAAATTCAGCCAATCAGAATGCATTAGTGGCCCTGGAAGCCATGTTCAATTTGCAATTGCCTCGAAAAACTCAAATTATTAAGATAACTATCCGACCTTTATTCCTTCATAATTTGGCTTCATTGTGTGGAATATTTCTGAAAAGAAGTTGTTTGTATGTTTTTCCAATAGAGTCCCATGTTAAACTATGTCCTGCGATGGCGGCCATCTTGGATTTTGGATTGGCACAATAAAACTCAAACATTGTAGAGGACCATCTAAGGTACATTTCTGCAATATTGCAAATCAGTCTGACAAGCGGTTTATGAGAAGATTTTTGAAATTCAGCCAATCAGAACGCATTAAAGGCTGGCATCCATGTTTAATATTTGATCAGCACAAAAAACTCGAACATTGTAAAGAACCACACAATTAACATTCCCGTCAAGTTTGGTTCCAATTGGCCAAGTGGTTTTGGAGAAGAAGATTGAAATGTGAAAAGTTTACGGACGCAAAGTGATGAGAATAGCTCACACTGACCCTTGGGATCAGGTTAGCTAAAAAGATTTTATTTTAATACAATGGTCAAAAAGTGAAATCTCTTGAAAGAAACCGAGACCTCAGAATATTAGACAACTTGAACCATACAATAAGACAACTTTGACCGAATATTGGTTATATTTTGTAAATAAAAATGAGATATATTGAAATTTGTTTATGGTTTATTTTGATGTCAATGATCAATAAAATATAAAAGCAATGAAGATGGCATTTCCCTGATAATATAAAAGCAATAAAGATGGCATTTCCTGATGTTAAACTAAGTTCTGTAATTTTAAATTGCATAAATAACATCATCTTTGTTGAGACTATCCAATGAATCTTGCTGTTGGGTTTCAAGTGGTTCAATAGATATAGATAGGAAACCATTTTAACATTTTCCTATAGGTTTCTGTGTTAAAATAGTTCCTTAGAGTGCAGCCATTGATGAATTTCAATCACATAAACAAGCATAGACTTTTAAGAGAACCCTCCAATTCGCTTGAATCAGCTTTGCAGTTTCAGAAAAGATGACTTTTAAAAATCCTATAGAATCCTCTGTTAAAACTTTGTAATGGTAATGGTGGCCATTTTTACTGTCGTATTGGTACAGGACCATCTAATAATTATTCCTAATAACTTTTGTTTTAATTTTTTAACAAGTTTCAGAAAAAAAGTGTTTTAAAACTTTTTCCCATACAGTCCCATGTTAAACTAGTCCTGCAGTGGCAGCCATATTGTTTTTACAATAAAAACAAACTTTGTAAAGGTCCCCAATGAACATTCTTACCAAGTTTGGTTTCGATTGACCCAGTATTTTCAGAGAAGAAGATTTAAATGTAAAAAGTTTGCAGATGACGACGGACACAAAGTGATGACAATAGCTCAAATGACCCAAACTTTAAAACATTATTAATAATATTACCGGTATGGTTTGTTTTGTTTTTGTTTTCTTATAAGAGTTGCATATATTTATTCCATAGATGGTCTGAGTTGTCTCGGTAGTGGGGCTGAGTAATCTCAAAAGTAGACATGCACAGTTATCTCAAAAGTAGATGGGTTGAGTGTCCTGCATGCAGGTATAATTGTTAAACACTGCTATATCAATGTGAATTATTGTTGGTTATTAACACTGTAATTTGTATACATAAATGCTGAGCAAAATAAAATAAATAAATAAAGTCATCATGAGTTGTAGAATGGACGAAAGTAACTACATATACAATATTTATTTCCATTATTAAAGTTTTGCAATCAAATTTGAAAATGTCACAACAAGTCATTTTATCACATGATGGTTCTTTGAATAAATGAAACAATAATATTACAAGACATAGTTGTACTAAAAGTGTGTGCAATGGTTTCAAAAAGAGATAACATCAACAGTACTTATACAAGTTAAATTATGTTTTGAAATAACATTGCAGATCGTTAAATAAATATTGTTAACCTCCTTTAAAAAACTGATAATACGAGTCTGGTTATTGTTCATTTAAAGTAAACAACTATTTGATTGCCCCATTTCTATAATATCCCTATGGTTTTATATCTTTTTACTATATACTTAAATATCTGCAATTATAAACTATAAAATTTATCCTAAATCATTTCATCTTCTACTAAAATTATTTGTACTTGACAGAAAATTGTTCTACACATATAGAACTAGACAAAGTCGATCTAGCGATCGCTGATACCCCCGCTTTTGTGAAAATTTCTAACGTTTTTCGTGGACTGTGACCTTGAAATTTGACGGATTTCCCCCAAAATCGATAGGCTTCTTACCAACCTGATATATGACAATATCCCAAAGTTTCATTCAAATCGGATGTAAACTTTTTGAGTTATTGTCCGGAAACAACTTTTTTGTTAAAATTTCTAACGTTTTTCGTGGACTGTGACCTTGAAATTTGACGGATTTCCCCCAAAATCGATAGGCTTCTTACCAACCTGATATATAACAATATCCCAAAGTTTCATTCAAATCAGATGTAAACTTTTTGAATTATCATCCGGAAACCAAATGTGTACGGACGAACGGACGGACGGAAGGACGGACGGACATGAGGACCACTATATACCCCCGACTCTGTCGAGCGGGGGTATAACAAAAACAATAATGATTGCATCAACATCACAGTATTGACTGGCATACAACCTTTAGAATTTAAATAGATATGCATTTTATGTCACATGCTTACATTTTTCTTTACCAATAGAGTGAATAAGTTCTACAATCCTTTAAGGTCAGCATATACTTCTATATATCATTTTAACTTAGTTGTGCACAATTATTATAAGGAAACATTTATAAGCTTCACACAAACTGTAACAGAATTAACAATCTTTTCAAAATGTCAAACATGTACTGAGGTCTACAGTATAATAGACTGTGTAAAAATCTCACTTTTAGTTTCTTTTCTTGTTTGTTTGTTTGAATGGTGTTAAAACGCCACTTTCAGCAATTTTTCAGCTATTTCATGGCATCCAGTTTTTATTGGGGGAGGAAGCCGGAGTACCCGGAGAGAACCCACGACCTGCGGTAGGAAAACTGGCAATCCTTGTCAATTAAGATTGGAGTCGAGTACACCCTGCCGGCAGTGAGAATCGAACCCGCCATCTCAGTGTTAACAGACCACGTGATCAATAGTAGACGAACTACCTTGACCACTCGGCCACCGAGGCCCCCCTCTTTTCATGTTACATGAACACAATAGTCCATGTTTATACATGTATCACAATAATGACAACAATATACTAATCTTCTTCACAATTTGTAACAATATCACTTATTTTTTAAGGACTGACCCAAACAATTTTCAAAACTATCACATATATTATAGTAAAATAAAAATCTAAACATGCAAATATGACCATTTAACATTTACTCTTCAAAAGACTGCTGTCCATTAGACAGTATTGACTGTAACTTAAGTAATATATGACAGAGAACAATTGGTGATTAAAACTCCATTGGAAGCTTCAAAAGATTGTTGTTTTAAAGTTAGATTTGCTCACTTGCATGTCCCATATGTGTAAAATTAACAGACTTAGGAAGGTGAAGAAACTTTGTGTCTCCTGAAAATACTGCATTTGAAAGAATGAACTTCAACCTTCAGGTCTTTACAGCAGGACTTGCACATAAAAAACATAGAAATAGAGGGACAGGTTCAAAGTAAACCATATTAAACACATGGTGCCTGAATGTTGGATATTACTACTTTCTCTCTAACGATTCTACGACATGACTAACATCTCCTAAACAATCAAAACCCTGAATGTTGACAGCCCTATATAAAGTACATAAATATTTACATGAAACATATCACAGAAAGTAAACAAATCATAGCACTGAGAATAACATACAAAACATGAGGTTACAGAGGAATTATTGTTTACACATACTTAGTCAACAAATGTACAACAGAAGTTATTATACACAAGTATTTTTAAAGCTCTAATACTATTGTTATAAAGGAAAGTGGAAGAAAACTGTGTTTACTAAATGTTCTACAAGATGAAACATAATAAAACATCACTCAAGGTGACCAAATACTACACACTAGGTGAAAAATATTTTAGGTGACACTTGGAAGTTAGCTGTGAGAAGTTAATTTCCTCTATAAGGAACAAATGTATATAAAAGACAACGTTGGATGGTGTTTAATATTGTGGCACATACACAACAGTTATGACTGTTAACCAAATGAATAGAAAACTTGTTAAAAGGTAAATCAAACACTTCAAACTAACTAGTATATCTGATAGGAATTAAGACCACGCTGATAGACTAAAAGTAACTCAATATATAAATTATATAAATGAAGTCTTTCCTGAAAACCATGAACTAACATTTATAAAATATTACTTTTGTAGAAATGACTGGAAAAGTTTAAGCAATACACTGTGATATCTGGGGTAGGAAATAGTAGTGTAATTAAAGTGTATTTTTCTTCACAATGTAATTGGTTAAATAAGACAATTTTATGGTGCAGTATAATTTTTCCACATATTTATGAAACATTTATATATTGTTTAAGCACACACACTTTTTATAATGTCACAGTCAACAAACTGCTGCACTGCCACTTCATGGTCCAAATATGACACTCAAACCACAAACTTCATTACAAAATTAGACGTAATTTTGCAGATCAGTATGAAATGGAAATAGCTGTGCCAGAAGTAAAATAGTATTAGAAGAAACAAATGAGAGAAAAATACTTTGGAACATGCAAAGTACTGATCAATATCTTAAAGCAGAAAAAACATGTCTGAACTATAATAAATTTAATGTTTTTTCTGCTCGTTACATGTTCTTTCCACTTTCTTTGCCAATTAAATTACATTTTTCATTTGAATAAAATTTCTACAAGTTTAATACATGAAAAACACATTATTTATAAACAACCATATACAATGTACATGTATGAATCCTGCAATGTCTGAAAACTACACAACAAAAATATACATATGTAGACATGAAAGTCGAAAATTGTTTGTTTGTGGTTTAGTGCCACTTTCAAGAATGTTTGGACTATATCATTGGGTTCAGGAAAGCCTGAATACCAATGACAACCCCCTTACCTTTGCCAGAAAATCTGCCAATGATTGTGAATAAGGGTTTGAGTCCTGCAAACCCTGCCTGCAGTTAGGCTTGAACCCTTCAATCTTAATGTTGACAGGCATGTGATCCACAGAAGATGGCCAACTACCTTAATGTTGACAGGCGTGTGATCCACAGAAGATGGCCAACTACCTTAATGTTGACAGGCATGTGATCCACAGAAGATGGCCAACTACCTTAATGTTGACAGGCGTGTGATCCACAGAAGATGGCCAACTACCAAAATGTTAACAGGCGTGTGATCCACAGAAGATGGCCAACTACCTTAATGTTGACAGGCGTGTGATCCACAGAAGATGACCAACTACCTTAATATCAACAGGCATGTGATCCACAGAAGATGGCCAACTACCTTAATGTTAACAGGCATGTGATCCACAGAAGATGGCCAACTACCTTAATGTTAACAGGCATGTGATCCACAGAAGATGGCCAACTACCTTAATGTAAACAGGCGTGTGATCCACAGAAGATGGCCAACTACCTTAATGTTAACAGGCGTGTGATCCACAGAAGAGGGCCAACTACCTTAATGTTAACAGGCATGTGATCCACAGAAGATGGCCAACTACCTTAATTTTAACAGGCGTGTGATCCACAGAAGATGGCCAACTACCTTAATGTTAACAGGCATGTGATCCACAGAAGATGGCCAACTACCTTAATGTTAACAGGCGTGTGATCCACAGAAGATGGCCAACTACCTTAATATTAACAGGCATGTGATCCACAGAAGATGGCCAACTACCTTAATGTTAACAGGCATGTGATCCACAGAAGATGGCCAACTACCTTAATGTTAACAGGCATGTGATCCACAGAAGATGGCCAACTACCTTAATGTTAACAGGCATGTGATCCACAGAAGATGGCCAACTACCTTAATGTTAACAGGCGTGTGATCCACAGAAGATGGCCAACTACCTTAATGTTAACAGGCATGTGATCCACAGAAGATGGCCAACTACCTTAATGTTAACAGGCATGTGATCCACAGAAGATGGCCAACTACCTTAATGTTAACAGGCGTGTGATCCACAGAAGATGGCCAACTACCTTAATCACTATGAAACCTTCAAAGTCATAGAAACATGACATCTACTTATTTGTCCTTAATAACTGGGTAGTAGGATATTTTATTTTTATACTACTGAATTAACACAATGTTATGCGGAACCATTAATTATGTCAGAAACATACAATATCAAAATAATAATGTCAGAGCCTTAGAAACAATAACAAATTAATGACTGTCAGAGGGGGCAAACATTTCTATCTGTTTCTAAGTTTCACAGAAATAATATTTATATTGTATAACAGGCTATGGATAGTTTTTTATCCTGCAATTCTAAAAAATGTTTTTTCTATTGAAAAGTTCATCAAAAAGTACACTGCTAGAAGGTTTCAAAGTTGACAACAATCAAACAAATATTGTAACAATATGGCAGGAACCAAAACATGTACTACAGATACCGTATAGCGGGTTATTTTAGCGGGTGTAAAATTTGGCGGTTTTTAGGTCAAAATGTATTGCAAAAAAATTGGTGGTTTTCATTTTGGCGAATGGGCAAAACCATAGAACCATAGAAAAAAAATTTGGCGGTCTAGCAATCCCGGATAACATATGTTTGTGTATTTTCCAATTGGAACGTACGTTAACAAGGGGACAACATAGGAAGGGGACGGAAACAGGCTATGTTTTACAAATCTACCAATTTTCTATAAGTTATTATTGATAATTTTAATTGTGCATATACAGGTAAAATCACCCTGCATACCCATTTCGTAATTATGACAGATTTAATAATTGTGTGGTTTGTTGAAATGCTTATTCGCATTTTTATTTAACGGTTTAAATGACAGTTAATAGAGGTGTCAATTTGACAACTAGATCACAATCAGGCCTTTGATCTTTAAACACAGGTAAAACAGATGAATAGATTTGTTGATTAGTCAAAATAATTTAACACATTTTGCGCAGATATTGACCAAATTAGCCGTAGGACATTAATGAATATATAGATTATTAATTAACACAATCTTGGGTAATACCAATATTTGACAAATGACCATGTTATTGATTAAATTTACATTACCGATCGTCTATAAAACATTTTACCGGAGTTTCTAAAATCATGAATTTTAGCGGTTTTTAATTTGGCGATTTCAGTTTGACAGCTAAAATACGCCAAAATTTGCACCACGCTAAAATAACCCGCTATACGGTACCAGGTGAAGTTATTTGTATATTATAATATACTGATGTACCTATAGTACAGCACATACAATGATTGCAGGACAAATATATATACATATACATATATATATCTATAGCTTTGACTCATCTCATAATCTGCACAACTGTATAAAGGCTTGTATAGACCTACTAGTATTAAAAAAATTTGGTTTTGAAGTTATGAAACAACCACTTTAAGTCTGCAGCTGTATGCTCACAACAGAACATGGTATCGCAATCTTGCATGCATTATAACAGTAAAGTAGCAATTGAACCAATAAAAATTTATTAAACCAAATAATTAAAAATATAACTAAATATTTGGTGAAATTATAACCATTTATCATTATAAATTATGCATGCAAACAATAAAAATGTAATATACTAATTATTATTTGACTTTATGTAATGTAGAAAATCTGTATGTTAATGTTTTCTACACTTACATAATGTACAATAACAGAGAACAGGTTGTACAGTAACATATCATATCTGCTAATGTATCACATTGTTTAAAAAATGTACAATTACAAAAAAACTATTGAGCTCAATCTAAATTGTCTTAGTAATAAATAATATAACATTTTGTTAAATAAACATCTTGACCTATGACCTGTGTTGTGATAACAGCTGTCTATGAGCCATCATCTCTGTTGGTGTAAGTGGCTGTGCATCATCATTCATCCTGTGAATTGGTGGATGGGAGGACATGCGTCTTCTGCGAGCTGATTTGTCTTTATTTTCCCTTGTTGATCGGTCATTGTCTGAGTTGAGGGCCTGAGCTAGATCACTGACGGTGGTCTGTCTATCACCATCAACACTTGGAATGTCTGACAAAATTGAAATCGAACTCTCGTCTTCATCTTCATTTTTACTGTCACTAATATACTTGTCATCTATGTCTGGCACAACTTGTAAAGGTCCACTCAAGCTTGACATAGCTCTCCTGTAAAAATTAAAGAAAATCTGCCATAAGACACTACCAGTTATAAAACACCTTGCTTCTAAAATTTACATGTTTTATTCAAACAGAAGGACTATTTAGTGGTAGCAGCTTGCATACTTGTAATTACAGACAAGGCAAATATAATATTACGTGTTTGTTTGTTGAAATTGTTGAATTCTACTTTCAACAATTTTTTACTGATATTTGGTATGTGAGTCAACCATGATTAGTCACAAACTAAGTTTGAATAACATTTTGGTCCAATGATTTTTTATGAAATTGTGACTTTGAAAATTTTATATGCGTGTAGGGGACTTAGTATTGTACTCTTGTAAAGGCTGTGTTGAATACACCCTAACTATTTAGCAACCAAGACCCTTATATAATTAAAAGGCCCCTGTTACAAAAGTGCTGACATTTCTGCCCAAATATACTTATAGTGGAAAATATGTACCCCGGTAGATATATTACATGTACTGAAAAACTTTTTAAGGTACAGAATTAAAACAGTGATTTTGTTTGCTTGAATTTAGCTCTTAATTTTAGAGCGAATTTCACAAATTTTTCTAAATATTTCCCAATAAATGAAACAAAATACCAATATTATTATAGTTTTGACATTTGCACAATAATGAAAATATCTCATTAGAAACAAGATTTTATCTCGTTAAAGACAAGATTATCATCAGAGTCCACAAGATTAATCATTCCAAGTGTCTCACTTAAAGAACAAAATGGCGGTTTCTGCAGTCCTCTGTCTATTTTTTAACATCTCATGTACTGTCACACAATAGTAAATATTACACAAAGAAAATGACAAAGTTAAATAAAAGATGCCTTTAAGTAACTGACAGCATCACATTCTGTACTTCAAGAGTGTTTTCCATTTGTATACCAGCTGGTGTATTTCTCAATGATCATTCCATATTCAACTGCTGTGTTTGAAATGAGTTTCTCACTAATGAGACAGCGTGGTACCCATGGGTGAGATAAGAATTTCACACTCCTTTTTTCATAAAAATGCATTGTGACGTCAACTGTCAGTTCAGCGAGAAAAAATAAAAAAAATATATTCTTTAGTTGTGTTCGTTTACTAGGCCTCTTTAAATATGAAACATGAAAACAATGTATCTGAGCTTCCATGTAGCAATTTATGCTGCAATTTGACAGCAGTGCACATCAAAACAAACATGTTGACATAACAAATGTACAATGAAGATAACTCAATTTTTTACATCTTACAACAGAACAGCACCTGATTTTTTTTAACAAATTAGTGAGAAATAGAATCAACACTGGTGGTAGGGCAAGATGAGAAAATTTCAGACACCTGCATGAAAGATTTCTTTTGGTCTCCAACTTGGCAGGACCTCATTGAAGAACAGAAATCTTTTCACTTGAGTGTCTGAGATTCAAGCGTATTGCCCTCCTAACGGTGTTAGATCCTATATTTCTATGAAGGGAATCATTCTGAATCCAAAGAGAAACAGACCTACACGAACAAATCTTGATGCAGCGATGAGAATCTCCTATAGTGACCATGAAACCAATGAAGAACTGACACAATTAGTTGACATGTTTCCCAGTTTCAAGAAAAACTTCTATAAATCTTTTCAATTGAAAAGGTGGGGCTGTTTAAACAAGTGTGGACTGTGAGCAAGCTCACAAAGGGATACCGCCGCTTCGCTTCAAGTCCAATTATCTCCCCTGAATAATATCCGACAACGATGAAAATTCTTCATGCACATCTACATATGATGTACTTTCTTCATGTAAAGTTTCATCAAAATCTGTCAAGCGGTTTAGGAGGAGAAGCGCTTACAAGGGATGTGGACAGACGGACAGACAGACAGACGGACAGACAGACAGGGTGATTCCTATATACCCCCCCCCCCAAACTAGTTTGCGGGGGGTATAAAAAAAGGAAGAGAATCACTGCTATTAGTAAGATGGGGCAATAATTGGATGGTTTGATACTATACATTATATATTGGTGATAGGTCTCCAGTCTGGTGTTAGTCATTACCATTTTAATGCAAACAAAAATTATACCAGAGGCTCTCAAGAGCCTGTATCACTCATCACTCACCTGATTTTATAGGCAATGAAGATGGCATTTCCCTGATGTTAAACTAAGTCTTGTAATTTTCAATAAACTTTAAAGAGGACCATCCAAACAATATTGCTAGAAAAATTAGTTTCCATTGGTTAACCGATTTTATAGAAAAGATTTTTTTTAATTAGCCCATAGGGTCCTATGTTAACTAAGTCCTGCAGTGGTGGCCACTATGAATTTTCAATTGGCAATAAAAAACATAAACTTTAAAAAAGACCATCCAAACAATATTGTCACTTAGTTTTGTTTCTATTGGTTTTATTATTAGTCAGTTTCAGAGATGAAACCTAATAAAACTTTTTCCTATAGGGTCTACTGTTAATCTATGTAATGTGGTGGCCATTTTAACTGGTTTTAGGGAAGAAGCATTTTTAAAATTGTTCCCAAAGGGTCCTATGTTAAACTAAGTTCTGCTGTGGCAGCCATGTCCTGCTGTGGCGGCCATTTTGAATTTCCAATTAGGACAAAAAACATGAACTTCATAGAGGACCATCCAAACAATATTGCTAGTAAGTTTTGTTTACATTGGTTAACTGGTTTCAGAGAAGACACTTTTTTTAACTTTTCCCAATAGGGTCCTATGTTGAACTTAGTACTTCGGTGGCGTCCATTTTGATTTTCCTATTGGCATATAAAACATAAACTTTATAAAGGACCATCCAAACAATATTGGTAGTACGTTTTGATTTGATTGGTAACCTGGTTTCAGAGAAGAAGGCTTTTTTTAACTTTTTCCCCATAGGGTCCAATATTAAACAAAGTCCTGTTGTGGTGGTCATTTTGAATTTCCTATTGGGTTAAAAAACACAAACTTTAAACAGAATTTAACAGGTCCCTCAAAACTTCCAAATTTCTGTGACACATTCAAAATGAACTTCAGAAGTAATCACACATGATTGTGTCAGAGACATGGTTAATTTATATTTTTATGAATTTTAAGAGCATTCCTTTAGAGAAGCAATGAATACAAGTTAGCTTAGCCATGATTGACTATTATCCCTGTAATGGTCTTCAAGTGCAAACTAAATACCAAGAGTACATTTTACAGTTTACAATGATGATGCTGTTCTATACCATGACGTAGTTTAGTTGTATATAATTGATATGTTTGATGATAACACTGTACAGTGACAAACAATAGATTATATCAAGTATAGTTTTACCATTTAGCCACAAGTGAGTGCACATACTCCATTACTTCTGGTGCAGTCAGACGCTTCTCTGAATTCAGTGTTAAAAGGTTTTGGATAATATGTTTGGAATCTTCAGATACTCTTCCATCACTAAAATATAAATAAAAAAACAAATAATGTAAGCAAACAAAAAAAGAACAAGTGTGGACTGTGAGCATGCTCACAAAGGGATACACCCCACTTCGATTTCAACTCCACTTTTTCTCCCCTTAATGATAACCGATGTCAATAAAAATCCTTCATGCACATCTACATATAATGTACTTCCTTCATGCTAAGTTTCATTAAATTTCATCAAGCGGTTTAAGAAGAGTTGTGTTACAGGGGATGTGGACAGACTGACAGTTAGACAGACAGACAGGTTGATTCCTATATACCCCCCAAACAATTTTACAGGGGTATCATTCACAGATATATTTTTTATCAAATTAAAGGATTGATAACAGAGATAAACCTGTAAATTTCAGATGATTAACTGCTAAACCATTCTATGTCAAAATATGTTTCCCTATGCCAGCAATCTATTAATGTCAATCATACAAAAAACAAAAACTGTATTTATTCAAGCAATAATAACAATATTTAATTTGTCAAGGGGTAAAGAGCACATAATGTATTACACTGGTTTCGGAGAATCTTGTATGATGGCTAACTGACAATTAAACAAAATGTGACACAAAGTACACTAGAAATTTTGATGAATTATTTAAATAGTTCTTGCAATATGTTCTTAGTGTAAATGATTCCAAAAACCCATTAAAAATATATTTATTTTCATTGATTCTATTACAAAATTCAGAACAATACAAGAAACAAAGCACATATTCTTAGTGGAGCAGGATATGCTCACCCTTCAGGAATAACTTATAACCTTTGTTCATAGAGGTTTGTGTTGCTTTTTTCTGAAGGTTTTGACCCAATGTTGCCTCTTGTGTTTATCAATTTTCTGTTAGCTAAGGCTTTAGATTTCTACTTTAGTTTCACCTTGCAAACCATAGTGTAAAGATTGAAATATCCCCAGGTATTATGTTTCTGCCTGTTCATGAACATGAAAAGTTATTCTCACTAGCGCATAAAGTTACCTTGGCATCGTAAATTCAGCAGCTTTTATCTTCCGAAACAGTTCCTGTGGTTGGCTGTCATAGAACGGAAACTGTCCATATAACATAGTAAACAGTACCACTCCTAATGCCCACATATCACTGGGCTTACCTAAATATGGCTTACCTACAATTATAACATAGTAAACAGTACTACTCCCCATGTCCACATACATGTATCACTGGGCTTACCTAAATATGGCTTACCTACAATTATAACATAGTAAACAGTACTACACCCCATGTCCACATACATGTATCACTGGGCTTACCTAAATATGGCTTACCTACAATTATAACATAGTAAACAGTACTACTCCCCATGTCCACATACATGTATCACTGGGCTTACCTAAATATGGCTTACCTACAATTATAACATAGTAAACAGTACTACTCCCCATGTCCACATACATGTATCACTGGGCTTACCTAAATATGGCTTACCTACAATTATAACATAGTAAACAGTACTACTCCCCATGTCCACATACATGTATCACTGGGCTTACCTAAATATGGCTTACCTACAATTATAACATAGTAAACAGTACTACTCCCCATGTCCACATACATGTATCACTGGGCTTACCTAAATATGGCTTACCTACAATTATAACATAGTAAACAGTACTACTCCCCATGTCCACATACATGTATCACTGGGCTTACCTAAATATGGCTTACCTACAATTATAACATAGTAAACAGTACTACTCCCCATGTCCACATACATGTATCACTGGGCTTACCTAAATATGGCTTACCTACAATTATAACATAGTAAACAGTACTACTCCCCATGTCCACATACATGTATCACTGGGCTTACCTAAATATGGCTTACCTACAATTATAACATAGTAAACAGTACTACTCCCCATGTCCACATACATGTATCACTGGGCTTACCTAAATATGGCTTACCTACAATTATAACATAGTAAACAGTACTACTCCCCATGTCCACATACATGTATCACTGGGCTTACCTAAATATAGCTTACCCACAATTATAACATAGTAAACAGTACTACTCCCCATGTCCACATACATGTATCACTGGGCTTACCTAAATATAGCTTACCTACATGTAAATAATGCAGTCAACAGTATTTCTAAATATCAATTTCAATTAAATTACCAGTCATATCTATAAATAAACTAGAGTATGCCAGAAACCTGTTACAGCTCACCTAGACACAACTGAAAAATGCCATTTCTTTTTTAAGTAATTGCAGCCCTCTTGATTGTAAGTTAGACCTATCAAACATAATATTATTTCAGAGGACAAGTTCAAATAAGCATAAAATGCAGAAACTGTAAATAAAGAACATTACTTTAAACCTAAACATTTTAAAATTTTGGTGGGCCTAATAGTTTCAGTGGCATTATTCCTGAAAAGTTTGGCTTCTTATTGACCAATAGGTTTCTGAGCGTTCTAATTAAACATGAAAAGTTTACTAAATTAAAGACAAACTTCGAAAAATTTTTTAATATGATTCAGTTATTAAGCGAAAAAGAAATGTACATGCCTTTAAAATTTTTGTTCCATATTTAAAAGTTACCCTTTAAGAGTGGATTTACTGTGGACAAAAAAATATTGCACTTATGAAGGTCTGTCATCTATTGAATATTGAAAATTAAATAAACAATGTATATATTACTACAATAATTTACCATAGTCTGTGGTAATTTTGGAAGCTTTTACGTTCCATAATATTTAAACAATAGTTGCCATAACTAGGGATAACTTTGACATTTAAACTGTTATGGCGGCTTTCTTTATATCTAGTAGCTGTAGATTATCGATCACGTTATCAGAAAATCGCGATCACTTGAGCGCTTTAGAAAGTTACGGTCGACACGGCTAAAATTATTATCTTTCGGTTAAAAATAAAGTTCGTGTCTAATTTTGGAGAATATTGGTTAAAATAACGAAAAATGGTTAAATGGTTAGCTTCTGGGATGTTAAATGTGTTGATTAGTAATAGCTTCTGGGATGTTAAATGTGTTGATTAGTAATAGCTTCTGGGATGTTAAATGTGTTGATTAGTAATAGCTTCTGGGATGTTAAATGTGTTGATCAGTAATAGCTTCTGGGATGTTAAATGTGTTGATCAGTAATAGCTTCTGGGATGTAAAATGTGTTGATCAGTAATAGCTTCTGGGATGTTAAATGTGTTGATTAGTAATAGCTTCTGGGATGTTAAATGTGTTGATCAGTAATAGCTTCTGGGATGTTAAATGTGTTGATTAGTAATAGCTTCTGGGATGTTAAATGTGTTGATCAGTAATAGCTTCTGGGATGTTAAATGTGTTGATCAGTAATAGCTTCTGGGATGTAAAATGTGTTGATCAGTAATAGCTTCTGGGATGTAAAATGTGTTGATTAGTAATAGCTTCTGGGATGTTAAATGTGTTGATTAGTAATAGCTTCTGGGATGTTAAATGTGTTGATTAGTAATAGCTTCTGGGATGTTAAATGTGTTGATTAGTAATAGCTTCTGGGATGTTAAATGTGTTGATTAGTAATAGCTTCTGGGATGTTAAATGTGTTGATTAGTAATAGCTTCTGGGATGTTAAATGTGTTGATCAGTAATAGCTTCTGGGATGTAAAATGTGTTGATCAGTAATAGCTTCTGTGATGTTAAATGTGTTGATTAGTAATAGCTTCTGGGATGTTAAATGTGTTGATCAGTAATAGCTTCTGGGATGTTAAATGTGTTGATCAGTAATAGCTTCTGGGATGTTAAATGTGTTGATCAGTAATAGCTTCTGTGATGTTAAATGTGTTGATCAGTAATAGCTTCTGGGATGTTAAATGTGTTGATCAGTAATAGCTTCTGGGATGTAAAATGTGTTGATCAGTAATAGCTTCTGGGATGTTAAATGTGTTGATCAGTAATAGCTTCTGTGATGTTAAATGTGTTGATCAGTAATAGCTTCTGGGATGTAAAATGTGTTGATCAGTAATAGCTTCTGTGATGTTAAATGTGTTGATCAGTAATAAATTCAGGGATGTTAGTAAGATTCTGTATAGAGTTTGTTTGTTTCTTTATTTATGAGAAATAAGAACACAATTTCAATAATTCCAAAACAATACATGTAATGAAAAATGGTTTAAATATGACGTGAATACCTGTAATGCACAGTTTTTTTATTCAACAATCTTATGTTTTAGTTAAAGATTTCAAAATTATTTATATATTTAAGAAAAAATTAAAAGACCATAAAAGAAAATATAGTATAGTTTACTGAAAACAGTCAGACACGATTTTATTATATAGAGATCACTACTCCTATAAAACTAGTTCTCTGTTCTAACTAAATATCAGTGAGATGGTACCCATCTCTGTGGGCCCCGCTGTATTAGTAATTCAGAAAGCAATAATGTGACCTTAAGGTCAAAGGTGATCAAACATGGTATGCAACACATTGCCTTGATATTACCTACATAGTATCAAAAGTATCAAAAGCCTACCTCAAAAGATAAAAAAGTTACAGCCTGGACATGAATTTGTCATTAAGAAATCAATAATGTGACTTTAAGGTCAAATTTCAATCTCAAAGGTGATCATCCCAGGTATATGACACATCATCTTGATATTATCTCCACACATACCAAATATCAAAAGCCTACCACAAAAGATACATGTGTATAAAAGTTATAGCACGGACACAATTAGTTTCGGACTGATGGACGGATGCATGGACAGACAGACTGATCACTATATGGCGTCCACCACTAACGGCAGGGCCCTAATTATCCAACAAGTGTGTGTCATTCGAGAATTTTTTAACATCATCAAATCAAAGCAAAGATTGCCCATGATACCATAATTATGCCTAATTATAACCAACTAAATAATAAATCCTTGAATTGATAATTTGAATGAATAGCAATGAATCTTTGTAGAGGCCAGCAGATTTATCCTTTGAACCAAATGACATGGTCACCATGGAAAATCCTTGTTGCTGATAGGCTAAAATCTGAAAAAAGTACCATAGGCTAAAATCTGAAAAAAGTACCATTAATTAAACAAGCCTGCACACAGAAAAATGTCTTGCCTGCATTCGGCATTAGTAATGGAACTAGAGGCTCCCAGGAGCCTGTATCGCTCACCTGAACCTGAAACCAAACCCTTTTTTATCCAGCTTTTCTTTGCTATAAGGAAATGCCTAACACTTCTGCAAAAGTCATTAATTTTGACCTTTTAAGAGAAATAATTCCTATAAGGAGGAGCTTTTGATGCTTATAGGGAGAAGGGAGGTTCACATCAAATTTGCTGTACCCGATATACTTTTTTAACTATCAGTCGAGAACTCTCTTGACCCGCCCCCACCACATTTTCTATTTTAGGCCAATGAAGCTATGTAGGTAGTCAGGTGTCATGATTTGCAGAATTTTGGAGGAGGACGTCCTAAAGATGATGTGTGCAATGTTTCAACACAGTCCTTTAATGGGTTAAAGAGGAGATTTTTTAAAATCAAGTAAAATTAATTAAAAAAATGTTCAAGGAGAATAATTCCTAAACGGTTCATCAGACAATCTTGACCCTAAGACATTTTTGTAGCCCTCATAGAGCAGAACAATTAAGCAATGCTAACTTTTTCTCTAGTTCTAATAATTTTCAAGATTTTGAGGCAAAAATGTCAAAAATAATCAATTTTGACAATTAAAGGGCAATAACTCCTATAAGGAGTCCTCATACAACTTCAACCCAATAGAGTGTTTCGTAGAGCTTTTGATGCAGATGAAGGCATGTCTCTTCGGTTTTCCTGTATCTGTTACACTTTTTTAAATATAAGCCAAAAACTGTATTCCCCCCCCCCTCCATTCTATTTTTAGCCATGGCGGCCATGTTGGTTAATCTGCAGCCATGGTTGGTGCAAACTTTGTTGAGGACATTTGACGGATGATGTGTACAAAGTTTCAAAGCAGTACTTTCAGTGGTTTCAGAGGAGAAGATTTTTAAAAAATCAATTAAAACCGATTTAAAAAAAACAGTTCAAGGGGAATAACTCTTAAACAGTTCATCAGACTATCTTAACCCTAAAGTCATTTTTGTAGCCCTCATAGAGCAGAACAATTAAGCAATGCTAACTTCGGGTCAGGTGAGCTAAAAATTTCTCTTCATGAGCAACAAGGAAATAGCATTAAATTGTCATAATTTAAAATATACATTGAAGGTTATTTAGGAAAGGACCTAATCCAAAAACTTTAACATAGTCTCTGGACCACAAAATTGAGGTCAAGGTCAATTGACACCTACCTATTCATAAGCAACCTATATACTAAATATTGTCATTATAAAATTCTTGGTTACAGAGGAACAACCTTAATCCAAAATCTTGAATGTAGTCACTGTACCATGAAATTGTGGTCAAGGTCAGGTGACAGGGGACTGACTGGCAAGTACTCATTAACTGAACCAAATCTGATGGACGTAGGGTTTTAACTTTAAAAGATATAAAGCAAAGTGTCAAGTGTGGGAGCCTCCAGCAACTATTGTTGTAGGTGAGACAAAAAATGTATTTTTTCTAAAACAATATTGTTTAGGAGAGCTATATCAATAGTGGGCCATAATAGCTATTCAATGCAAGAAGTATATCAGTAGAAAAATGAAAACAAATGGTCTACTAGATCAAAATGTGAAAGCCTAAAATTTCATCTTCTACAGACAGAAGAAAATAAATAAAGCTTTGCTTGAAATTACAAATATACTAGCTATTATTTCAGTTGTCGAACACAGTGTAAAACCTACACACAAAGTACTGCTGCACAAAAAATAAAATTTCAGATAATGGCACAAGACAAGTATGGCTGATCAGGGTACAGGTCTAGCACATGTACTAAGATAACTTTTTCAAGTTAAAATATGGTTTAATGTCATTCAAAAATGAATAATACCTCTTTTTTTCAATCCAATAAATATATACTATGTTATGCGCTAAAAACTGGAAAACAAAATCTTTCACTGTTTTCTTTTTTTGTACTATAATTTTTTTAAATCAATTTAAATTGCTCAATGACTCCTAATTGTATATATAATTCTACTTGAAAATTCAGTACTTTAGTCTGTCTGCCACCTAACAAAGAAGCATTTAATTTAGCAAACAATTAAGTCAGACTCTAATTAGACTTTTTTAAATTGTGTTTTCATAATAATTTTTAAAACTGAGTAAATAATGCAAAGATCAAAGAATGAAAAACAACTGACATTTTTTGATCTTTTAAATAATTACTCATTTTTAAATAGATCACACAGTCATTATAATACAGTGTTGGTATATAGAGGACAATATCAGTGGGTAGAATCACAACAGTAGAACTACTACCCAAATAATGGAACTAAGCAATATTCTGTCTTATGCCAAAGATCTTAAGACTCTACTGACAATATATGACTACTCAATACTCCAACTTACAATATTGGGTGGGTTTAATAATATGAATCAAATCAACACAATTTTAAAATATTTAAAAGAATTTTTATGCTTTAAAAATTTAATTAATTGTAATAGACAAAAAAAATTAATATTAAAATATATTTATATATATATATATATATATATATATATATATATATATATCATTAGCATGCTTATTTATATTCCACTTTTCTTTTTCAGATTCCAAGATTCATCTACTTGACCAACAAATGTTTACAGCAAGTCTTGACGGTACCCTTGGCTACCTTATTTATTTGCAGAATAAGAAATCTGTCATTACTGGTGTCAGAAAGATGTTTGAAAATTACAAGAACATGAAATGGAAAGAAATCCAAGAGTTATCTATCCTGATTCTGCAGATAGATGACTTCAGCTACCCTAGCTATAACACTACTGTAACAGTCAGTCAACCAGATACTATGGCAAAAGAATTAACAGAAATGTTTTGTGTTTATTCAAGGACTGTTTAAACCATATATATTTTGCCATGATAAATTCTTGTGCTAAAAAAGCTGTTGTGCCAATTGTTACTTGTTGTTTAATGTTAACTTACCAGTGCTAATAAATAAATTGTAGTGAGAGAATTTGTTCTTTTTTATGTGAAAATGAAATACTTGTTAAATTATACAATACATAGAGGATTTATTTTGAACAAAATAATTGTCTTTGTTAGCATTCAATAACAAGCATTGGTCACATGACATATTCTTAAACAGTTAAATTAAAATAGTGCTATGAAGTCATCATAGTCTTACCGTAAAATTATTAAGTATTCAAGTTAAAAATAAATAAGAATGGAAATTTCAAATTTAAAAATATTTTTTAAATAAATATTTGTATTTAAATGTACCTTATAGACAAATTACTTATATTGTAAATTCGTGGTGTAAATAAGATTAAAAAAAAATTTAATGTTAGCTGAAATAATCAAATTTTGTTAAGAAAATGAACTGTTTTAATTTAATAATCAATTGCACCTTTAATTAATTCTATTTGATCAATGAGTAATTAAACTGAATGAATAAAAAATCAGATCATTGGTTTATTATGTGTCCCCAGAAAGCTGGTTAAGAAATTTCTATGAACAATTGAGTTGACTGATTTTTTTCATTCCGAATGCCGGTTACAGTGTTCTTTGCAAACATTTATTTACATTTGTTTAAGGAAACAAACAGAAATAAACAATAAGATGTTTATGTTCTTTGTTGTATTGAACAAACATTAAACATGTAAAAGTAGCAAAAAACCTATGTTAAATATCCCAACACAGAACATGTTGTTGAGTTTTAAAGTTGCTGCAGTTAGTCTGTTTTCTGCAGAAAATATTACCATAGTTGAGCAGATGTAAGAAGTGAAAGATCTCCATTTTTATTAACATTAAATAAATTTTGTTTTCAATATAAATAATAAACATTTAAATAAAAACAACAAATGTAAATGATGACCCAAAAGGGGAAACTCTCCTGTTTATAGAAATTCTCCTAGAAATACCTACCACTCAAAACATCAGGACTAATATATGCAGGGCTTCCCCGTTGATCCTTAAGGGGATCCGTCTCAGACACCAGTAGTTTGCCTAAACAGAAGTTGGTGATAGTAATTCTCTTGGTTCTCTTGTTTAACACCATATTACCAAGCTTTAAGTCACGATGTACTAAATTTTTCTGAAAATGTTTAGAGATAAAGTCATTAGAATGTAATAAACTTGTTTTGTATGTTTATGCATAATCAATAAAAATGATATCTGTATAATGCTACAAACCATTAACATCAGATCAGAAGCTGCACTACACATAGCTCTACTATAAATAATGTGTGTATGTTTAGATGTCTAGAAAATAAGACAATACCTATACAGTGCAATGCAAAGAAAATTTAGATAACAATTGTCTCCCAACAGTCTGTCATTGTGTACGTAAAACGTAAAACATGGGACAGGAAAAATGTGCAAAACTATGCAGATGTTCTACCATGTTAACCATGTCCAGAAATATTACCAAGTGCAGACATTATACCATCCTAAAAAACCAGAAATATTACCTTGTGAAGACATTCTACGACTCTCACAATGTCAAGAAATATTACAATTGCTTCCTTTTCAGAGAGTTTTTTCTCCTTTATAACATAATGCTGTAAATTAACCAGGTCCTGGTTATCTGTGCTGAAGTCATGGTGTACTAAGCAGTCTAAGACCAGACAAAGTCGCTTTCTCTTCCGAGGGAATGAATGTCCGGGATAAAATCTGTTGGATTCTCTGTCTTCTAAAGCCTCATCCTAAATACAAAACATCAAAGTCAAATATATACCAAATATTAGGGTAATTCATGTTAGTGGCCTTCTCAGATCAGTACCCTATGGCAAGCATTATAGATCAGCACATATCCAAAGAAGCCACCACAAATTAAGAATAACTTTTGATCTTCCTTTTTTCTAACTTACAAACAGACATCAGCATCAGTAAAAAACTAAACTGCCAATATGATATAAGCAAACAAATATGATTTCATTTTTTGGACCAGACAGCTTTCGATCGGGATAAATAATGTGGCCCCTGTTAAAACAAATGATACACCATGGCCTTCAATAATTATTTCTTAGATACTAGTATATAAGAATTTTGCACAGAAAACTCAAATTTACCTGAGAAGAATACTATTTTTTTCATCTAGTTAATATTTTTGTAAGCCTTACATGTATGAAGTATTTAATAACTGAAATAGAGTTAACTACCTTAAATAATCCATGGTGATGAACCACTCCATCCTGGTTATGCAGTAGTGACAGTAGAGAGTACTCTGTATGTAGTAACATCTTTCCCTGTCTGTCATCCTGGGTTTCCTCAGCTGGGTCCGATAGGGTTAAAATCTATATAATGCAAAACACCTTTCAACTTATTTAGCAAACATTTCTCCTAATTATAAAAACCACATTTACAAATATTATACAGAACTTTTATCGTGTTATTAATGCAGTTGCCTTGCTTACAGCGGTCACCACACTCTAAAAAAGTAGGGAGAAGTCTGGCCCTGATACAGAGAATTCAGGGAGACACTAGGGAGAAGTCAGGGGGACCGTACAAATAATTTATTTTGCAGTAGTTACATACATTTTTCATTATTTACATCAATTTCCAGGATTATTTCTCTTGTGTTTTTAAACCATAATGCACTTAGATTCAGTTATTTTTCTTTCTTTTTCATTATTATTCAATCATGGTATGCAAAATCAAACAGCACATAACCTTTATCATTAATCAATGAAAAAAAGCACCAATATAGCGACTATTTTTCTATCTACTTCAGTACTCATGAGTTCATTTATATCATAATATTCCTAACAGTTTGTTATGAACATGTCATGTTTATCTGAGCAAAAATTCAAAAGAAGATAGATAGAATAACATTACATTAAACTCAGAAATAATTCTTATGTTCAGCACACTTCCTCTAGGACAAAGTTGAAAGAAAGTTTGAAACCAATTTAAAGTGTTTGTTTATAACAAAAATTACAATTTTTCATTATGGGCCGTTGTACTTTACTTTTCTTTGTTGTTCACTTCCGGGAATTAGTAACATCCGGTAAATAAACAAATGGCTCGTAACCCATTTGAAACAGGTAAATTGTTTGAAAATATGTTAAGTATGTATGTCGATTGCTGTTTTGTATTGGAATTGCACATTTACTGATAAATAGTTAGTCTGGGTGAAATATTTGGACCAGATTGACAAGTATCTTATGTGAACCATTAAGCCACTTAAGGGAAATAACAGGGTGACTTCGCTTTTGAGGCGCCTTAGGGCGATTTCAGGTCACAGTAGGGCGACTTTGACGGCCATATAGCCCAGTGTGGTAAGCCTTGGTTTATCTTTGGCTGAGTGAACACATGGCATGAATTTAAGAAACCATGAACATTTAAGTAGTCACCAAACTTAAGATGTAATGGAATATAGAAAAATCATACTCTGTAGGACTACTTTCACATTTTTTTATGATAAACATCTTCAAATATTTTATGAATTGTTTTAATGAGAAACAGCTGTGACAATTGCTTGCAATCAGTTTCTTATAATTTGTAAATATTGTAATTGCATGTAGAAATCAAACAATATCAAGGAAAAAGACACTATGCCAAGAAAAGGTATAGAAAAGAAAGAATAAAACTTTCAATAAATGAATATATGTAAATATACCTTAATAGTATAGAAATGATCTGTGCCTTCCTTCCTGGCCAAACACTGAACAATACTTCTAACTGGTGAAGTTCCTTGTCTTGGTCCTAGAAAATATAATATTAAATTTTAAATTTAAACCACCGGAAAATATTTGTATTCACAAATATAAATGTATACAAAAACACTGAACCTTGATAAAACTTTTGGAGATTCCTGTTAGTTAAAGCACCTGTAAATGCATAGGTTTGAATGGTGTTTTAATTGCCCCTTCCCACAATTCACGGCATCCAGTTTTATTGGGGCAGGAAGCCGGAGTACCCAGACAAAACCCTAGACCTGCAGTAGGAACACTGGCAATCCTTGTCAATTAAGATTGGAGCCGAGTACGCCCTGCCCCTAGTGAGAATCGAACCCACATAAATGCCTAAGTGGAGCTGCTATATTTTTATACGGATTTTTAGTTATCCATCAGCAGGAATGAGTTTACATTTTAAATGGTCATAAATCATGCAGACAAATTTTGGTTTATAAATATTACTAATAGATTCCTGGGCATAAGTCACACTGCTAACATCTAGGAGTACAGTGTAGCCACGTAGAACATAATTTCAAGACCCCTTGTGAACTTGCCACCATAATGGTTTCATCATAACTTCAAATTTCTACCAATAAAATAAGAGTTGTTCTGAATTTAGTGATATTATAGTTGAACAGCTGCTATAAGAATAAATCTTATGTCATTAAAAGATGAAATTAAAATGTCCAACTGACCAATCTTTGTAATGCTACACAATACTTGACAAATTGAGTCCCAAATGATGTTAGCATGAAGATGTATTGGTATATGAATAACAGTTCTTATGCTGTAATTATTGTGAAGCATTCCAGTTTTAGATTGCTTCTAAAAGATGGCCTTCTTTTCCTCATTGGTCCTGCACATTAATGCTTCATAAAAAAAGTTTACAGAGAGCATGATTAACACAGTGTAAACCTACTTCAAAAGATCTAAATTTAACCTGAATGAAAATTGGCAGACCACATTCACACATAACATATCTTTAACTACATGTATCTTTAAACAAACAATACTGAAATCTCTACAGTATTCTGCAACCACAATTTCTGTCAACTCAATATGGTAAACAACACAGCATACCAGGCCAGAAGATGTATACAAACCAGCTTATGCAGTAATGGGGGTTATAACATATCACCTTCAACAACTACATGTACCACGGTTTGTTAGCCTGACAACAGCACCTAAAATCATGATACATCAAATGCAAACTAGTCACGTGCTACAAGTATGCAGTGTAGAATGTACCGTAGATGCTGGCTTAAAAGTCGGCCCGCATATAAGTCGGCGGGTCCTTTTGGGCCTAAAAATCTGGTATTTTACTGTTGACCCTCCTGTAAGTCGGTCTGGAAACAGATGTGTTGACATGAGGTCAGAATCATTCAAATAAAAATTCCTAACTTGTGAATAAAAATCATTATATCAGTAAGACTTCTTGTTTATTATTTGTTTCTCATGTTTTATGAGTTAAATATCGCTTGTCATTTATCTTAAGTGGTTTGTTTACACTAGTGTACAAGTGTTTTGAAAAAGTAAACATAATTATCTCCCTGAATTTGCTATGACTAAAAACCATAAAAAAGACAAACACAAGTAAATATACAAATATTCATTTTCATAATTATTTAATAGTTAAAGCAGAGTTTTTAAAATAAATGAAAGACAAAATACAAAATATAAAGGAATATGGTTTGTAAATTAAAATAATAATTGCTGAAAAAAAACAAATTCTGTAGCATATATGTATTAGTTAGTTTATCTTGATTTTCGGTTTTTAGTTGTATCATGACATCACCGGATGCATTATGCAATACATACAAATAAATCGATACTTGTGTAAACAGTGTTAATACGAATGGAAATAAGGAAACTGGATGAAATAAACAATACAGAAGTAAAAACCATCTTTATTAATGTCTTAAATATACTTTATTTAGCATATTTGGCGATTTATGTAGGGTCTTCAAACTTCGACTGGAATTCTTTCCTCTTGTGGTATGACTCGTTTAAAGGTTGGAACCCTTCTCTAAAACCAAATTTTAACTCCCAATTTCCCGACTTATGTGCGAGTATGTATGGTACATGTACATGCAAATTTTTCAACCACAACCTCATCAAGACTAAGATTCTGAGCCAGTTGACAGCTCATTTGTATTTATTTAGTCTGTGCTCCAGTCAAATATTTTGACCACCTTTTAGCTATCTAAATGGCTTACAGCTCATGATCATTGTCGACTCATTAAATTTTAGTCTGAACCAAATTGAATGTTGATTCTTTGGCCAGGTTGATGAAAATTTATATAAATTATATTCACCTAATAAATAAGGTCCAGCTTTCCTGATCTCAGTGGATGGAGGCTGTATTCTCTGGACCTTATTATTGGAACCCTGCTGTAAGGAGGAAGCTCCTAAGGATCTTTTCATCATATAATCCCATTATATCTGTCTCTTTTCTACTTCCATTCTGGTCATGGTAGGCCAAAATTGTTTCAAACTGAAAAATTTGAAGCTACTACATACTAAATTTCTGTTCTTATGTTCATCATGTACATTTAATAAGACAGATCATTGAAAATCTCAGCAACTTGTATATAGAAATAAGTGTGCATATGACGTTTCAATTGGAAATCCCTGGATTATTGTAATAAACTGCTAACTGATTGAAGGTATGATGATTAAAATTAACGGAGAAAAATATCTAAAGAAGGGAACTATACAAATGTATATAGTTGAACTGGACAAAAATGTTTGTTAACATCTGGACATGATAAAAATTGCTGACTTAGACCAGTGTTGCAAAATCCGCTGTTTTGCTTATGGATGTTATGCTCTGATGTCCAATGCAAAAAAAAACCTTGGATGGCAGAGGATTCTAGGATTACAGGTCAGGTGAGCTAACAAGGGGGATAAAAAAAATAGATACAGAATATGATATTGAAATAAAGATTTTGCATTGTTTTTTGTATTTTTCGTCTATGCCAATTAAATTATCTAATTAACCTCATTAGCAGATGTTACTATAGCCATAGGCAACAGGTGAGTTTGAATATTGGAACATGTATGTCACTGGTAAGCTTGTTTAATTAAGCTATAGCTACATCTGGGGTTCTACCTTAGAATAGCATCAGGTAAATGGGGTAATAAACATTATGGTTAATTAATTAACAATCATGTTTACACAGCATGGGGTTTTAATAACATCTTCAATTAGATTTTGACACCTGTAATTAACATAAAGCGTTAAAATTTATCAAAGTTAATAGTCCATTTCATAAATTTTCAACAGAACAGTTTTTAGTACCGAAAGTGGACACTAGGTGGCGTTGTTTAAATTGGAAAGTCGTCAATTTCAGCAATTTTTAAGCTATATCATTCTGTATAGTTTTTATTGGGGGATGAAAGAAAGTGATTTTACTGAAGGGTCAACTGATGTTTGTGTACGTGTGTAAGAATATGTTGGAGATTTTCATACTTGCTGGGACAATTCGTGTTGAGGTGACTGGTGTTTATAAAGGTAACAAATTCACACGTGCATTTTGTAAAATTTACCATGTATTTAAAACTAAACCGACCGGGAAATACAAGAAAATTTTTGATGAAAATTTTGCTTGAAATACAAATTTGCTCAAAATTATTTGCCCCTTATTTCCTTATTTTGCTGAAAAAAATCTAGCAATAATATTGGGTTCTAAGAAATTATATATTTTTTTCTAAATAAATAAAACTGAAAAAAAATGAATATCATAACAATATGAATTTATATCCACAATAAATCTAATACCACTCAGTTCATTCAATTTTTTCCATGCTGAAGAAAAATATTTTTACCGGAAATGACTGATACTTTATTGTCATTAAAACGTTTTAGTTAACATCTTCGATAAACCTACTTTCAGACTGATATCCCGTACAACAAATTCTTCAAGGTACATAACCAGCTTTATCTTCATCATCTACCAAAGAGTTGTCAAAAAGGTTTTCTGAGATATTGTCTGCAGTGAAAGAGGAAAACAAAAAATACTGTGCAACTGTTTATTCGCGAAGTAATAATAATCTTATGTGGATACAAATGCTAAAGATCGATATCTTAAAACCTCTGATTTTTCAACGCTTTATACTACCTTACCTCACGAGAAACTAAAATCCCGTCTTAAAGAAATCATACATAAAGCCACGTGACATAAGGCCTTCGCTTCCACACATGCCTATACACTATGGTGATTTTAGAATACGTTTTTTCTACTAAAGAACCAAAAGGCAAATTATGCTTTACAACTGCAGGTCGGACAGTCTATACTAGTCTATATTAGTATAGACTGTCCCTGACAACTGGGACTTCTATAAATAACGATGATTTATATGTTCCTGTATACAGCGAGAAACAGGTTTATAGTATGCTAGATTTTCTAATCGACAATATATTTGTAACTTTTGGAGGGTGTGGTTTTTCAACAGACAAACGGAAGTCCAATGGGTTGAAATTGTGCCCCACTCACCTTGCCGATGTGTTTATGTATTCATATTTTTTAGACAGAATTTTGTCTTAATAAAGACAAGAAAATAGTTAGTGAGTGCAAGTCAAATTGGCACCTAAAAAACCAATTCAGCACATGGTATTAGTCCATTCGGCAGCTCAGAAGTCAAATATCACATTGATTAGTTACCTTCGGCACCAAAAACGGCACATGTTAATTAGTTACTTCTAACAAAACAATAGTTTAAAAGACAAGTTTAAAACATAAAATATAAATTTAAAAAAAATTACTAATTATTTGTGTGGATTGTTTTTTTTTAACTGTTTTTATGTTTGACGATAGCATATATTACTGTTATATTAATTCAATTCAAAGAAATAACTTATTAACTTTATATTTGTACAATTTCATTGTTTGTTGTTTTAGTAACGACTCTGAAAGTGTTTTATGTTTTTATCCTAACTGTAAAGACCAAACCCATAAGTGAAAAAAATATAGAAAAATGTAGAGAGAAAATGCTATGATTTTTAGTGCTTGCAGCTATTGTCTGAGTGTTTGCTTGATTTGTAATAATATGAAATAAACAATGTTCTTTAATTCGCTTTTTTTCTGAAATTATAATATATTCAGTTGTTATGTCCTTTATTTTCACATATAGATATATTAATTATGTCCTTTTAACTAAGAACCCTCAATATGCTGAGTGGCTTCCGTTAATATATCTTTCAGAACTGGATATTAAAGAAACAACAGAAACTACTTCAACTACAGCATTTTAAGACTTACACCTCGAATACGACATGCACTAAAGCATTCTTATCACAAGAATTTACAACAATCGAGATGATTTTAATTTCAAATTATATAATGTTCCTCACTTTGCAGCAATATTGAAGCTTCTCCTGCACGGTGTCTGTATTCCTCAATTGATCATGTATATGCAAAAGCTTGCATGCAGCGAGTATAATGATTTTCGCAAACGTCAACCAATTTATTTCACATAAACTTATAAACAGGGTTTACAAGAAAAAAAAAGACTGGTCCGCGCCTTTGACAAGTTTAACCATATATACTCACCCCAAAAAGAAACGCAACATACAAAAAATGGGAATTTTACTTCCTATATTATTTTAACAATTATCATATAAATAATTGATACAGAAATGTAAAAATGGGTATACAATTATTGTTCATGAGTTCTTTTACCATGGAATATAACATCTTGTCGCATATTCTCAATAAATCATGCTAAAAATGTAAGTATCTGTTGTGCCCACCATTTGCCGGTAACACAGCCCTTACTCTTCTTGGCATGGATTCAACTAAACGTTGAGTACGAACACGCGGTATCTTTTGCCACTCAAACTGAAGTGCCTGCTGTAATTGTTGCAGATTTTTCGGCGGTGGTTGTCGTTGGCGCACGAGCCGATCCAGTTCATCCCACAGATATTCAATTGGGTTAAGATCCGGAGATCGTGATGGCCAACGTATCACATTGACATTCTGTTGCTCTAAAAAATCTACTGTTACACGTGCTGTATGTGGTCGGACATTGTCGTGTTGAAAAATATGTTTGAATGTAATACGGGTAATAAATGCGGCCGTATAATTTCGTCTCTATACCCAACATCGTTAAGATTGCCTTGGATATGTATCGGCCTACATCATAACACTGCCTCCGCCAAAATTGTCTCTTTCTACAACACATGCAGGATTGCGCTAAACGTTTATTTCGGAGCCTGTTCACTCGTATGCGACCATCACGCTTTCCAAGCTGAAAACGTGACTCATCGCTGAACCACACTCTTCTCCATTTCTGTATATTCCATACACGAACGTTAGTACACTATCTAACCCTTGCTCGGCGGTGTTGGCGTTTCAGTGTTGCTCCGACGTAAGGTCTTTTTGCCCGCAATCCATGAGAGCGTTACCGATTGCGTACTGTCTGTGGTGATATACGGCGCAACCCAGGGTCGTTTACAGCTGTTTCTGTTGCAGAGCAATAGTCCTGTTCTTTAGATGGAATAATCTAATGTAACGATTCTTCGCCCGAGTTGTAAAACGCGGACGACCTGAACGTAGTCGGTCCGTAGTACAAAGCTGCTGGTAGCGTCTCCAAAGGCGTGAGATTGTGCTACGATGAACAGTGTACGTTCTGGTAACAGCATTCTGTGGTTCCCCAGCCTCGATTCGACCGATAGCGATATTCCGGGTAGCAGCATCTAACCTTGGCATAGCGTCACCTCTTCAGAATTTTATTTTACTCATGCAGTCAAGAAAAGAAATAGCGGGGTTTTATACCGGTTGTCTGAGTTAAAAAAATACCCATGATTTGCACGTGAAAGTTGACCCTGTTTTTTGCAATGCGTAATTCATAGTGTGTTTCAGATTTACCAAATTCGGTCTCTCTCCTCAAATCATATTTAACAAACCGGAAACAGCGAATTAAGCTGAACATCATTCTCAACAGCTGGGCTAACATCCAGAAAGGAGTCCCACAAGGCTCAAACTTGGACCTCTATTGTTCAACGTTTTTATAAATGATTTTTTTTCAGTTGTGAAATCTGGTACTTTGTACAATTATGCAGACGACAACACTGTCTTTTTGTAACCCGAATAATGATTATTTGATAAGTGCCATGCAAAGTGATTCAATAGAACTTATTAAATGGTTTAAGATAAACAAAATGCAGGCAAATCCTGATAAATTTCAATTTTTAGCAATTGGTAAAAAAACTTTTTCTAAATATCCCTGTATAGACATTCAAGACTCAAATATCTCATTTGAATCTACTGTAAAATTACTAGGTATAGATATTGATTATCAACTAAACTTTGATGTACATATTAGCAACATCTGCAGGAAGGCATCCCATCAATTAAATATTTTAAAGCGTTTAGGACATTGTTTGGATAGACTCAATAAACTAACTACATGTATATTTCATACTTTTATCCTCAGTAATTTTAACTTTTGTCCTTTGGCTTGGCACTTCTGCTCAGAGGAACATTCCAAAAATTGAAAAAGTGCAGGAACGAGCACTCAGTTTTGTATATGATGACTACTCCAGCACATGCGAAATGTTATTAGAAAAAGTCTTGATGCCTTCCTTACAGATAAGACGCCAACGAACTATGGCTTTAGAAACATATAAAATTGTAAACAAAATTGCACCTGTATGTCTACAAAATCTCTTAAATGTTAAAGAATCGAAATATTCTTTCAGATATAACAATATTTTGGATTTACCACGTGTAAAAAAATCAACTTATGCTAAGAAAAGCTTTAAATTTTCTGCAGCTGTAATGTGGAACAGCCTTCCAGACCATTTCAGGACTGAGGGCAGTTTTTCTCAGTTTAAAAGCCTCATTCAGTCCTGGAATGGATCTGAATGTCACTGTTCTGTTTGCAGGTAATTAATTTGTATCTTCTGCTTTAAACTGCTAATAGTTATTTTCAGTCGTCTTCAGTTTCAAGTGCTTTTATACTATGCTTCAACTGTATGTTGCTGTTTCTTCAGCTAGGGCTTTTGATCTTATTATTTATTTTAACAGTATGTTGCTTTATGCATATGCTAGTGCTTTTGATCTAACTTATTTATTTTTAATGTACTGTGACGTCATTTTAATTTGTATGTATGCATGCATGTATGTTATGTTTGTCTGTATTCGGTAAAAATCTCATCATAGCTTGTGTTGTACTGTCATGTATATATATATATATATATATATATATATATATATATATATATATATATATATATATATATAAAGAGTCTAAAAGAATTCTGCTAAACCAGTACACTTATTTAGTATCGGATCGACAAACATGACGATACAGCATAAACAAAAAATAATAATATACAAGTCTAGAAGATTATGCAACGATACAAATGACGGTGTTTCTTGTCATAAATTTAGACACAGACTGACCAACGAATGGCCTTAGTCATTGAGTGTCAAAATAAATAAATAACGTAAACAATCATAACATATTAATCTTAAACTTTCTCATTTGAAATGAACCCAAAACTTTTTTTTATAGTTGCTTCTCAGTCCGCTAACCGGGGACGTGCCGTGCTGTTATTTGGCTTTGCTAAAATATTCCAACAAGATGTAATCAAAATTATCAAGGTGACAAATTCATTACGCCAGACGCGCGTTTCGTCTACTTAAGACTCATCAGTGGCGTTTAACTCTAAATGTTTAAGACATTCTTCATTGGGAGATGGAATAATATTTTTTTTCCATTGGCAGATGGAATAATATAAGTCCACTGGGATCGTGTAAATACACAATACAGGCAGTTCAAAATATTATATAAAGAGTCTAAAAGAATTCTGCTAAACCAGTACACTTATTTAGTATCGGATCGACAAACATGACGATACAGCATAAACAAAAAATAATAATATACAAGTCTAGAAGATTATGCAACGATACAAATGACGGTGTTTCTTGTCATAAATTTAGACACAGACTGACCAACGAATGGCCTTAGTCATTGAGTGTCAAAATAAATAAATAACGTAAACAATCATAACATATTAATCTTAAACTTTCTCATTTGAAATGAACCCAAAACTTTTTTTTATAGTTGCTTCTCAGTCCGCTAACCGGGGACGTGCCGTGCTGTTATTTGGCTTTGCTCAAATATTCCAACAAGATGTAATCAAAATTATCAAGGTGACAAATTCATTACGCCAGACGCGCGTTTCGTCTACTTAAGACTCATCAGTGGCGTTTAACTCTAAATGTTTAAGACATTCTTCATTGGGAGATGGAATAATATTTTTTTTCCATTGGCAGATGGAATAATATAAGTCCACTGGGATCGTGTAAATACACAATACAGGCAGTTCAAAATATTATATAAAGAGTCTAAAAGAATTCTGCTAAACCAGTACACTTATTTAGTATCGGATCGACAAACATGACGATACAGCATAAACAAAAAATAATAATATACAAGTCTAGAAGATTATGCAACGATACAAATGACGGTGTTTCTTGTCATAAATTTAGACACAGACTGACCAACGAATGGCCTTAGTCATTGAGTGTCAAAATAAATAAATAACGTAAACAATCATAACATATTAATCTTAAACTTTCTCATTTGAAATGAACCCAAAACTTTTTTTTATAGTTGCTTCTCAGTCCGCTAACCGGGGACGTGCCGTGCTGTTATTTGGCTTTGCTCAAATATTCCAACAAGATGTAATCAAAATTATCAAGGTGACAAATTCATTACGCCAGACGCGCGTTTCGTCTACTTAAGACTCATCAGTGGCGTTTAACTCTAAATGTTTAAGACATTCTTCATTGGGAGATGGAATAATATTTTTTTCCATTGGCAGATGGAATAATATAAGTCCACTGGGATCGTGTAAATACACAATACAGGCAGTTCAAAATATTATATAAAGAGTCTAAAAGAATTCTGCTAAACCAGTACACTTATTTAGTATCGGATCGACAAACATGACGATACAGCATAAACAAAAAATAATAATATACAAGTCTAGAAGATTATGCAACGATACAAATGACGGTGTTTCTTGTCATAAATTTAGACACAGACTGACCAACGAATGGCCTTAGTCATTGAGTGTCAAAATAAATAAATAACGTAAACAATCATAACATATTAATCTTAAACTTTCTCATTTGAAATGAACCCAAAACTTTTTTTTATAGTTGCTTCTCAGTCCGCTAACCGGGGACGTGCCGTGCTGTTATTTGGCTTTGCTCAAATATTCCAACAAGATGTAATCAAAATTATCAAGGTGACAAATTCATTACGCCAGACGCGCGTTTCGTCTACTTAAGACTCATCAGTGGCGTTTAACTCTAAATGTTTAAGACATTCTTCATTGGGAGATGGAATAATATTTTTTTTCCATTGGCAGATGGAATAATATAAGTCCACTGGGATCGTGTAAATACACAATACAGGCAGTTCAAAATATTATATAAAGAGTCTAAAAGAATTCTGCTAAACCAGTACACTTATTTAGTATCGGATCGACAAACATGACGATACAGCATAAACAAAAAATAATAATATACAAGTCTAGAAGATTATGCAACGATACAAATGACGGTGTTTCTTGTCATAAATTTAGACACAGACTGACCAACGAATGGCCTTAGTCATTGAGTGTCAAAATAAATAAATAACGTAAACAATCATAACATATTAATCTTAAACTTTCTCATTTGAAATGAACCCAAAACTTTTTTTATAGTTGCTTCTCAGTCCGCTAACCGGGGACGTGCCGTGCTGTTATTTGGCTTTGCTCAAATATTCCAACAAGATGTAATCAAAATTATCAAGGTGACAAATTCATTACGCCAGACGCGCGTTTCGTCTACTTAAGACTCATCAGTGGCGTTTAACTCTAAATGTTTAAGACATTCTTCATTGGGAGATGGAATAATATTTTTTTTCCATTGGCAGATGGAATAATATAAGTCCACTGGGATCGTGTAAATACACAATACAGGCAGTTCAAAATATTATATAAAGAGTCTAAAAGAATTCTGCTAAACCAGTACACTTATTTAGTATCGGATCGACAAACATGACGATACAGCATAAACAAAAAATAATAATATACAAGTCTAGAAGATTATGCAACGATACAAATGACGGTGTTTCTTGTCATAAATTTAGACACAGACTGACCAACGAATGGCCTTAGTCATTGAGTGTCAAAATAAATAAATAACGTAAACAATCATAACATATTAATCTTAAACTTTCTCATTTGAAATGAACCCAAAACTTTTTTTTATAGTTGCTTCTCAGTCCGCTAACCGGGGACGTGCCGTGCTGTTATTTGGCTTTGCTCAAATATTCCAACAAGATGTAATCAAAATTATCAAGGTGACAAATTCATTACGCCAGACGCGCGTTTCGCTGGGATCGTGTAAATACACAATACAGGCAGTTCAAAATATTATATAAAGAGTCTAAAAAAAATATTATTCCATCTCCCAATGAAGAATGTCTTAAACATTTAGAGTTAAACGCCACTGATGAGTCTTAAGTAGACGAAACGCGCGTCTGGCGTAATGAATTTGTCACCTTGATAATTTTGATTACATCTTGTTGGAATATTTGAGCAAAGCCAAATAACAGCACGGCACGTCCCCGGTTAGCGGACTGAGAAGCAACTATAAAAAAAAGTTTTGGGTTCATTTCAAATGAGAAAGTTTAAGATTAATATGTTATGATTGTTTACGTTATTTATTTATTTTGACACTCAATGACTAAGGCCATTCGTTGGTCAGTCTGTGTCTAAATTTATGACAAGAAACACCGTCATTTGTATCGTTGCATAATCTTCTAGACTTGTATATTATTATTTTTTGTTTATGCTGTATCGTCATGTTTGTCGATCCGATACTAAATAAGTGTACTGGTTTAGCAGAATTCTTTTAGACTCTTTATATAATATTTTGAACTGCCTGTATTGTGTATTTACACGATCCCAGTGGACTTATATTATTCCATCTGCCAATGGAAAAAAAATATTATTCCATCTCCCAATGAAGAATGTCTTAAACATTTAGAGTTAAACGCCACTGATGAGTCTTAAGTAGACGAAACGCGCGTCTGGCGTAATGAATTTGTCACCTTGATAATTTTGATTACATCTTGTTGGAATATTTGAGCAAAGCCAAATAACAGCACGGCACGTCCCCGGTTAGCGGACTGAGAAGCAACTATAAAAAAAAGTTTTGGGTTCATTTCAAATGAGAAAGTTTAAGATTAATATGTTATGATTGTTTACGTTATTTATTTATTTTGACACTCAATGACTAAGGCCATTCGTTGGTCAGTCTGTGTCTAAATTTATGACAAGAAACACCGTCATTTGTATCGTTGCATAATCTTCTAGACTTGTATATTATTATTTTTTGTTTATGCTGTATCGTCATGTTTGTCGATCCGATACTAAATAAGTGTACTGGTTTAGCAGAATTCTTTTAGACTCTTTATATAATATTTTGAACTGCCTGTATTGTGTATTTACACGATCCCAGTGGACTTATATTATTCCATCTGCCAATGGAAAAAAAAATATTATTCCATCTCCCAATGAAGAATGTCTTAAACATTTAGAGTTAAACGCCACTGATGAGTCTTAAGTAGACGAAACGCGCGTCTGGCGTAATGAATTTGTCACCTTGATAATTTTGATTACATCTTGTTGGAATATTTGAGCAAAGCCAAATAACAGCACGGCACGCCCCCGGTTAGCGGACTGAGAAGCAACTATAAAAAAAAGTTTTGGGTTCATTTCAAATGAGAAAGTTTAAGATTAATATGTTATGATTGTTTACGTTATTTATTTATTTTGACACTCAATGACTAAGGCCATTCGTTGGTCAGTCTGTGTCTAAATTTATGACAAGAAACACCGTCATTTGTATCGTTGCATAATCTTCTAGACTTGTATATTATTATTTTTTGTTTATGCTGTATCGTCATGTTTGTCGATCCGATACTAAATAAGTGTACTGGTTTAGCAGAATTCTTTTAGACTCTTTATATAATATTTTGAACTGCCTGTATTGTGTATTTACACGATCCCAGTGGACTTATATTATTCCATCTGCCAATGGAAAAAAAATATTATTCCATCTCCCAATGAAGAATGTCTTAAACATTTAGAGTTAAACGCCACTGATGAGTCTTAAGTAGACGAAACGCGCGTCTGGCGTAATGAATTTGTCACCTTGATAATTTTGATTACATCTTGTTGGAATATTTGAGCAAAGCCAAATAACAGCACGGCACGTCCCCGGTTAGCGGACTGAGAAGCAACTATAAAAAAAAGTTTTGGGTTCATTTCAAATGAGAAAGTTTAAGATTAATATGTTATGATTGTTTACGTTATTTATTTATTTTGACACTCAATGACTAAGGCCATTCGTTGGTCAGTCTGTGTCTAAATTTATGACAAGAAACACCGTCATTTGTATCGTTGCATAATCTTCTAGACTTGTATATTATTATTTTTTGTTTATGCTGTATCGTCATGTTTGTCGATCCGATACTAAATAAGTGTACTGGTTTAGCAGAATTCTTTTAGACTCTTTATATAATATTTTGAACTGCCTGTATTGTGTATTTACACGATCCCAGTGGACTTATATTATTCCATCTGCCAATGAAAAAAAATATTATTCCATCTCCCAATGAAGAATGTCTTAAACATTTAGAGTTAAACGCCACTGATGAGTCTTAAGTAGACGAAACGCGCGTCTGGCGTAATGAATTTGTCACCTTGATAATTTTGATTACATCTTGTTGGAATATTTGAGCAAAGCCAAATAACAGCACGGCACGTCCCCGGTTAGCGGACTGAGAAGCAACTATAAAAAAAAGTTTTGGGTTCATTTCAAATGAGAAAGTTTAAGATTAATATGTTATGATTGTTTACGTTATTTATTTATTTTGACACTCAATGACTAAGGCCATTCGTTGGTCAGTCTGTGTCTAAATTTATGACAAGAAACACCGTCATTTGTATCGTTGCATAATCTTCTAGACTTGTATATTATTATTTTTTGTTTATGCTGTATCGTCATGTTTGTCGATCCGATACTAAATAAGTGTACTGGTTTAGCAGAATTCTTTTAGACTCTTTATATAATATTTTGAACTGCCTGTATTGTGTATTTACACGATCCCAGTGGACTTATATTATTCCATCTGCCAATGGAAAAAAAATATTATTCCATCTCCCAATGAAGAATGTCTTAAACATTTAGAGTTAAACGCCACTGATGAGTCTTAAGTAGACGAAACGCGCGTCTGGCGTAATGAATTTGTCACCTTGATAATTTTGATTACATCTTGTTGGAATATTTGAGCAAAGCCAAATAACAGCACGGCACGTCCCCGGTTAGCGGACTGAGAAGCAACTATAAAAAAAAGTTTTGGGTTCATTTCAAATGAGAAAGTTTAAGATTAATATGTTATGATTGTTTACGTTATTTATTTATTTTGACACTCAATGACTAAGGCCATTCGTTGGTCAGTCTGTGTCTAAATTTATGACAAGAAACACCGTCATTTGTATCGTTGCATAATCTTCTAGACTTGTATATATATATATATATATATATATATATATATATATATATATATATATATATATATATATATATATATATATATATATATATATATATATATATATATATATATATATATTGTTATGAATTAAAATAAAGGTGTTGTATTGTATTGTATTGTATTGTATTGTTTTGTATTGAATGAATGAATGTCTTTATTTGCAAAAGCATTATATGCTATAGCACAATTACAGTATATAATAGTGACATATGACGAACAACAGGAGAGACATATTGATTAAAGTACAATTATAATATCAAGAAGTTTCTACTTTCAAAAGCAAATTTTATAAAATTACACAATTTTATAAATAACTTTTTGAAATTACCAGACAATAAATATCTAAGTTTAGCCGTATTTGGCCATGAACAAAAACATTTAGGTAAAAACTTAAGTCTTAATGATCTATAGGCTGGACATACAAGTAGGAAATGGTATTCATTTTCAACACAAGACATATTACAACATTCACAAAGTCTTAGATTTCTCGGCAAATCTAGATATCTACCAGTTTCTAGATTTATCTTTGCTGTACCACTGCGTATTTTAGTAAGAAAATGTGAGTTATAACAAAGATCTACATATTCTTCGAAACCAAAAACTGGTTTAATTATATTATATAAAGTCAACTTTTCACAATTTTTAAACTCTATATTGATCTTTGATTATGTTATAAATAACGTCAATAGAGATATTTTCATTTGATTGTTGATACCATGCATAGTTTAGACCTAATGAAAACAACAAATCACGTACATTTGATACCCAATTAGTTTTACCATTATTTGCATCTTTAAGTAACATATTATAAATGTCATATACAACAGGTTGTTTTTGATACCCTATTCTAAACCAGTACTTTAAAATTCTGACTTTACGACATACAAATAACGGTAGACGCCCAAGTTCACTATAAAAAAAACAATTTGGAACATTCTTACCAACGTTTAATATATATTTACAAAATCATTTATGAATAACTTCAATATCTGTGCCACCATGGAAGCCCCATACTTCCGACGCATAACTTAATACGGACGTTACCATACTGTCAAAAAGTTCACATCGCTTTTTCTTCGTTAAACAAAGTTCTTTCGTACAGTGGATTAAGGATGATAACGAGCGTGCGCCTTGGTTTGACAATCGTTTTTGAGTTTGTAGGAATTTCCCATTATAGCATCCCTAGATAAACGTATGAATTAACTATTTCTAACGATTGTCATTGTACATAAAAACTGAATTGACAGGTTGCCATCCATTACGAAAAACAACAATTTTGGTCTTATCGGTATTAACTTCTATATTCCACTTTTTGCACAAAGCTTGTCCAATAGCTCCTGAAGCTTTTCGGCAGATTTTGCAAATAAAACTGAATCGTCTGCAAAAAGGATCAAATATATAAGCATACCGTTAATACTCACAATATCTTGTTCTTGATTTACGTCCATATCTTCTATTAGGTCATTCACAAAGAGTAAAAATAATAAGGGTGACAAAGGTTCACCTTGTTTGACACCAAGTAAATTATCGAATGGTTCAGAAAGAATTCCTCCCGATCGCAGGGGCGGATACAAGATTATCGAAAGGGGGGCGTAAAAAGGGGATATCGGAAAAGGAAGGCCACGAACAAGTTTTTTATAGTGTTCAGTAACCTTTATTTGGTACAGTATATACAACAGAGATGTCATAATAAACGAATTAGTACCGTTAATGCATTAATTTATGGCGAGGACGAGCGGGGATTACATTTTTGCCCTCCCTGTTCTCTTTTTTTCCTTTTCTTTTTTTTAAAGGGGGGTGTACGCCCCTACGCCCCCCCCCCTGGATCCGCCACTGGATCGGACCCACAATTTTACGGACGAGTAGACAGATTTCACTATAGCTACAAATTTAGAGCTTATTCCATTAGACAAAAGCTTGTAGGAAAGAATTATTCTATCGATCTTGTCAAATGCTTTATGAAAATCTATGAACGAAGTGTACAGTTTTTCCTTTTTCTGGAGTGTATGAGTTATAATACCATGCAGTACAATCTACAGTAGATTTACGTGGTCGAAATCCAAACTGACTGTTCAACAATTTGTCGTTATCCTCAGACCATTCTAGAAGTATATTGGTTAAAATTGACGTAAACAGTTTAGATCAATCTAATTAAAATTATATCTTCACTTGGCTCCCCCCTTTTTGCTATTAGCAAAAAGGGGGGAGCCAAGTGAAGATATAATTTTAATTAGATTGCAGTTTAGATAAAACACTAACAAGGACAATAGGTCTAAAGTTATTGGGATCAGAGAGGTCCCAACTTTTCGGTACAGATACAACGATACACTCGGTCCACATTTCAGGATAAGTTCCCGTGGTAAATATATAATTAAAAATAGTCTTGAGGAAAGGTGCAAAAAGGTTCGGACAGGCAGTAAACATTTCGCTAATACAGCCATCATTTCCCGCACTTTTGTCTGGTTTCAATTTGTTCAACGCAGTTATGATTTCTTCCTCGGAAATTTCACAATCGAGAATGTCTACATTTGTTTCACCAAAATGTATATTGTTCAGTAAATTTACTATTTCATTACATAGATCCGGAGGGTTACCACCTAGAATAGATTCGAAATGTCTAAACATTGTATCATTGTCAATTTTGCATGACGGAGGCTTCCTTTTTCTCACAGTTTTCCAAAACTTTTTTGGTTCTGATTTAGCAATGTTACAAAGTTCAACTCCTTTCCACCTATTGAAGGATAGCTGGGCTTTTCGCTTTACTTTATTATATTCGTTTCTATTTAATATATACGATTGTCTATTCGCTTCGGACGGATACCGGAAGAACATGTTTCTAGACCGATGAAAATGACACACAGTTGGCATCGAACCAGTCGTTGTTCGGGCGGTCGCGCTTGTTTACTCTAACCATGTTAACAGTTCTACCAAATACTTTAAACGCACTGTCATTTATAATCTCAGTAATTCCATTAATCACATTGTTTAAATCATTAGTGTTGTTAATATTGTCCGTAAGATTACGAATTTCGTCTGATTTTGTACGCAAGATATCGACATATTCATTCGATCTATCGTTGTCCCATTTTAGAAAGGTGCGTTTTGTGTTTACATCACCGGCCGTTTGGTGAAGAGGAAAGTCAAAAGTAAAATGTAAAGGCGCATGATCCGATAGTTCGTTAAAATCTAAAATTTCAAAGTCTTTTAAAAGCTTATAATCTTCCGGTGCAAGCAAAAGATAGTCATTCATTCAGCTCCTTTCATATTACAAAACGTGAGATTTCCAGATGTATCTTTTCCTAATCGACCATTTGCCACCGTAAGTCCCGTATTATAACACAACTGTAGGAGCTTGCGGCCGAACAAATTAACGGTTTTATCTTTCGAATTACGCGGTTGAACTATGGGGTTTTCAACGTGTAAAGCACTATCAACATATCTATCAATATTATCATTGAGTAAAATATCTAATTCTTGGCCAATACGACTATTCAAATCACCACAAAGAAAAAATATACCCTTTTCTTTATAATCTAATATAATAGTTTCAATAACATCATAAAAGTCAAAATCAACCCTTTCATAAAAGACTGATCTTTCGTGTGGTATGTATGCTAAACAAATATATACATCTTGATTAGTACCAAAGAAGTTATGCTTCAATTTTATCAAAATAATACCATGATCTATTTGCTTCTCTATAGATAAACCTTTTATTAATTTTTTGTTACAAAAAATTGCAACACCACCTTCTTTTCTGACTCCAATATTAACAGATCTATTTAAACATATTAATTTATCAAAACCATCTATATCAATAATATCATTATTATTTAACTATGTTTCTGACAATAATAATAAATCATAATTTTCTACAATATTTAAAAAACTGTTATCTTTACAAATAGAGGCTTAACCATGAACATTCCAAGATAAACATTTAAAACCATTATATATTCTCCTTGGCCTGTCCTATTCTTGGGGCGTACTCCTTACCATTCACAAAGATCTTGTCCCGAACGAAATAGGCCATGATATCTCTGTCGCGGAGTTCCTTCAGTATCGGAAGTTTGTCTTTTCTACGCTTCTGAATTTCCGGTGGCAGCTGTTCAGATATGCCAAATGTCGAACCTTTTAAGCTTTTAGCATTACTTTTGACGAGATCTCTCATGTATTGTTTCGCAAACTTCACCAGGATTGGTCGAATTTTCGCATCGGACTTCTTTCCCAGTCGATCCGCTTCTTGTACTTGAATCTTTACATTCGCATCCTCAATTTTGAGTGTTTCGTCACAAAATCTTGTGATCACATCTTTACAGACTTCACTTTCGTCCTCGGGAATGTTGTAAAATATAAAAAATTTTCGCATTGAAAGTATTGTATTGTATTGTATTGTATTGTATTGTATTGTATTGTATTGTATTGTATTGTATTGTATTGTATTGTATTGTATCGTATCGTATCGTATCGTATTGTATTGTATTGTATTGTATTGTATTGTATTGTATAGATTTTGACCACAGTCGTTCTCGGGTGGATGAACTTATAAAAAAAATGCTTTCACCTGGAAACCTTCAATTAAGGTGTAATTATGATGTTGTGTATATATCTGAATATTTATAGGTAGATTGTCCGAAAAAATGATTTGAAAAAAATTATCCGGTGTTGCGTTTATTTTGTGACACTTTACCTTGTTGGAAAATATTCTCGTTTGAAAATATAATTGCTGCTAGTTTTCAGCAATTTTGCAGCTATATCATGGCGTCCTTTTTTTATTGGGGAGGAAGTCGTAGCACCCGGAGAAAACCCCCGACCTGCGGTAGGAAAACGGGCAATCCTTGTCAATTAAGATTGGAGTCGAGTACATCCTGCCCACAGTGAGACTCAAACCCGCAACTTCACGTGAGAAATAGTAGATGACCAACTATAATCAGAGACATTTCGGCGATTAAACTGTGTCGCTTTAACTGACGCTAATTTCGTTGAAAGACAATATATTTAAACAGTAATCTAGCCTTTGATTCATTTTTTAAATTGCCGAATTAAGGGAAATCGCTGAAATTCGATAATAATAATTTATAATTTTTGTCCAGGACTGAATACTTAGTTTTAGTATGTGTTTCTGTGTACAAACGTCTGTTTGACCATGAGCGCTGCATGTTCTCTGCAATATATCAAAATGAACTCTATACGAAAAAGGTTATGTAGATGTATATTACGACAGTATCTTTCAGGTAGATGTGCATTTATTTTGTACGTAGATAACTCTCAATTCTTGTGTATTGGAAATATTTATGCGACAGCGGTATCTTGCCTTAATCTGTTCTCTATAGTAACATATTCTAAATTCTAATGCAGTTCTTGATGTAACGTCAATTCTGATTGGATAACGTGAATAATTTCATAGCATCAATTCCACGATTGATGCCGTCAGATTTTAACGCAAGCGCAGACGTTATTTCCGGCAAATAAAAAATTCCAATTTTAATCAGTTAATTTAGTTTTTTATTGCCGTAGCATTAGAATGGAGATAACAGCGGTCGCGCTAGGTTAGAAAAATTTTGCGTGTAAAAAACGCACTGACACTTTTTTATTGCGTGCCAGTTATGAAAATTTGTGTGAAATGCGAATTAGATGTAGTATTTTTGGATGCACTGTTTTTCAAAAAGTCTTTAAGTGACCTTTGGGATGACTTTGATGCCATGTTTTCTGAAAGTCTTTGACCGGAAATTACGTAAAACAATTAAAAAAATTTTAAACGGGTATGAAATGATTTATTTCCGTACAATGTGGGGAAAATAGGTACCAAAATTGCGTTCACACATTAAAATAATTTGCGTGCCGATAACGCATGGGTCATGAAATTTTGCGTGGGCACCAAAATTTTTGCGTGAAAAACGCAAATATTCGCGTTAACGCGACCGCTGAGATAACTATTGTATTTGAAGATTTGCCGGCATCAATTGGTGATTTGATGGTCGGAAATATCCGTTTACTGGCTCCGCTTACGCGTCGCCAATAAACTCAATTTCCGACCATCAAATTACCAATTGATGCCGGCAAATCTTCAAATACAATACAGTTATCTCCTAAATCTATAAATCAAATACCTCACCCCATTGGCATTGGAAAAAATTTTGAGCGTGCATTTTTTTATATTATTCCATATTTTATCATTTTATTACGAAAATTCAGTACAAAATATTTAGACACGATAACCTGTTTATGTTGTATACTATGCACAGGGGCTTGTAAAAATAGATTTACTTGCGCTTTTGATTGATACTGGGGTCGGTTTTGTTATAGTCAGTGTTCAATCTAGAACCTCAAGGGGGTCATGATGGCCCTAATAACTTACCATAGGGGGCCAGATAGGATTCGATGTTGACTCAATGACCGAGAGCTTGATGCAGTCCGCGGCGCCGATTGTTCTGTTTCAGCTTCTTTGTTTGCATTCTCTGTCGGTGCGGTACCTGCTTCACTTTGATTTTTATCCGTTTTTGCACGTTTATGTCCAATGAGAGTAAAATATGAAGAAATACGCTTCATCTTGAAGCATGAACAACACGTTATAAAAAAATCCAAAATATTTTGTCTACGTGATTTAGACGCTTGCTAAATTATAATTGTACATGATAAAAAGCGTACTTAGGACCGAGAATACAGTTAAATTTCCGGTATATTTTAAATGGATTTTCTCAAAGCTGTTGACTATTGGGTAATTTCTCACAGCAATGAAAAATAGTGTTGCGCCAGTAATGACCCAGGAGGTTTTTTAAGCGCGTCAATTCAACAAAAAATGCAGGAATGGCGCAATGGCGCGCTCTAGATTGAACACTGTATAGTGTGAGGGAAAAGAAACAGAGTCTATACCGCCAACTTTCAAAAAATTTTTAAAAATATTACTTTACCCCTATCTACACAGGTTTGTAATTATTTCAGTTCCGAATTGAATTATCTTCATGAAAAAAACCTGCCTTTATGTTTATAATGTCATTTAATTCTCCAATTTTAATAATTTCCACCAATTTGAAGCGAAACAGACAATAACCCTGACCGGAAGTGGACTTAATCGTTACTGAGAAAGTGAGTACCGAAAGGCCTCAAAGACGACAAACGATAAAGTCACCACTTCCGTCCAGGGTTGTTGTCCGTTTTGTTTTCGTTAATTTTGAAAATATTTTTTAAATATTATCTACATTTATTATTTAAATCTCTGATACAGTGTAATATGCCTATGTGTTAAATTTTATTATTGTGGTCTGTCAACACTGAGATTGTGGGTTTGAACCTCACTGTGGACAGGGTACGTTCGACTCCAATCTTTAAATTGACAAGGATTGCCAGGTTTCATACTGATTGTCGGGGTTTTCTCTCTGTACTCCGACTTCTTCCCCCCAATAAAAACAAACAAACAATTAATTTAATTATTCATTAAATGTCTTATAGTAGCAAATGAAAAAGGACATATAGTTTTCAACAAGGATCATAAGTTCTACATTCAATAGCAATCAGTTATTTCATTTCTAGCATATTTAAAAGTTACCAGCATCTTTATGAATTCTTAAAGTACTGTAGCTTTGTTTTAGTCTGTGTATTTTCATAATTAGAAAATGTCCAACAGTACAAATATCTAGGTATAAACTTCACTGCAGCAAAAAGCGATTTGTATAATAGAGGTTCTAAAGCATTCTTTAAATTTAGAAAGTCTTTTTTAAATGTTTAACCAAATGCCAAAATATTATTACATGTTTTTAACCACACTATCAGACCAATTTTACTATATGCATCAGAGATATGGGGATGTTTTTCTTCAATGAAATATGGAAATGATATAGAAAAGTACATTAGTATAGAAATTGATTCTTCAAATATAGAAAAAAACTTCATACTAAATTTTGTAAATATGTATTAGTTGTAAGAAAACATGCATCAAATGATGGATGTAGAGGAGAATTGGGCAGTATTCCAATCCTCTATCATACACTTTTTAATATGGTCAAATATTGGTGTCATATTGTAAAGTCAGATAAGCAAGAAAATTCCTTGATATATGAAGCCTTCAAAGCTTCAGAGAATATGGCTAAAGAGAATAAAGATTCTTGGGTTAGATGTGTGCATGATATTTTTACAGTACACCCAGAGTGTATGGTCACTCAAACACTCTACACAGTGTAGAGTACTAGTGTTTCACGGTGTTACACCGAAAATTTTGAGTGTAGACACTCAAAATCACCCACAGCTGATCTCTACCACAAATTGCAAAAAAAAATTGTTTATTCAATTTGTTGTTAGTCACTCTTGCATTACCAACAGCTATAGACTGGTAAAGTCATGTCAATAAGAAGAATTTATAATTTTTTAAAAAATTTTCGTAAATAAATCGGAACTTGTGCACTAGAACTGATTTTTGTCTCGCCTGCGACGAAAGTCGCTGGAGGCGAGACATATGTATGGGAATCCGGCGGCGGCGGCGGCGTAAACACTTGACATCTTGCTTCATATCTTTGTAAGCCCAAGCCCTAGGTCCATCAAATTTGGTCCAGAGGTAGCTTATGATGAGTACTTGCCAGTCAGTCACCTGTCACCTGACCTTGACCTCAATTTCACGGTCCAGCGACTACGTTAAAGTTTTTGGGTTACGACAGTTCCTCTGTAACTACGCATGGTAGGATGACAATATTTGGTGTATAGGTTGCTGATGACTAGTACATGACTGTCTGGTAGGTGTCACCTGACCTTGACCTCAATTTCACGGTCCAGCGACTACGTTAAAGTTTTTGGGTTACGACAGTTCCTCTGTAACTACGCATGATAGGATGACAATATTTGGTGTATAGGTTGCTGATGACTAGTACATGACTGTCTGGTAGGTGTCACCTGACCTTGACATCAATTTCACGGTCCAGCGACTACGTTAAAGTTTTTGTGTTACGACAGTTCCTCTGTAACTACGCATGGTAGGATGACAATATTTGGTGTATAGGTTGCTGATGACTAGTACATGACTGTCTGGTAGGTGTCACCTGACCTTGACCTCAATTTCACGGTCCAGCGACTACGTTAAAGTTTTTGGGTTACGACAGTTCCTCTGTAACTACGCATGGTAGGATGACAATATTTGGTGTATAGGTTGCTGATGACTAGTACATGACTGTCTGGTAGGTGTCACCTGACCTTGACCTCAATTTCACGGTCCAGCGACTACGTTAAAGTTTTTGGGTTACGACAGTTCCTCTGTAACTACGCATGGTAGGATGACAATATTTGGTGTGTAGGTTGCTGATGACTAGTACATGACTGTCTGATAGGTGTCACCTGACCTTGACCTCAATTTCACGGTCCAGCGACTACGTTAAAGTTTTTGGGTTACGACAGTTCCTCTGTAACTACGCATGGTGGGATGACAATATTTGGTATATAGGTTGCTGATGACTAGTGCATGACTGTCTGGTAGGTTCCACCTGACCTTGACCTCAATTTCACGGTCCAGCGACTATGTTAAAGTTTTTGGGTTACGGCTGTTCCCCTGTAACTATGCAGGGTATGGTGACAATATTTTGTATACAGGCCGCTGCTGATATTTAATGCTATTTACGTAATGCTTATGACGAAATTTATTTTCGTTACTGATGCGGAATGCAGGCAAGACGTTTTTCTGTGTCCACACTTGTTTTAAGAACAACTTGATATACGGTAATTAAAGACAGTCATATATACAGTCCTTAGTTCAAGTAACAACAAACGGTATTCCCTATTTTCGGAATACAAGAGTTTCTTCCCATTTTCAAGAGTTGTCTTTCATAACAGCAGGTATCTAGTATTGAACAGATAGGGAAAAATCATGTTTTTATTTTTTTTAAATAATGTCTGTGGACTGACTCTTCCAGTACAACTAACAAAAACTGCAGAATTAGTTTGCACATCATAATAAATTTTACCGGATGCTTTACTATATGTGAATAAAAAAATATTGTAGAAAAACTACTTTTTACCCACAGTAAGTACTATAAATTACCTGCTCTAAAGAACAGATAACTCTGCATATGGGAGATAAATCTTGTTTAAAGCAAGTAGGGAATACCAGTGATGATGTGTTTTGTCCTTATTATTTCATATACATCATATCAATTCGGTTTTTTTTTTGCCGGCAATACACTAATGTTAACGTTTTCTCTAGACAAGGTGCACATGACAAAAATAAATACACAACTGTTTAACCAAGCGGTCAGCAGAAAGTAATCGAGGTCAAATATACATTTACATCTTTAATGTACCAAAACCATGAAATAAAAATAGAAGTTTCATTTAAAAAACATTATCCGTATACACATTAAAAATGTCTTTTTTTTTTACACCGAATTTGACCCATATTAGAGATAAAAATAGATCGATTGGTTTATGTGCCAAGTAACTGTTGCCGGTATAACGATGATTGTTGTTTTAATCGTTCTAGTTTCATTAGGTTTTCACTGAAATAATATGCGAATTTAGTTTCGTTTGTGCAACAAATTGACAAAAGGCATACACTTAAAGTATTTTTTCTCCCTACTCTATAGACTAAAGCCGCGTGTAACATGTACATAAATACACAACTGACCTGTTCAACCACAGGGGCACGTAAAAATTGATTTACTTGCGCTTTCGATTGATACTGGGTCGGTTTGGCACGTAAAAATTGATTTACTTGCGCTTTCGATTGATACTGGGTCGGTTTTGTTATAGTACTATAACAAAACCGACCCAGTATCAATCGAAAGCGCAAGTAAATCAATTACCGACCCAGTATCAATCGAAAGCGCAAGTAAATCAATTTTTACGTGCCCCTGTGGTTCAACCGCGTGCTTTGCATAAAGTATAATTCGGGATAAAAGCTTTACATTTAACTTCAGTATTGCCGAAATTTAAAAAAAAGTAAATTCTGGTTGAAAAAAATTCTTATTCACGTTAAATAGTTTTGAAAATACAATTCTGACCGAAATAGAAATAAATAAAAGTAGGTTTCCAGGCATGCGCACGATTTGCATAATTCGCGAAGTGAAAGAAGCTGAACTGTGATTGACTAGCACAGCTCACTCTCCTCAGACTTCCAGGATTGCAATAAATCAAATTGTTAACTTGAAACCACTAAAGACGCTAATTATTTATAATTAATTTTTAAATATAGATTGACATATAGATAAAGACCGACAAGTTATTTCTACATATGTAGATTTTTGTAATATATTCAATATTAATGTCAGTATTATGCAGTATAATAGTATCATTTCATGTGTAACACAAAGCGGTAAACAAGTGTGTAAACAAAGTTTTAAGTTATCATCACCATTTATTCCTTCTGTAGTAAGAACTATTTTGAAGAGTTCAAAGGGTTCAAAAGAGATATACAGTGTTTTAAATAACAAAAGTTGTATACCAACTGGTATTGTTAGATGGAATGATATTTTAAATGTTGATAAAGAAATCAGCTGGAGGAAACTTTGTAAATTACCTTTTATTGTAACAAAGAATTCTAAATTACAATGGTTGCAATATAGAATTATTCATAGAATTATATCTACAAACAAATTTTTGTACAAGATTAATAAAGCCTCCAATACATTATGTACTTTTTGTAAAAAAGACGAAGAGACAATTGAACATCTCTTTTGGTATTGTGAATGTGTACAAAAGTTTATTGATGCAATAGATGTATGGTTTCTTGAAAATGGAATTAGTATTTTATTTTCAAAAGAGAATTTTTTATTTGGAAACCCTTCACATGTCTACAAAGGTAACCCTGAAAATAATATATTGCTCTGGATAAAGCAGTTTATTTACAATGCTAAAATTTTTAATACTGCCCTCAATATACCAGGTATTAAAGAAAAACTGAAATACATGTACAATCTTGAAAAAATTATTGCTGTAAAAAATGAGAATTTGGACAAATTTGACCAGTTGTGGAATATTTATGATTTTTTGACATAGAATTTTGTTTATGAATTGCCAGATTTAAATTAACTATCAGCTTTTTCCCCTTTATTTTTCTCCTGTTTTGTTTGTGTTTTTTTTTTTTTTTTTTTTTTTTTTTTTTAATATTTATTTTGTCCTCCCCCTTTTTTTTTAATTTTACATATAACATAAATCTAATATGGTGTATTAATATCATTGATACTATTGTATAATAAGCTATTGTGTATAATGTATTGCATCATGTTAGTAAAAACAATAAAAAAAAAAAAAAAAAAAAAAAAATGTTATTTCTACATGCGCAAAAAAAAGTTGAAAAGAAAAATCGTGAAGTTCGAAGATTGAACACATTTTAATTTTGTACATAAAGTAATGAGAAATGCAAGACATGTTGGTTCTTTGCTTGCAATAAACAATCGATACAATATATTTTCTACACCCTGAAAATCCGAAAAAACACAGTGTCACACCGTGTTACACCCGAAAGTCGGTACATCAAGGGAATTAATTTTAAGGTGGTGATAGATAACAACACTCTGAAACACTGTGATTCTCCGAGAAAATTTCGGTGATACACCGTGTAACACCGAGAAATTTCTCTAATTTGAGTGTTTGAGTGACCACACACTCTGGGCGTGTACTGTAAATATTTAAACCTGAAACATATTTTTTATAACCCAGGCAATTTTAAACCAAACTACATAATAAATATAGTAAAATCAAAACTTTTCACTAAATTTTGTATCATATGGAAATCAAAATTATGTAATGATAGTAGGAAAAATCCCCATAGTGGAAATAAATTAAGGCAATATAGAAAATTTAAAACAAATTTTAAATTTGAACCATATCTCTTAATAGGGAGCACTGAACAAAGGCAAACATTGGCAAAATTAAGAATCAGTGACCATCCTCTTCAAATTAAAAAGGGTCGATACACAGGTCAACAGGTAAACGTTCGTATCTGCACTATATGTAAGTTGGAAGTAGAAGATGAGATTCACTTCCTGCTTAAATGTAGTCAATACAAACAAGAACGTAATAATTTTTTATTACTACTATATAAACATAATAATAATATTCAACAACTTTCTGATGAAAATAAATTTATATGGATTATGTCATCAGAAGACCAAGTTGTCATAAAACATGTATATAATTATCTTGATATTATTTATCAAAAAAGAAATAGTTTTGACCAAAGCTAACAATGTTTATATATAAAAAAAAAATAATAATAATACTTATCAGTGTAGATTTCCTGGAGGCAGTGATGGACATGATGGACACTATAATTAACTTTTGTACATGTAATTTTTAAGTTTACTGTTTTCTTAAGTTTAGTATTTTCCATCATTATTTCATGAACCTATTTATACCAATAACCAATAATTAACTTGATTTTTATGTTTTCTTCTTTTGATACTGTTAGTATGTTTATTTGTATGATTAATATGCTCAATGCTGGGCGCTGTGATTAGCTTAATAAAATATCTTGTATCTTGTATCTAAAGTGTCAAATTGATTCCACTTTTTATGCAATTTTTATGATATACATTGTAATACAATAATATAAATAAGAAAAATGAAAGTTGTCAACTATTCATTGTTTTTTGAATGTAAAATATGTGAGGAGTAAATCTGATTTGTACACCTCATTAAAAGGTTTGACCTTAATAAATTATCAGTAATCAGATAAGGCTGAAATGTTTACTAACACAAACATGTAATTATACGGTTTAGTGAAATTAACAAGCAAAGGCATATTTTAAGAAGGTTACATGTAGCTGTTGTATCAAATATCATTATGTTCTTACAAGCAGAGCTCCAGATAAGATTTTCTTTATTGGGTTTTTCACCCATCTGATGATTTATTTCATTGGGTATTTTTTTTTATATCACTTTTATCATTTTTTTTCACCCACTCAAAAATAAGTTAATTGGGTTTTTCACTCATCTAAAATTTATTGAATTGGTTTTTTTTTTTTGCTCACAAAAATATATTCAACAGGGAACATGCATCTCTTCTTGTGAAATATCCTCCATACCTGGAGCACCGTATGCTGCATGAAATATACATTACAATCGGAATACCTCGGTTGTTAAGTTGCAAAATAATGGGAATCATAATTACGTAACTTTGTGTATTTATTTGAATGAAGTAAACAAAAAACGCAGTCACTGAACAATTTTATGCACTCAATGAGTAAATTGAGCATGTTTCTAAAAATTGATTGGGTTTTAGGCCTTTGATATTGCGTTTTGCAACGCAAAGCTATAAAAATAATTGGGTTTTATGAAAATTTAATTGCGTAATAATGCAAATACACAGCTTATCTGGAGCTCTGTACAAGAGTTATAAATATCTTCTGAACCACTAGGAAGAACCCATTGTCAATCTGTTCAACTTACTGATACAATTTATATACTGGTACATATTGATATATTAAACAAATGTTGAGAGTCAACATGCAGATATAAATGCTATCAGACAAATAACTTCTTAACAATAAAGCAAGTACATAATAGTCTGGTGGTTATTAAGATTGCATTCTTCATAAAAAAGTTTACATTATAAATCATATAGAGCCTTCGAGACCCATAATGGTCACGAGGATACTCTAGATCATTGTTGGATTTTTAGCTCACCTGACCGGAAGGGTCAGGTGAGCTATTGCCATCACTTGGCGTCCATGGTCGTCGTCGTTAACTTTTCTTTAAAAATCTTCTCCTCCAAAACCACTAAAGGATTGCTTTGAAACTTTGCACACATGTCCTCTGCCAAGTTTGCACAAATCATGGCCTCAGACCAACCAACATGGCTGCCATGGCTAAAAATAGAACAAATCATGGCCTCAGACCAACCAACATGGCTGCCATGGCTAAAAATAGAACAAAATACAGTTTTTGGCCTTTAGTTCAAAAAGTATAACAGGAACAGGAAAACCAAAGAGACCTTCCTTCTTCAGCATCAAAAGCTCTACAAAACACTCCATTGGGTATTAAGTAGTATGACAACTCCTTGTAGGAGTTATTGCCCTTTAATTGTCGAAATTGATGATTTTTGCCATTTTTGCCTCAAAATCTTGAAAATTATTAGAACTAGAGAAAAAGTAAGCATTGCTTAATTGTTCTGCTCTATGAGGGCTACAAAATTGGCTTTAAAGTCAAGATTGTCTGATTAATCGTTTAAGAGTTATTCCCCTTGAACTGTTTATTTTAGTCAGTTTTAATTGATTTTTAAAAATCTTTTCCTCTGAAACTACTGAAAGTACTGTTTTGAAACTTTGTACACATCATCCATCAAATGTCCTCAACCAAGTTAGCACCAAACATGGCCCCAGATTAACCAACGTGGCCGCCATGGCTAAAAAAAGAACGGGGGTGGGGTGGGGGGGAGGTCAAAATACAATTTTTGGCTTATAGTTCAAAAAGTATAACAGATACAGGAAAACCAAAGAGACATGCCTTCATCGGCATCAAAAAGCTGTACGAAACACTAGAAAATGGGGTGGGGGGGGGGGGGGGGGGGAGTCAAGAGAGTTTTCGACTGATAGTTAAAAAAGTATAACAGGTACAGCAAATTTAAAAGTGAACGTCCCTTCTCCCTCTAAGCATCAAAAGCTCCTCCTTATAGGAATTATTTCCCTTAAAAAAATTAATGACTTTTGCAGAAGTGTTGGGCAATTCCTTATAGCAAAGAAAAGCTGGATAAAAAAGGGTTGTTTCGTTTCAGGTTCAGGTGAGCGATACAGGCTCCTGGGAGACTCTAGTTTTAAATATAGAGTAGACAGGGAAGGTAATTTTTTGTATTCAGTTATTCCCTGCATCTAGGGCAGATGTACTAGTATAAAAAAGATGTTTTTTAACCAAATACTGCATGTGGAATTTTAAAAAATTGAGGGATATTTATTACCATTATCATAATTTATATACTAGTATGTGTTCTGAAATATAGCTTGGACACAAACAAATTTGTAGTTGAAGACATATACTAAGAGTATATTTATTTTTTATTTTCAGACAAAGGTCCATTGTCATTTGTACACCTGAGACATGTGCAGAGCAGCTCAGTCTTAACATGGATTTTAGATAAACACAGGGCATCAGATCTGTCACATACACCCGTAAAAGAACAGACACAGACTGTTTTAAAAACAGTTCCTAGGGATTTCAAGTAATTAGTTAAAACCTAGAAGGGATTAATATTATGTATAGCCATGTGTAATGTAGTCAGGTGATGAGAACCTCATATCCTCAAACTTGACACGAAAGTTAAAAAGACCAAATCAAAGTATAAAATTACACTATTGCTATAGCTAGCAGAAAACTTACACAACAAGGAACAAGCTATTAAACCGTACAAATAAACAATATTAACTCTGTAAACAGATGTGTTCAGCCAGCATGAGTGTATCATGGTTCACTAGTGACATCTTTATGTTACTTATGGTCACAATTAGGCTGTCTTTATGTCTGATTAAATAAAACCAGACAAATTTAGTAATATGAATGGCATCTTTGCTAGCCAAGGGTTACAATCAGGTCCCCACTTTCTTGTGAAGATAAGAGTATCGGATCGTAACACATGGCTAGCAAAGATGTATAAATGGTAATAGGAACCAGCTAGGGGTTTTCCTGCAGAAGTATTGTTATTAAAAAATAGTAATTTTCAACAGCAATCTTTAAACTTTTCACATTAATATTTTCTTTGAACTGCTTTGAAAATTGAAGTCATACTTTGCATAAATGATGTTTTTGAGGTCCTGTACAAAGGTTCATAATTTTACCTGGATTTGGAAACAACATTGATACCACAGGCAATTCTGGCTTTGGATTAAATTTTTGATTACATATACCTTAAAAAATGACTAATTCTTAAAGTTTTGTGCTTTTGTACAAATAATAAATGCAGTGTGAGGTCTTCTTGAAAGAATACTCAATTTTGTCTTCACAGGAACCACAAAAAAAAGAAATTTTGATATGTTGTTTTTGGCCCCTGTTATAGTATTGTGAACTTGAGTTGGCAGGGCAAATAGGGCATCTATTTTGTGTAATCAACTCCTCCTACAATTTACAACCCATATTTTTAATACTTCACAGAAAGATTGCTCGTGTATTAAAGTTATGCTTCTGTTATTATTTCCTAATTTTTCCAGAATGGGTTATTTTTCATAACATTTGCAGAAGACAGTACCTATTTTGTATGATCAACTTAGTCATTTTTAAGAATCTGCAAAAGACAATACATGTGTAATCAACTCCTTCTACAGTTTTCAACTCAGATCTCTGAAACTCTACAGAATGATTGCACATGAACTAAAGTTGTGCACCTGCTATTATGGAATGGTTCTAGTATTTTTTCCTAATTTTCCAGACTTTGGAACCTAGTCATTTTTAACCATATTTGCAGAAGATAGTACCTATTGTATGTAATTAACTCCTACAGTTTTCAACCCGGATTTATGAAACTTAACAGAAAGATTGCACATGTATTGAAGTTGTGCACATACTATTATAGAATTGTTTAAGGAATTTTTCTTTATTGTCCACACATGGGAACTTTTGCAGAAAACCGTATCTATATTGTGTAATTAACTCCTCCGTCATCTTTCATCCCAGATGTCTGTAATTTCACAGAAGAATGTTGAACGTGTGCATTTGCTATTATGGAATTGCTCAAGAAATGTTTTCCCATTTCTCTAGACAATGGAACTCTTTAAACATGATGGTGGTGTTTTTGTGTAATCAACTCCTGCTACATTTACTAGTATTTGTTTGTTTGTTTGTTTGATGGTGTTTAACGCCACTTTCAGCAATTTTTTAGCTATATCATGGCGTCCAATTTTTATTGGGGGAGGCAGCCAGAGAACCCGGAGAAAACCCCCGACCTGCGGTAGGAAAACTGGCAATCCTTGTCAATTAAGATTGGAGTCGAGTACACCCTGCCTGCAGTGAGAATCGAACCCGCAATCTCAGTGTTGATAGACCACGTGATCAATAGTAGACGAACTACCTTGACCACTCGGCCACCGAGGCCACCTACTAGTATTTTGACACAGACCCAAAACCTTTTAGCGATTTCAGATTTTTGTGATTTGTTAAATAAAAAGAGACATTTTGCCTATTAATGTTTTATTTTATCTTTAACAGTCATGCTTCTAGAATATATTTAATACCTTGCTACACAATTACACAATTTCACACAAACACTTTAGTACACATACCCTTTTTACACGTGCAGTTGCACATTCCAACCCATACTAGTACGTTATTTATAACTTTTATTTCATGATGAAAATAATAACCTTGTTAGTTAAACAAGTTCACAGATAATTTCCAAATATTTCAATAAAATTTTGTTACCAAATAATGTTTTGGGTCCAATATTTCTGTAGCTGAAGACAGCCTTTTAGTTAACAGTATGTTCCCAGTGTTTTTTTGTCAGAAGTAAACCATCTCTACTCCGACAAGACATGTGGACAATCAAATGTCAAGCAATGATATGCATGTGTGGCAAAGCATTAAGTTGGTAAAATTTCATGTACAGGGCCACCATTTTGATGATATTTGCAGGATGATAACTGTACCTTCCTTTGTCACTCGTGTCTGTATGACCCACGATGACATGTCTGGGGGGGAGGGGGTGGTGGTGGGGTTTTACTCATGTCCGTCCATCAAGCTTTTCTCAGAAACCTTACATGAGAACAATTTGAAATTTTGCAGGATGGTTCAGTATCACAAGTTGTACCTTCTAAGCGACTTTCAGACCTGTCGGACAACTACTTTCTGTTTGGGACTTGGGACTTCATTTAGCGTGGACATTCTTCGATTTGTATAATTTAGGGGTTTAATTTGTGCAATGGTGTTTCTTATGTGTGCAGATTGCAGGCTATGGGGTATTATTGTGTGTGCTTTCATCTAAAAAGAAAACAAAACATTGTTGTTTCTTATACGTCAAATAAATTTATCATCGTATCAAAGACTTTTGACTTGGGAACTTACCTATATTGTGTCAAACTGCAGTCTAAAGAGGTATGTGTACAGAAGTGTACAGTGACAGAATGTGGTTTATCAACACTGAGCTGGTGGGTTCGAGTCTTACTGTAGGCAGGGTGCACTCGACTGCAATCTTAATTGACAAGGATTGCCAATTTTCCTACCGAAGTTCTGGGTTCTTTCCAGGTACTCCAATAAAAACTGGATGCCATTATGTAGCTGAAAAATTGATTAAACAACAATCAAATAAACACTTTCAGCATTGTTACTATTTTAGAAGTAATGTTTACTTGAAGTATTGTAAATTAGTAATTATCTGGATTTTCAGATTATTTTTGGTTCTTTGTAAATGCTTTATACAGATACTTTGTATATGTCCAGTGTGTATGTCCAGTGTATATGTATATGTCCAGTGTGTATGTCCAGTGTATATGTATATGTCCAGTGTATATGTTGACTTTTTACAGATTTGTTTTTGATGACTTTTTACCATCACCTCATCATGATCACAGAGACAAAATAAGAGAAATGTTAGAAAGAAAAGATATGTATAGAAGAAGAGCTATTATGGAAATTCCGGAGTTTTATGTTGGTATGAAACTATTTTTTAAGTTTATATGGGTTCTTTGCCCAGTATAAGAACTGAACAAAACATGCTTTTCCTAACAAGATTTGAATGGGAACATATGATTATATAAACCAAGTTTTATGGACTTTGCAGTTTATATATAGGCCCATAGTGGAAAATACATCCATTGACCTACATGTATGTAGTACAGAAGGTACTAACTATTATTAATAACTAAGGTAACAATGATTACTTTGAATAGCCTGTTTATAATATGATACTGTAGCTGAATAATTGATAAGTATTATATTTACTATGCCTTTTACAGGCTAACATATTTGAACACATTTTAAATTGATGTGACAATATTTTTGTCAGACGATTGCATGCTAGATGGTCAGTCTAGACCATCTTTGCATTTCATTAAGTATTTGAATGATGGCTAAAGGAGGGGCTTGCACTATCGAATAACTTAAAAGTGGGTTTATTATACCATTCCTAAGCCCTGCCTACTTCATTGTATTTGAATGGGTATTTCTATCATGTGACATTAGAGTGTTGTTGAACACAAAAGAATGATTTTTTTACAACACACAGATTGTGATTAATCGTTAAAAAAGATCAAAGGAAATATGCTGTATTATGATAAATGTGTTATTTTACCCACACTTTATTATTGCTGATGAAAATTTTATTGTTTACTCGTTATAAGATTTGTTCAAAAGAATAACTGTAGTTTTTGTCAGATCAAAGAAGCTGATTTGTTAAATAGGCTATGTCAGATATAATGTATATTTTTCCATACTTTCAAAATAGGATATATTTTTTTGTTTTTTGAAATAACACTTCTCTTTCTTTTTAGAATTGAGAAAAAGAACTGAAAACTAATTGTTGCATCATGTTTTTTTAAGCTTGTATTTATAATGTGTTACATGTACATCGGTCTTCTGATATAACAGTACAGTAATGTAATAGGATTTATAAAATTAACTCACACTAAAATGCAAGTTAAGGGTTAACCTTCCTTGGGCTGCAGATTGTAACCTTTGTCAACTCAAGATGAGAAATCAGACAGAGAACAAATATCCAGTGTTTAATTACAATGTAAATGTGTATACATTCAGGTACTATAATGGCAGTGACAGTTGGAGATCAGTTTGCAGCAAAGAAGTCAAGTAGATTTGTTGGGATATGTATCAACAGAGTTATGAATGGATTACGGTCAAAGTTTACACTAAGAAATCATATTGATGGAGATGGTATGTAACTTTATTACAAGTTATATTAAAGGTAAATGCTACGACTTAAAAATAATAATATTATAAAAAAAACCCAATAATTTATGTATAGGGCATATTCATTTGGTTCTATTCCCTACTTGCGGTAAACAAGATTTATCTCCCATTTGCAGAGTTATCTGTTCTTTAGAGCAGGTACTTCATAGTACCTACTGTGGGTAAAAAGTAGTTTTTCTACAATATTTTTTATTCACATATAGCAAAGCATCTGGTAAAATTTATTATGATATGCAAACTAATTCTGCAGTTTTTTAAGTTGTACTGGAAGAGTCAGTCCACTGACATTATTTTAAAAAAAATAAAAACATGATTTTTCCCTATCTGTTCAATACTTGATACCTGCTGTTATGAAAGACAACTCTTGCAAATGGGAAGTAACTCTTGTATTCCGAAAATATGGAATAACCATTCGCCTACTCACAATTTGGGCCATTACGATTTCCCCCATATTAATATGATTCGCCCCACTCAATAACGATTTGCCCCCACTCAATAACAATTCGCCACAAAAGTGTAAAAGGCGTTTGTATATGTTAAAGTTATAATATAAATTTATACATAATTAAATTTATAAATTATAAATTTGCATATATTTAATCACAAGGTGTTTTAATTGGCCGTGAATCTCTTGAGATTAAAGAGAACTCGTGTTCACTTCTTTAATTAGTTATGGCTTACAATTATTAAAGGTTAACCAATGAAGTTAATATAATAATTACTTGTCTTTAATTGAATGTTTGCTTTTTTACAATTGTGATTAACTTTCAAAGGAGTAAAAGGAGAAAGAATTGACAGTTTATTATTTGTCTTTATTTGCATGTTTGTTTGTTAGGAGTAGGAGTTTGAAATAATTTGCTGTTATACATCACGCACCTCCTAAAAAAGTATAGTCGTCAGTAGATGGACAGGGAGGTTTCCTTTTCTTGCCGTTCTGTTAAGTCTGTTGTCATGTGCCAAATTTATATATTTTACATATATGGGGCAATACGTTACAATACCATTCATTTTGTGTGGCATGCTTTCACTGAAATGATTATTTTGTCCATTTTTTTTTTCTGCTACTTGTAATTCTATGTAAAACCTTATCTGGCCATGCAGAACTTTTTTGCTCACGTTACATCAAGGGTCATGTGAGCAGTTTTCATTACCAGTTCAAACTTCTTCTGGAGAACCACTGAGGCAAAGGCTGTGTAAGCTGCCATAGGAGATGGAAAATATTCCATCTGTATAATTAAGCATTGGCAGACAAAATCCCCCTATAGAATTTACAAGGCGGACAAAATCCACCTGTAGAATTTACAAGGTGGACAAAGGCACCTGTAGAATTTACAAGGCAGACAAAATCCCCTTGTAAACTTTTCGAGGCTGACAAAATACCCCAAATATGATCATGATAATACACAATAGTATCTAAATATCAAGATAGTCCTTCAAGAATTCCTAGGTTGATAATGATACTTCCCAAGGTGCATTTAGTACTTGAAATGTTGAATGAGACAAAGATGAAACACGTTTTTTTTGGGAACATATCAAAATTTAAAAAATAAACATTATAAAAATACAAACAACTCCATGATTACATGAGAGTTATTGCCAAATTACTTTAATTAATACTGCTCTGGTTTTTAAATGGTTTGTATTGTTTAGTACAATTTAGCATATTTAACTAACCATGCCATTTAATCCCTTTCATAACTGAACATATATACCACACATTTTCTTGAGCTAAAAAAGCAGTTATTTTACTAAATTGTAACTTAAAGCCACAACTGTTTCAATGTTTTACATGATGTACAGAATGTTTTGGTTCGATTCTCACTGCAGGCAGGGTGTACTCGACTCCAATCTTAATTGACAAGGATTGCCAGTTTTCCTACCGCAGGTCAGGGGTTTTCTCCGGGTACTCGGGCTTCCTCCTCCAATAAAAACTGGACGCCATGATATAGCTGAAAAATTGCTGAAAGTGGCGTTAAAACACCATTCAAACAAACAGAATTTTGTGCACAAGAAAACAGTATTTGTTTGATCATTGCCAGTCTACAAACAAATTAATTTAAATGAGCCTTCTAAATTAATACCAACATTAATTATTTACTAATTAATAATCATGTTTTTTGTCAAAATACTGTAAACGTAGTAATTTTGGCGGTGTACTAATTTTCGCTATTTTCGCGGTACCAAGAAAAGCGCGAAAATAGATACCCTCGAAAAACTTTGGTATACTAAACAGACACACGAGATCAATTATTGATCGAGTAAGTACTGTTATAAATTGTACGCATTTATCTTAATTACAAAAAACATATTGTTTATATTTTCGTCAATCAATTATTGAAATCAAACGTTTGATATTATTTACCTTAAATTGGCGTGAATAAAAATACAAAGAATATTTTGCAAATTATTGACAAAATCAATACATATCTATTTACAATGCGTACATCAAGACGGCCTGATTACTAGTAACCTGTAATTGTACGGATCACTGATCACTGATTACAATAAACATATTGTACAACGAAGTGTTGATTTATTAATTAACGAGTGTTTTTATAACGGGAAGTTAATCTCTGCATTTCTCAACGGCTTTTTTGATCCCCGACGTAAACCAACCTCGAATTAATGTCTCAGGTCTAATTTGTTGAAATGCATTAACCATCCAAGCTGCATTGTTTGGTTTAAGATAAGAAATTTTTAAATCGATTTTGACATCTTGGACGGATTTCCCCTTACTTAGTTCCTTGTTTAATTCATCACTGTACCAGTTCACAGATGATTAATGGACTTTGGTTTTAAATTCGTCATTCCCTGATCAATCGAGGGGCTGTAACTCCCCAGTACATGAAGCCTAAAAAATAGGTGTATATATAGTCATATTTAATTATTTTATCTTCGTTGAATTCCGCGAAAATCAATACCCGCGAAAGTGTTCAACTTGACAAAAACGTGAAAATTAGAATCCGCAAAAATTAATACGTTTACAGTATGATGTTTTAGGATTACCTTTATATGTATGAGACTGTATGGTGTGAACATAATGAAAATATTGCAATTAAAAAAATTGATTCTCGAAGGAATTTGTCTGGCTTGTAAAACGTATTGGGGGATTTGTTCCTCTTGAAAATTTTACAGTAGGGAATTTTGTCTGCCTTATAAATTTTATAAATGGGGTTTTGTCCACATATATTAAATAACCTGGGAGGGATTTTCTCCTACACTTGCTTTTGTCATGTCTTTGTGTATGTTGTGGTTTTTTTTACATTTCACATGTACTGTGTTATTGAAAGTGTTGCTTGGGAATATCAATTGTCATGAAGAGGAGTAGTTTCATGTCGCATGTTTTTTTTAAGAAAAAAAATAATTCTTTTGCTGATGTTTCAGAGTATTAAGCTATAATTTTTTTGGTCAGTGGTAAGATTTCATGGGCTGAATGAAGGGGTGACTGGAATTTATACCTTCTGGGTACCTGAACAACAAATAGCATGTGATTGGTAAATAAAATTGTCATTTAAGGTGTGGAAGTAAAGTATGATTTATACTGCCCATTGCTGCAGAGTATTGAGATTTTAAAGCTCGAAAAAAGATTAGATGATGAACTACTTTATCTGAGAGACTGCCCACCTGAATACAGTACTATACCATTTGACATGGAACCAGTTGTTCTGCCTCATGGCAGTGGAGTTCCACTCAATACTTTAAAGGTATTTTATTTTTAAAATTATTACTATGATTTTTTTCCTACGGATTCGCTGCATAATATAGAGAGAAAAAAAATACACTGTAGTTCTATTTTTAGAAACCACCACACACTGTTTTGTGATACATGTAATACATATGCTTTTTTTGTGTACAGAGTTTAAAGTCTCTTTCAGCTATATTGTGGTTTCCAGCTTTTATTTGGGTAGGCAGCTAGAGTACAGGAGAAACACCAGATCTTTTGTCAGAAAAAACTGGCAATTGTTGTCAATTAAGGTTGAAGTCAACACATACTGTCTGCAACATCAGTGTTTAAAGGCACATGATCTAACATGACTAACTACCTTAACCACTTGGGCACTAACTTCTTCAAATACATATGTGATAGTTGTTATATAGACCTCGATTATCATTAAGGGGAGAAAAGCGGGGGGTATCGCTTTGTGCTAAAAGTCCACAATTGTTTTGTTGGTTTTGATTAAGGAAAGACTTTAAACCCTGCCACACAAAGTGGAGGGTATTTTGTTATACCCTCCTTATAGACATAAGTGTCTGTCAGTCCATTTGTCCTTGCCTCTGATTTCCAGATGATGACTTAAAAGCACATCAACAATTTTGTTCAAACTTTACACATCTGCTAGGTATTATAAAACAAAGATCACGTTCGATTTTCAGCACAATCCAATTTGTAGTTTTCCACTGTGGCCAATTCAAATTTTTTTTTGGTCATCAGATGGTAGTTTCCAGATGATAACTTGAAAACATGTGAACAGATTTTGTTTAAACTTTGCACAGCTGTTAAGTATTATAAAATAAAGATAGGTTTGAATTTTTAGCACAATTCCATTGTAGTTTTTGCCAATTTGACATAATTTTTATAAGTCCAGGATCAAGGTAAAACTTGTCTTTCAAGATGGACTGTTATCATGATCAGCTGTTCCTGTAGGCTGTCCCATTAAATGCCCTATTTTTCCTTTTTTTAATAAACAGCATAAATTAGGTTTAGTCTCTATGTGAGTGTATATTTTTTTTCCATGTTTATATACACAGTCTAGTCATCAACACTGTTTTTCTGTTTGATTTCCCCACAGCAATCATTATGTATGAATTATATTAGTCTGAGAATCCTCTGCTGTCCAACCCAACACTTTTTCAGACTTTGATAGCTCCTTGGACGTCGTAGAGCTCTCCATAGACAAAACAGCAGATTTTTGAACATAGGTCTGAGTGGACACATTTCATAATCTCACAATGTTATGAAAATGTTAGTTTGGTTTAATTATATATAAATCGCATCTCTAGATATTTTTTTCTCTATGAAAATAATCGTCTTATATTTCATCAAGATAATTTTAATCTTTTTCCATTTTGCAATAACCAATAGCCCTATACTACTACATATGTACCAGGATAGTCAACCTAGAATTAAAGAATCCTTTTAAATGGCTGTCATTTCACTTTTCAGTAGAACCAGCACTAATCTGAATTCTAATCTTTAAAAAGATGATTACTCTAACAAGGTATTTAAAAAAAAGATAATTTGGTTGATTGTGGAAATGCTAACAGATTTCATTTATGAAGATAAATAAAAGATCTCAGAGAAAACCACTGGACCAATTTAAACCAAACAGTATAGATGATCCTTGGAAGTTCTCTTATGAACCTATCATACCTAATAATTCCACCCTTCTTCCTGTTGACCCCAAAAAGAAACTATTTTCATCACTTGTATTTTTTTTGTACTGAATAAGATATAAGGAATTAAAACTAATTTTATTTTATTTATTATTCAATATTTTTTTTTTATCTATTCCTGAATTTTCTAATTTTCTAGACATGTTTTAGTTACAAAGGATGCAGAAGTAATTCATTTTGGAAGATATTTTACAGGTACCCATTGGACCAAAGCCTTGGGAACAAAAGTGGGATAGGAAAGATTTTAAAGGTCTAGAAATATTAAATAAAAAACTGAGTAGGAATGCATTGAAAAAGATGGCAATATCTGCTAAGCCTTGGGAGAAATACGATTTAATGAAGACATATAGAGAATCATTAACAGATGAAGAGGTAGAGAGAGTAATGACAGAGGTGGCAATAAATAAACAGAAAATAGACAAAGAAAGGGAATCAAAGAAAGCAAGACTAAGGAAAACAGAAGACAAAATAAATGTTCAATAAAAGTTTTATACTTAATTTGTCTTTGCTTTCTGCCAGTCAATCTTGACATGTCAAGATCAATGTTACCTAAAACAGAAAAACAGTTTTCGGTCAATAACTTAAGTCCAGATAAACCAATCTTGCTGAAACTTTGGAAAGCTTGCATAAATACCTAACTAGGAATTGGATTTGGGGCCAGTCTGGTCAAGGTCACAGTTACTAAAAATAGAAAAACAGTTCCTCTTTGTCTAATTCTATAATTAATTGTTAAATCGTTGAAAACCTGGTTTTTTTGGCATGGCCACATTTCTTTTGAAAAGGCTGTACTACTGCGTATTAATCAGAAACCCATAACTTCAACTTGGGTTAGTACTGGATATAAAATGATGGGAGAACTTGACCTATTTGACCTGTGTCTGGTTGATGTGTCCAAGGAGACCTTTGATAAAAAAATCTCATTTTTGCATGTAAGTACATTTCTGTTTGTCAAAACTTTAGAATTAGCTCAATTACGGATGTCTGAGTTTATCTGCTAACAATGGTTTCCAGTTTAAATTTGATAAATTTTGATTTAAAAAAAAATTCTTGTGCACTTTAGTTGGGCCAATAGGCACGCTTGTTTATTGGGCCTTGTAAATTTTTTCTGTATTGCAAACAAAATCCTGCAAATGAGTATAATTTTAATTTTGGACCATAGTCTTCTCCGGGCCATAACTTTTTTGTCTTTTGACAAAGGCCTTGGATATTTGGTTTGTAGGTAGGTCACTACAAGCCGATGTGTCACATACCAACATGGTTGACCTTTGACCTCGAGGTCATTTCTAATGATATTTTGGACCATACTAGTAGTCTTGTCCGGGCCATAACTTTTTTTTGTCTTTTGACAAAGGCCTTAGATATTTGGTATGTAGGTAGGTCACTGCAAGACAATGTGTCCCATTCCATCATGGTTGACCTTTGACCTCAAGTTCTAATTAATGCTCATTTTACATGCAAAGTGTGTCTTGGTCATATCTTTTTTATACTTTCAACTAGGGCTTTGATATTTGACATGTGAATGTATCATCATGAGATGATATGTGAAGTGCCACAGTAACCTTCATATGAACTTTCACTTTTGCCCCTAAGGTCTTATAAATTTATATTTTTTTTATATGCAAAGCATGTCTTGGCCCTATCTTTTTATCCTTTAACATGGGGCATAGATATTTGGCATATTGATGTATCATCATGAGATGATGTGTCCAGTATCAGAATGACCTTTATATAGCCTGGACATTTTACCTCGATGTCAAATTTCTGTTCAATTATCCTGTCTGTACTGAATCTATACACTACACATTCGTATTGTTCATGCGTATATTTATTTGCTCCCATGTAGAAAGATATTCGTAGTATTTATATTTGCACCCACAGATAAAAACATCCACCTTGTTGATACTATGGAAGGGGAGACATAGGTTTTAGTGTGCTAAAACATTTGCCCCTAGTTTCAAATTTGTATCAAGAGTGTTGATCAAGGGACAAAAATGGCCACTGTTACTAAAAATAGAAATGGATGTCAATGCTCAGCAATACAAGTCATAAAATTCAATTAATTGGTCAGAAAATGCCAGTGACCCTTTATAGGAGTTATTGCCCTTAAATGACATTTTTTTAATGAAATTTTCTTTGTTCGTGCCGTAACTTACAAACTATAACAGCTAGAGTGAAACTGTAAATGGCAAGATTGATCAGCACTACAAGTCCTACTGTTCACTTGGATGGTCTGTAATTTTCAGATGTCTCCTTGTAAGAGTTACTGCATTTTAATAAAAATTTCTAGTGAAAGTTCTAGTTTTTGCCCTGTAACTTATATGTAGACTTAGACTGAAACTGTAAATTGCAAATATTTAAGTATAGTTGAAGTTATTTGTGTTCCAGGTGAGCGATTACAGGCTCCTGGGAGCCTCTCGTTTTTAAAAGGGTGCTGCAGACAATTACCAATATCAAAGTAAGACGACTAATAAGATGGAGATGAAAGATCAGTCAGATAAAAAGATTCAGGACGTGTAGTGTTCCAATGCTTTGTCTGCCATTTAGGATTTATTATAACGTATGAACTTACTTCGTTTCAGAATAAGAGTTTATCTTTTTCTGCATGTCTCGCCTAACAGTTTCCGATAAAAAGAGGGATTAGACACGTACAATATCGTACGTTAAAACACGCACCAATTATGAACGTATATCGTCATGTTTAAAATTACTCAATTTACATGGCCAGATCATTTTCATAGAGGACGATACCTTCGCCGCCGTCAGTCGTTTTCAGCTCGCCTGACGTACCTCACTTCTCCACCCTCAGTCGTTTTTAGCTTACCTGAAGTTGTCTGTAAACTGTTTACATTTTCATCTTTTTCTCTGAAACCACTTGACCGATTGAAACCAAACTTGGTAGGAATATTCATTGGGTTGACCTTTACAAAGTTTGTGTTTTTTATTGTAATTGGATAACTAATATGACCGCCACCGCGGGACTTAGCTCAAAATAGGACCATATGGGGGGAAAAGTTTTAAAAAGTCTTTTCTGAAACCGGTTAACCAATCAAAAGAAAACTTGCTACTAATTTTGTTTGGATGGTTTTCTATGAAGTTTATGTTTTTTATGCCAATCGAAATTCAAAATAGCCACCACCGCATGACTTAGTTTAACGTAGGACATATGGGCAGTCGAAAGTTTTAAAAGGCTTCTTCTCCGAAACCGGTTAACCAATGGAAACAAATCCTACTAGCGATATTGTTGGACGGTCCTCTTTAAAGAATATGTTTGTTTATGCCAATTGGAAAATCAAAATGGCCACCACTGCAGGACTTAGTTTAACATAGGACCATATAGGAAAAAGTTTTAAAAGGCTTCTCTGAAACTGGTTAACCAATGGAAACAAAACTTACTACCAATATTGTTTGGGTGGTTCTTTATAAAGTTTATGTTTTTATGCCAATTGGAAATTTAAAATGATTGACACCACAGGACTTATTTTAACATTGGCCCCTATGGGGAAAAGTGTTTAAAAAGCTTCTCTAAAATCCGTTAACCAATCGAAACTAACTTTCTACCAATATTTTTCGGTGGTTCTCTTTAAAGTTTATGTTTTGTTTATGCCAATTGGAAGTTCAAAATGGCCGCCACTGACTGCAGAACTTAGTTTGACATAGGACCCTATAAGAACCAGTTTAAAAAGTTTCCTCTCTGAATCCGGTTAACCAATGAATCAAAACTTACTAGCAGCTAGTCCTCTTTTAAGTTTATGTTTTTATATCAATCGGAAAATAAAAATGGCCACCACATCAGGACATAGATTAGTATTGGACACTATGGGAAAAAGTTTTAAAAGGCTTCTTCTCTGAAACCGTTAAACCAATTGAAACAAAACTTACTATCAATATTGTTTGGATAGTCCTCTATAAGTATATGCTTTTTATTCCAATCGGAAATTCAAAATGGCTTCCACAGCAGGCCTTAGTTTTATGTCAATCAGAAATTCAAAATTGCCGCCACCATAGGACTTAGTTGAACGGGCTGTGTGCCGGAATGCCAACATTGTAGGCGCTCATTAGTGAGGATTAAGGGGTCCCTCATACGGGGTAATTAATTGACTGTAAAAGGTAAAATTAGTAATATTGTACTGGTATATAGTGAGTGATAGTATTTGTATAATAATTATTGTATATTATTATAAATACTATCACTCAATATACGACATTTTATTTTAACATTATACTTTCATTGTAGCAAAATATAACAAAATAAAAATAAATTTACACGTGAAGTCTATTTAGTTTTTATCCAAGATGTAGCAGCTGAGACACGGCATCCACGTATTCTATGAGGTCGATTGTGTTGTTGGCTAGTCTGTCCTTCAAAGTGCTGATGTAGTTGTCGATGGTTTGGTACTTCTTGGGTCTGGGTCTTTTGGTTCCGCCGGTTGACTGCGTCGATGTCTTTGAACATCTGGATGATGGTATAGATATTCGGGTGACTGTGCTGGACTTTCCTTTTTAGTTTAACATTCCAGGCTTCCAGGGGGTTGGTGGTGCGCAGTCCCTCTGTGTTGCAATGATTCAATACGTAGAGTGCGGTCGCCATCAATCCATCGGGTGATAACATAGTCTGTAAAAGTTGTAGTGTCTTGTTAATTTTCACATTTTTAACATAATTAAGTGCGATGCTTAAAATATTCATTAATTTTGTTATTATTAATTTTTACCTAAATAACATAATTAAAGTTCAAAATACATGTAATTTTACAATTTTAAAAGTCACCCTTTTCTGTAAAAAAGGTTATTTTCCCTATGATTATGTAAGCGTACTTTTATTCCGGCGTGTATTTCTTCCTTGCACTAGTGTACTACTTCCTGAGGTTAAATTACACTAGTGCAAAACTTCCATAGGAAATATGTGAGGTTAAATTACACTAGTGCAAAACTTCCATAGGAAATATGTGAGGTTAAATTACACTAGTGCAAAACTTCCATAGGAAATATGTGAGGTTAAATTACACTAGTGCAAAACTTCCATAGGAAATATGTGAGGTTAAATTACACTAGTGCAAAACTTCCATAGGAAATATGTGAGGTTAAATTACACTAGTGCAAAACTTCCATAGGAAATATGTGAGGTTAAATTACACTAGTGCAAAACTTCCATAGGAAATATGTGAGGTTAAATTACACTAGTGCAAAACTTCCATAGGAAATATGTGAGGTTAAATTACACTAGTGCAAAACTTCCATAGGAAATATGTGAGGTTAAATTACACTAGTGCAAAACTTCCATAGGAAATATGTGAGGTTAAATTACACTAGTGCAAAACTTCCATAGGAAATATGTGAGGTTAAATTACACTAGTGCAAAACTTCCATAGGAAATATGTGAGGTTAAATTACACTAGTGCAAAACTTCCATTGGAAATTTTACACTAGTGCAATTTAACCACAGGAAATAATACACTAGTGGAAGGAAGTAATACAATGGTGGAAAAACGACACTGTGACACCTACACCCCTTGTTGTACCCCTTAATAACCACTAAAACAACAAAACTTAATTATGAGATTTTTAAAATGTTGGCATTCCGGGAACGTAAGACTCTGGGAAATTTTTTAAAATCTTTTTGTCTGAAACTGGTTAAACAATTAGAAAAAAAATTTGCTGGCAATATTGTTTGGATGGTTCTTTTTTAAAGCCTACGTTGAATATTACATTACTTAGTTTAACATCAAGGAAATGCAATCTTAATTGCCTATAAAATCAGTTGAGCGATACAGGCTCTTAAGGTCCTCTGGTTTGGCTCAATTGATCCTTTCCTGACCCAAAGGTCAGGTGAGCTATTGTTATCACTTTGCGTCCGCTGTCTTCGGAATCTGTAAACATTCTACATTTTAGCCTCCTTCTCTGAAGCCACTAGGCCTCTTAAAACCAAACTAGGTAAGAATGTTCATTGGATGGACCTTTAAACAGTTTGTGTTTTCTATTCTGATTGGAAAACTAATATGGCCGCCACCAGGGGACTTAGTTTAACATAGGACACCAGTGCAAAAAAGTAAAAAAAAAGACATCTCTGAAACCGGTTAACCAATCGAAACAAAACATACTGCCGATATTGTTAGGATGGTCCTCTCTAAAGTTTATTATTTATGCCAATTGGAAACTCAAAATTGTTGCCACCGTTGGACTTAGTTTAACATAGGACTATAAGGGAAAAAGTTTTTAAAGGCTTCTTCTCTGAAACAGCTCAATCAACTAAAACAAAACTAATCGCAAGTATTCATAGTCCTCAAAAAAGTTTTTTTTTCGGAAACAAAAATTTATAAAAATATTGTTTGGATGGTTAATCTTTATAAAGTTTATGTTTTATGCCAATTGGAAATTCAAAATGGCCACCACCGTAGGACAGAGTTTAACATATGACCCTATGGGAAAAAGTTTCAAAAGGTCTCTTCTCTGAAACCGGTTAAAAAAATAGAAACAAAACTAATCACGAGTATTAATTGCATAGTCTCTATTAAGTATGTTTTTTTATGCCAAGCGGAAATTTAAAATAGCCGCCACCACAGGACTTGGTAAAACTTTATAGCAACATTGCTCGGATGGTTCTATATAATGTGTATGTTTTTATGCAAATCGAAAATTAAATCGCCGCTACCGCAGTTTAAAATAGGACTTCAAGGGAAAAAAGTTTTAAAAGGCATCTTTTCTGAAGCCACTTAACCAATTGAAAACAAAACTTATCACCATGCAGTATTCATCGCATGGTTCTCAGGAGCGGATACAGGATTTTCAAAAGGGGGGGGCGTAAAATGGGGATATCGGTAAAGGAGGTGCACGAAGTGGTCCTCTCGCGCCTCGCAGAGGCGCATTTACGGCAGGGGGTCTTGCTCCCCAGAAGCTCTCGAAAAAAATGGTGCAAAATCCTGCATTCTCGCAATTTCCATGCATCAAAATGAATTTATTTAACACAAGGTTTTTATAGTGTTCAGTAACCTTTATTTGGTACAGTATACAACAGAGATATCATAATAAACGAAAAAGTACCGTTAATGCATTAATTTGTGGCGAGGACGAGCGGGGATTACATTTTTGCCTTTGGCGCTGGTTGTTACCCTCCCTGTTCTCTTTTTTTAATTTCCTTTTTACTGCGTCCCTTACGCCCCCACCCTTGATCCGCCACTGGTTCTCTAAAAGGTTTGTTTTTATACCAATTGGAAATTTTAAATGGCCGACATCACATTACTGATTTCCGCAAGACCTTTTGGGGAAAATTGTTAAAAGATTTCTCCTCTGAAATCAGTTAACCAATCCAAACACCATTTATTAGGAATATTTATGTGATGGCCTTCTACAATTTTGTTATGCCTGTAAGACAGTTAAAATGGCCACTATTACCATTTTACACTTTTCAGTTTAACAGAGGACTCTATTTTCAATGCCATAACGTGTCTGCAGTGCTGCTTTGTATGTGAATGTTTATCGGATGGTTCTCTTAAAATTGTATGTTTGCTTAATTTATCAGCCATGATGGCTGTAATTGTAGGAATAATTTTAAAATAGAAACCGACACGATAATTTTAATATATATTACTATCTGAAACTATTGAACCAGATGAAACCAAACAGCACGATGTTATTTATGCCAGTAGAAAATTGAACATTACAAGACAGTGAAGCATACATAAGGACGTTGATACACATGCTGCCGCCTCGGAGTAGCTACGTCGCCTACCTCATGCAGGCTCTATATACCGCTGATTCAGCCTATATTGACCACTGTCTAATTATCTCTGCTTCTACGTGTCATTGTCTTATATTTGCAGGTTCTACACATCTTTGTCTAGTCATTGTAAGTTCTACATACCGCTGCCTACATCCTGCGAATTTTTTTTTGAGAAATCAAAGCTATATCACACTGTGGTCATCAGTATTTATTAACATGAATAAGGCTTATCGGTAACAAAACTAAGTGTTCGTTTTGCCAAGAGGCAAATAAATTTTTTATCAGTGAACTGTTTTATGGGTCGTGAAAGTTTAAGAAAAGGAAAAGTCTTCTAAGAACACATTTACTACAAGGCAGCGTGATTGGTATGACTTGCAAAACTTGGTTTTTGGACTGTTATTTCTCGGCTACACACCTTTGTCTAGTGATTTCAATTTCTATAAAACGATGTATAGTTACTGCAGATTCTACACATCTCTGTCTAGTTATTTCAATTCCAACATACCATATCTCAATTTTTCAGCTTTTAAATACCGCTGTCTAGTTATTTCATCTTCTCTATATACCTCAGTATAGCTATATCAGGTTTTATATTCGATGTGTAGTTATTTCAGCTTCTATATACCACAGCATATAAGTTATTTCAGCTTCTATATACCATAGCCAATAAGTTATTTCAGCTTCTATATCCCCATGTGTAGTTATTTCAGCTTCTATATACCACCGCCAATAAGTTATTTCAGCTTCTATATACCACAGCCTATAAGTTATTTCAGCTTCTATATACCATAGCCAATAAGTTATTTCAGCTTCTATATGCCACAGCCTATGAGTTATTTCAGCTTCTATATACCACAGCCTATAAGTTATTTCAGCTTCTAAATACCACAGCCTATGAGTTATTTCAGCTTCTATATACCACCGCCAATAAGTTATTTCAGCTGCTATATACCATAGCCTATAAGTTATTTCAGCTTCTAAATACCACAGCCTATGAGTTATTTCAGCTTCTATATCCCGATGTGTAGTTATTTCAGCTTCTATATACCACAGCCTATAAGTTATTTCAGCTTCTATATACCATAGCCAATAAGTTATTTCAGCTTCTATATACCACAGCCTATAAGTTATTTCAGCTTCTACATACCACAGCCTATAAGTTATTTCAACTTCTATATACAACAGCCTATAAGTTATTTCAGCTTCTATATCCCGATGTGTAGTTATTTCAGCTTCTATATACCACAGCCTATGAGTTATTTCAGCTTCTATATCCCAATGTGTAGTTATTTCAGCTTCTATATACCACAGCCTATAAGTTATTTCAGCTTCTATATACCACAGCCTATAAGTTATTTCAGCTTCTATATCCCGATGTGTAGTTATTTCAGCTTCTATATACCACAGCCTATGAGTTATTTCAGCTTCTATATCCCGATGTGTAGTTATTTCAGCTTCTATATACCACAGCCTATAAGTTATTTCAGCTTCTATATACCATAGCCAATAAGTTATTTCAACTTCTATATCCCCATGTGTAGTTATTTCAGCTTCTATATACCACAGCCAATAAGTTATTTCAGCTTCTACATACCACAGCCTATAAGTTATTTCAACTTCTATATACCACAGCCTATAAGTTATTTCAGCTTCTATATACCACAGCCAATAAGTTATTTCAACTTCTATATACCACAGCCTATAAGTTATTTCAGCTTCTACATACCACAGCCTATAAGTTATTTCCGCTTCTATATCCCGATGTGTAGTTATTTCAGCTTCTATATACCATAGCCAATAAGTTATTTCAGCTTCTATATCCCCATGTGTAGTTATTTCAGCTTCTATATACCACAGCCAATAAGTTATTTCAGCTACTATATACCACAGCCAATAAGTTATTTCAGCTTCTATATCCCGATGTGTTGTTATTTCAGCTTCTATATACCATAGCCAATAAGTTATTTCAGCTTCTATATACCACAGCCTATAAGTTATTTCAGCTTCTATATACCACAGCCTATAATTTATGTCAGTTTCTATATCCCGATGTGTAGTTATTTCAGCTTCTATATACCACAGCCTATAAGTTATTTCAGCTTCTATATACAACAGCCTATAAGTTCTTTCAGCTTCTATATACCACAGCCTATGAGTTATTTCAGCTTCTATATACCACAGCCTATAAGTTATTTCAGCTTCTATATACCACAGCCTATAAGTTATTTCAGCTTCTATATCCCGATGTGTAGTTATTTCAGCTTCTATATACCACAGCCTATAAGTTATTTCAGCTTCTATATACCACAGCCTATAAGTTATTTCAGCTTCTATATCCCGATGTGTAGTTATTTCAGCTTCTATATACCACAGCCTATAAGTTATTTCAGCTTCTATATACCACAGCCTATAAGTTATTTCAGCTTCTATATACAACAGCCTATAAGTTCTTTCAGCTTCTATATACCACATCCTATGAGTTGTTTAAGCTTCTATATACAACAACCTATAATTTATTTCAGCTTCTACATACCACAGCCTGTGAGTTATTTCAGCTTCAATATACCACAGCCTATAAGTTATTTCAGCTTCTATATCCCGATGTGTAATTATTTTTTCAGCTACTACATACCACATCCTATGAGTTATTTCAGCTTCTATATACAACAGCCTATAACTTCTTTCAGCTTCTATATACCACAGCCTATGAGTTAATTAAGCTTCTATATACCACAGCCTATAAGTTATTTAAGCTTCTATATACCACAGCCTATAAGTTAATTAAGCTTCTATATACCACAGCCTATAAGTTATTTCAGCTTCTATATACCACAGCCTATAAGTTATTTAAGCTTCTTTATCCCCGTATCGGTATTATTCCTGGAATTTGATTGGTCAGTTACACGTCTTTACAAAACCAATATACCCGGCTCGTTGCTAAGTCATATACCCGGGTGTTGCTAAGAGTTATTTGCAGAAAAGTACTTAAGATGCGTTTATATTATAAATGGTGATCGGTTTGTGGCATATATAGGATGATCAAATCTTTAACAAATGATTCAAATGTGCTTTATTTTTAACAGAAAAAGAAACAAAAGTTTGACAAACAACGAAGTCACACTATTATGACGTCTCTGCAAGACATTCAGCGCCAAAATTTATTTCTTAAACATCTGTTTGAATCCAACAAAAAAAAATGTTCTTTTTCGGGAACTGTAGAGTTCTACCAAAGGTAGTACCCTACAGGGTTCTACAAAAGGTAGTACCCTACACCTTATAAAAAAGCCTCTTTTTTATCAAATTTCAATCAAACTTCCTTTGATAATGATGAAAACGTCACTTTAACGTCAGACATTGCGTTGACAAAGTACCTAAAAAATGCATTATTTCAAACTAATACCGGGGATAAATTCGTTATACACGTTCATATCCGTAGATATGGAGATTTGAACACCTTCAGCACCCCTGTACACCCTTCGGCTTCGCCTCGGGGCGTACTTGGGCACTTCAGGTGTTAAAATCTCCATATCTACGGATATGAACGTATATAACTTATAATATCCCGATGTGCAGTTTTTCAGCTTCTATATACAACATCCTATGAGTTATTTCAGCTTCTATATACCACATCCTATGAGTTATTTAAGCTTCTATATACCACATCCTATGAGTTATTTCAGATTCTATATACCACATCCTATGAGTTATTTCAGATTCTACATACCACATCCTATGAGTTATTTCAGCTTCTATATACAACAGCCTATAAGTTATTTCAGCTTCTATATACAACAGGCAATAAATTATTTCAGTTTTATATACAACAGCTTTTAAGTTATTTCAGCTTCTATATATCATATCCTAGTTATTTCTGGTTCATCTGTTCTTCTGTATCAAGGTCAAGTTGTTTCAGCTTTTTCATACAAAAGCCTAGCTACCTTAGGTTCTAAATGCCATCTTCTAGTTACTTCACTTATTTCTGTTTCTCTGTACTTATGTCTATCTATATTAGGTTACACCACTGACTAATTATTCCGGCTTCTGTACGTAGCGCTGTCCAGTTCTATTATTTTCTATATACCGCTGTTTTTTTGGTACTTCAGCTTCAATATACGGCTGTCGAGTAATAGTTTATTTCAGCTTTTACTTACCACAACCTAGATAATTAAGGTTATTCGTACCACATTCTAGTTATTTCACCGATTGGTTCTTTCTCATGAGATAAAATAAAAAAGTATCTCGATACTTTCAACTTCTATCGCGTTACTTTTGAAAAGTAACACGTTACAAATGAAAAACAAAAGTAACGCGCTACTTTGAAGAAGTAACGCGATAGAAGTTGAAAGAATCGCGATGCTTGTTAAAAGTGACGCGATGGAAAAGCAACACGATAAAAATAACGCAATTACGACAGGAACGGCCACTTATAATAATCAACACATTATATTATTAACATTTTACAAATATCGGAATTAAATAGCATAAAAGGAAATCATATACATGCATATCAATATATTTATGTAAACTTTTTATTTAAAAAGTATACTATTAAAAGAAGATCGGCGTAGCCTTTTTAATTTTTCAAAATGCAAATTATGTTTTTTTATCAGGTGTAATAAAATAGTCAATTTAATAATTTAACTTTACAAGAAATTTTTCAACTTTTAGAGTTCTGTTCATTCGGCTTTGATTTGATTGGCTCTGTTAAATGAGCTCGTTGACAAACTAAAAGTGCACATCAATTCTATAGGGTTGAAATTTGGCTAACGTTTGTGTTTCATTCAACCGCTACATTAAAGTGAAATAAACAAGATGTACGAGAATACCGACTTTTGATTGACTGGAAAATATATTCTATCAGAAGATAGAACAAAAATCATCGTCATGGAGACCATGGAATACACAAATTTTCGTTGTGCACATATAACGTAAAATTTTGTTTTACCTCGATGGAGAAAATTCTTTTAGTTAATCCTTAAGGTTTGAAGGTTGAATTCATCATAAAGTTAAAATTTCTCTGCTGTGTAACAGATTCCAGCTGACTGGCTCTACTAATGACAGCCCGATAAGTGGAAACCCTCGTTTATAACGACTCCACCTGCATCCTGGTCATTCATCTACGTAATTAAGCCGTTGCCGCAACAGCCACTCAGTCGAAATACCTGAATTAAGAAGAATCATATCGCTAACTGCAGCAACCGACTTCGACAATACGGCATGAAAAATGCCGTATTTTGCAGCAGCTTGATATCGTTACCAATAATAGTCCAAGTGTACAACACATTGAGAGCTGGAAATTCCACAACTGGCCTAGAATTTGGTTCAGCAACGTTCCGTTTTCTGCAACAGAACCGTGAATACCGATGCAGGTATATGCTTTCTATGTCCAAGAAATGAATATAGTTCCGGTGGAGGTAGTGTAATTTATATGTGCGACAATATTTAATCATGGACGGTAGACACTTGCAACTGACAGACCGAGGGAGTTGTTCCAAAAGGACAATGCCAGGCTTAACTAGGGAAAATCTGGAGGTGAAAAACATTAATATGCTACGATGACCTTCCAAAACACAGGATTTGAATCTGATTGATGAATAGTGGGATAAAGTGTGTGGAACTACATATGGTGTTCTTACCAAGTTTCATAAAATTTGGTTCAGTAGTTTCAGAGGAGTTGAGCAAAAAATAGGATTTCTAAGGACTTTTTAGAAAATCCTATGTTCAAAGGACCATAACTGGAACAAATTATTGAGGATCAGAATTTCCTGGGAATATGCGTGCAACTACATATGGTGTACTTGTTACATACCAAGTTTCGTAAAATTTGGTTAAATAGTTTCAGAGGAGTTGAGTGGATTAACTTTTATGACTGACAGACGGACAGACAGGACAAAAACAATGTCTCTCCACCAAGTGGGGAGGAGACATAATTGACAACTCTCTCCTTATTGCATTCATAAATTTTTAGAATTTCTTATAAGTCAATATATAAAAACTGAAGGCATCCTTACAACACCCACTGAGAAAACTATAAAGACATCCCAACAAAACTAATGGTCATCCAGAAAACTGATTTGACGAGTTTTCAAAATATAAAACTTAAAGGTTGTACTTAATATAAAAAATTTAAAGAGGACTAAACAAGTTTGACCTGTTAAAAGAAGATTTACTTGTAAAACAACAGGCTCTTATATGCCAGTATCACTGTTAATACTTAGTAGTGACTGCCATTTATTATAGTCATATCATAGGACTACAAATCAAACACAGTTAAGACAAAATTTAATATTGCAGATGTATGAACTTGCTTATAAACAATACAAGTAAAAAAAATGACAAAACAAAAAGCAACAATTGTTTATAAAACAATTACATTACATTAAAACATACTTTACAAGTCATAATACAATTCCTAAACAAAAACAAACAACTGCTGCAAAATGATATTTTATAAAGCACTTGTGAAAAAATACATGTGTAATAATCTCTTTGCAATCAGTTTGATATTTAACTATAGACTAATAACCACTCCTTATTCAAGAACATGTTTTGCTCTTAAGAATGACATGATAAGAGTAAACTACCACAAAAATATATTTTTTGGCAATATGTTGGGCGATAAAATGACAATATCAACAAGAGTTTAATTGTTCTTTGTACTGTAGGTTTATAGCGGTATGGTGATAAACATGTTTATTTATACTAAATACATGTCATACATGTAGCTGTTATTGTAAAATTCACCAACTATGGAGAGGAGTGTAAAAGCAGCCACAAGTGAATAATGATGATCAGGTTTGATAAATGAAATATTATACAGATGAAATAGCCATATGATCTCAACTGGCCCTACATCAAATTCATTTTACATGTGGAGAAATGTTGTTAACATTCAGACTCATTATTCCTCATTTAATAGTTATACTGTGGATTCATTTTTATTTCTGCACATTTTTCATAAATTGAAAAACCCATTTCATTTCATACATAAATTTGTGGACTGCAAATGCTAAGAGTACAAAAATGTGTGAAAAAATATGTGTCAAATTGTTAAAAGTTTATATTACTTAACAAGAACCAGTATGCACAACGGTATATCTTAAAAGATGTAGAAAGCAAAAATTTTTAGAAAAAAAAAATTTAATACTTTTCAACAGATAGCCTGTATTTATGGAAATCTTGTATGTACTAAACAATTGAACTTTTAGCTTCTGAGATGTCACATGTGACTTAAATGAGAAAAAAAAACATTACAGCAACTAAGCATTCTGCAGAAATGACAGAAATCTAATGTTCTTATGAATTCATTGAACATGAACCTGTTTAATATTCACCCCTGATGATTAGAAGATCTTTAAAGCAAACAAGTACAGTACTCAACTGATTACAGTACATGAAATTTACTTTTTAAATATGTTTTTATTGTTACCACAGCGATTATTGTAAAACAAAGTAAATACATATGTATATTTGGTAGTGATCTTAGTTTCCTTCTTGTAGAGTAAATCAATCAGGTTTCATCCTATTCTAACCATATAATAAACTGAAAATATCACTACAAACTGAGATTTAGGTTTCATCCTACAATAAATAGGTTTGCATCATTCAATAATAGCTTTATGTTTTTCCTCATTTTCATCGTCAGCATCACCATTTATCATTTCAACATGAATCTGATTCTGTTCATTTTGCTGCTGAGCCCAGCCATCATTATATGTAACTTTGTCCACAGTCACAACTGTCACAGAATCAATTTTATCCTGCAAGTCGGCTCTTGATGCTGCTAGTGCTTGTTGTGAGGCTAATTCTTTATGGATACGATCCTCCATCAAAGCTCTGGACATTTGTATTTGATATTCTAATCTTGTCTGCTGTAAGGCCTAAGCAGTGCAAAGAATTAAAACAAGTTACAAAAATGCAATAAAATATCATTCTATTACCCCAACCTGCTTATTGAATGTATGTTATGGTTTCATTTGAGATTATGTTTTGGCAATTAAAATTTTTGCCAAGGACCAAACAATATTACCAGTTCTTACTCCCTTTCAATTTACATCTTTATTCTCGATGAGAGTTATTAAGATGATACACGGGCACTCTATCATCTTAACAACTCTTATATCAAATATAAATGTGGCAATCTATAAATTAACAAGAAAAATCAACTGTTTAATTCCATTTAGTTCGTCTTGCATTCATTTAAGACCAATTCTTTCTTCTTGGGAAACCTGTTAGAAACATTATATGTTATTCCGGTCTTAGACAGGGTATATAATGTCACATTCACGGCTTAGGATTTATATTCCATGAGCCGAAGGCGAATGGAATATATGTCCTATGCCGTGAATGTGACATTATATACCCTGTCTAAGACCGGAATAACTATTATATTACAGCTCACATCTTAAATTAGGAATATTTAACGGGAAAAACAAATATTTAAGGAACTATGTAGCGTAATTTCTTTTGGAAACTTGTTCAAGTTATCCTCATTTCTTTGGAAAATATACGTTTTAAGTGAACGCATAATATTTAAAAAATGCATTTTTATTAACAGTTTTTATACAACAAAATTACACTCGGAAATTGGTCAAATAACGTTATTATTGATAAAATTAAAATATATTCAATAAATATTGTCCCTTTGGCACCCCATCATCACTTTTATGACGCTTCGAAGCCCATTCGGGATTTATAACCAATTTTGAAAGTTTATTTAAAAATAAGTTATATTTTTGTTGAAAATCAAATTAATAAAAATAAGAAAACATTATTATATATTAAAAAAATTATGTTTTTTAAATGTAAATCGTCTTCTGATCAATAAATAACCCAACTGTATCCTTAAACCCGTAAGTGTCAAGGTAAAAGTTTGCGAAGCACCAAATTCAATATCGGTGGAGCATGTATTGGTTTTAATTGATGTGTGGATGTGGACGTTGATGTTGATAAGTGAATTAAAATAGGAAAACTTGCAATTGACGGTAATGTTACTTTGATGCCATTAAATCATATCATTGGATTTTGGACGATGGAAATCAATGAATATCAACGGATTTTTACGATGTCGATTGAGAATGCATGATGATGCAGTGCAGGTACATTAACTTTTAGTGGGCTTGAGAACACGTGTCTCGTTTGTTGTTTTGTGCATTGACACATTTTATAGAGGACACATCAAAATCATACAGGATTTGTGACCTACACTATATACAGACATTATTGAGCCAGAACATCCCCCCCTTTTCGCTGATATCACTGATATTTGAGTAGTTTTGTTTCTTAATTGACTTCCCTTCTGTTATTTAAACAAATATTTTACATATCATTTTATTTACGTCGTTTAAAACATGTTCAGTTTGACATTGGTGCACGTTGTCAGTTTTTTATTCGAAGCGGAATGAAGGCGGCCATGATGATTTCTTTTCCCAGGGGCACGATACGGGATAACAATATGCCTTATGTATACGGCTGTAGACGTATACATAGCCTGATGTATACGGCTTGCTAACCAATCATAATGCAAGGTTTTTATGTGAGCTGTAATATAATAAATTATTTTCTAACAGAAAGAAAAATTATGAAAATTATGTAACTACATTCTGTAGTCTTGAGAAATTTGGAATGCTCATATCCGATTTTGTGCTTGGGACAACCAATATCCGGCACTACTTCTATTTGTAATGTCAGTACACATTTTTATAAATGCTATCCATCCAAGTCATAAATCACAAATCATTTTATGAATTTATAGATTACTGTATATTAATTGCACAGAAAATATAATGTAGATAAATATATATATACATATCTTATCATTATCATAACATATTGTTCAAATATATTTTAATATTCTGATATACCAAATCTTTTGAACAAGTACTTTGAACACAAACATGTAACATGGTGAATCCACATGATCTGTAGTGTAGCTGACAAAGAAGTTAGAAGTCCCTGGGTAATATTTTGAAACTTTGTACCCAAATCTATAAAAGCTTCTAACATACTTAGTTATTTTAGATGGCAGAAAGAGGTAACAAGATAAATAAATATATTAAAAGCAGGAAACTTACATATGTATACTGCAAAATAAAATATAACTAATAAAATTAATTAGTTCATTTACCCTTATTTGACTTTACTGACATATCAAAATTCTAAAAATGTTCATCTTACATCTTGTTTTTCCTTTTCACACTGCATTTTAATCTGTTGAATTGCATTTTCTCTGCTAAGTTGACTTTGGTGTTTGGCCTGTTCTACCATTGCCTTTAACTGATGGGCCTGAGCTAATAAATTATTAGCCATCTGAAATACAACCAAATCTATTGTTGCCAATAGGTTGTAATCATTTCATCTGTTGTGAGTCAGTTTATCTGAATTATGTCTCTTTATCCTTGAAGTAAATCTAATTTTTTTAAATCTCCATATTTTAATACAGCAGATTTCAATTAATTGCATTTCTGTGAATTTGTTTGTTTGTAATGAATGATGTTTAATGCCACTTTCAGCAATTTTTCAGCTATATCATGGCGTCCAGTTTTTATTGGGGGAGGAAGCCAGAATATCATAGAAAAACCCTGGACCTTCAGTAGAAAAACTGACAATCCTTGTCAATTAGGATTAGAACCAAGCGCACCCTGCCTGCAGTGAGCTTCAACCAGCAATCTCAGTGTTGACAGACCATGTCATCAATAGTGGAAGAACTACCTTAACCACTCAGCGTGACCTAAAGAGGAAATGACTTATATTTATCATATTTTTATAACTTTGATATTAACTTTGGGTATAGTCTGCCCTAACAAAGATGATGTTTATAATCCCAATTTTAACTAACATTTGCAACTTTATACTTACATATACAACTGATTTTATATTTAACCAGCCTGTATCCCTCACCTCATTTAGTGGCAATGAAGATGGCATTTCTCTGAAGTTAAACTAAGTCCTGTACTTTTCAATTTTCTACTGGCCTAAATAACATTATCTTTGTTGAGACCATCCAATGAATCTTGCTGTTCAGTTTCAACTGTTTCAATTAGTTTCAGATAGGAAGCTATTATAACATTATCCTGTAGGTTTCTATGTTAAATTAATTCCTAAATAATTGGTTTCAGTTGGCCAAGTGGTTTCATAGAAGAAAATAAAAAGTTTAGACACAGACACTGACGACAGACACAAAGTGATAACCCTGTGGGTAAGGTGAGCTACAAAGAGCACATTTTGACTGTTCATAGCTTACCAATATGTAACATTGAAGAATACCAAATATAACATCACAAAAAATAATCATACCTCCTCCAACTGCCACCATTGACGTTGTTCGTTTACATCTGGTAATGAGACTATAGGTCCATGAGGTGTCTTAGGTGTTAATGGTATAGATGTCATCATAACAGCATCTAAAATTCAAATATTAAAACTAGTTGTAACTGTTTGAGTGCGCTAAAACTGATGTCTCCCCTTCCATAGTCTCAACAAGGTGGATGTTTTAATCTGCAGGGGCAAATATAAGTACTAGGAATATCTTTCTACATGGGAGCAAATAAATATACACATTGAAGCTGAACAATACTAATGTGTAGTGTATCAATTCAGTACCATTAGACAGGATAATTTATACTAAAAATCGAAAAAACCTGATCTTGTTTAAATGCGGGTGTTATTGCAATAAAATAAGCATTAATTTGACCTTGAGGTCAAAGGTCAAGGTCATTTGAAGGTCATTCTGGTAGGTGACACATTGTTTAATGGTGATACATCTACAGGCCAAATATCAAAGCTGAATATCAAAGGATAACAAAGTTATGGTTGGGACACGCTTTGCATGAAAAATTAGCATTATTTTGACCTTAAGGTCAAAGTCATATGAAGGTTATTCTGGTACGCGACACATCCTCCCATGGTGATACATCTACATGGCAAATATCAAAGGATAAAAAAGTTATGGTCTGGACACGCTTTGTATGTGAAGGAGAAGAAGAAGAAGAATAAGAAGCTGAAGAACTGACACAAAAACAATATGTCTCCCCCATCTGGGAAGGGGAGACATAATTATTATAGCATTTATCACCAGGCAATATAGTTACACTGCTGTCATAATAGATTCCACAAATCAACATAAAAAAACATATTCTGTTACCACAATGACTACACAATTGTCTAACACAGACTTCACAGTAATGTGTGCAGCAATAAACATTGTTCAAGGCATATGTTTTAAATGTGCCAATTCGTACAGTATTCATAGCAGGAATGCAGCAACATTTCTTAATAACTCAATTTAATGTTTTGTATTACTAATTGTTTGTATCATTTCACAGATGGCTGTATTTTTGTATAAATTTTAAAACAATAAGACATGCACAAAGTGAGAATTTATGTATCAATTATTGGCCTCTTTGAAGGCCTGATGAGATCAGTTTAATTGACAGGTAGGTGTGTCAGAAGCAACATACCCATTACCAACAAACCAATGGGCAAAGTATGAATCACTCAATGAATGGGAGAGCAGATGACTAAGTGCCACATGTCTAAGGCTGAAACTCTTTTACAGCCTTCCTCATGTTAATACAAAATCTAAATACCTTGTTAAAAAACTAGTAACTATTCAAATATTTTTCTTAAAAATGAAAAATCATTTTAAAAGTAATAACTAATTTGGTGTTTTTTCCCCAAACATTTTAGAATAAGCATTTTCAAAACTTTGGCAGTCACAGGTTTAGTGAAATAATTATACAATACTTGCTTATATAGAGGCCATTGTCATGATATCTTGACTGCACAAGGGAGAGTGGTATTGCCTGAAACATTGATAATGCCAGAGCCAAGGGTGAGGGCATTATCAATGTTAAAGGCAATACCACTGTCCCGAGTGCTGTCAAGTATCATAACAATGCCAGCTATATAAGCAACTATTATATTTATTTTATTGAAGAATTAATAAACCATGTGTTTAAGACTATTATGTATGTGCAGCTGCTTGCTGTATGATTTGAATGTTTGGCCTCATTATATATCATTGTTTGGCATTTTTATGCAATACAGTAACACAGTTAGTTTTCTAAACTTTATGACATTTGTTCCTCATTTGGGTTGTACATGTACATATATTTTTTTATAAATTAAAAAAAACAGTTTTATGTTGCTTGTTACTGGAGAGGGCATTACCACGATGTGATAATGCCCTCACGTCAAATTAATGTAAATTAACTAATAACGGCTGATCTTGTTTTATCCAATTAAAACAAACATAATTTTACTGATATGAAAAAATACAGAATAAATAAACTTACATACTTAGGTTGAACATGTGTCACTAGTCACATGCTTCTCCCATTCACTGAGTTGTTCCCAACTCACCGATTGATTTTTTAGTAATAGGTGCATTGCTTTTAATTAATCTACATGTCAATTACTCCAATATCATAAGGCCTTCAAAGAGATTGATACCTAATTGACACAGTCGTAAATTCTCACCTTGTGCATGTCCAATTGTTACAGAATTTTCATAAAAATTCTGTTGAATGAACAATCATGTAAAACAAACATAATATTGGGATGTCAAAGTAACAAGGTTTAAAAAGTGTTTTTTAACTTATTTTCTTTGTATACTTCTATGTTACAGCAGGGTTCGACATTAATTTTTTTATTTACTTGTCGTTTCGGACAAGTGGTGTAAACAGTTGACCTGTCCGAAATTTACATTCACTTGTCCAAACTTTCTTTCAATATTACAAACTAATAGTACATGTCACTTGCCTTTTATGATTCTCAATTAATTCATTGAATTAATTATGCTGTATTATTGAGTTTTTAAAAATATATTGCTGTATAAAGTAAGCAGAGAAAGCTCAGAAGTTACATGCTAATAGTTACTGGTAGAAAAAAATTAGGATGATTGTTTTAGAAATACAGTACAAAGGTGTAAAAGCTTTACAGCTTACACAAGGGCACCTATTATCTTTTAAAATTTATTTGAATCAAACAAGTAGTTTAAATTATAGTGCGATAAAGTATCATTTGAATAAAAGAACAAACAGTTTTATTAACTTTCCAGTCTTCTTTTTACAACATAAAATATATCACACATTTCCATTTTAATTTTAATGAAATGAATCAAATGTCACAAAACAATAAACAATAAAATAAATGTTTCTTTCTCATGAGTAAGTACACAAGTTGATTGAATTATCAAATGAAGAAGAACTAAGTAGAAAATGGCTTAATTGTGTAACATTTATTATGTATTCAATAGAAAAATGCACTATTACAAATATTTAAACAGATTAAAATGATTGTTTTAAAGTGACTACCAAAATACTAATTTATTATGTTTGAATCTTTGCAGTAATCATTATCGTATTTGCAATCTCCGTAACCATCTTCGTATCCTCTCCGGAGACTTGTCGTATTTTCGTGTTTTCTTTTTACTGGTTTCCTCAAGAGATATTATACTACGCTTTATGCATACTGTAAAGTCACGCAGGAACCAGCTTACAAATGGCGCGTCAACATGATAAAGATAACGGGGTGACAGAAATACAGAAATACAACGATATCTGATCCAAATGGCTATAAAATTAAAAGGTGATCTATGGCAACTTCAAAATAGCTTTTAAAGATGAACAAGGCAATCAGGACTATGATTTTTATATTACTAGTCTTTAAAGATTGTTTCAAACTTTTTACTTGTCCGATCGGACACGTACAAGATAGGTTTTACTTGTCTGAACCAGACTTTAACCTGTCCCGGGCTATCGGACAGCTGTTAATGTCGATCCCTGTACAGATGGATTAGCATTTCAATGAATTCCAAATATACTGCATGTTAATACAAATACAAATACTTAGTAAGTTACAACTAGTAGTAGTCTAGTTTTTTTTAACAGTAAAGGGAGAGAAATTAACAGTAAAACCCTGAAGAAAAAAAATATACACAGCAAATAACAGTTAAAGTAGATCATTTAAAAATGAGTGTTGGTTGGTCAGGTTTCTGGGTAAACATGCTGTTTAAAAAATGTTGCCGTCTTCCTACAACAAATACTTTAATACAAGTTTTATACAAGTGCTCTGTTTATCATGGCACACATTAACGTGAATTTCATGATCGACTTATGTGCAGAAGGTTGGCAAACAATTACTACTAAAATAATTGATTGCTGTGTCACAATGGTGCATGTTTTACCTCGACTTTTCAGACACAGTGTACCAGTATAGTATATTTGACAATAAAAACATGCCAAGTATTTGCTTCTTACATTTATAAAAAATGTCTAACCTCCTGAAATGATATTTCCCTGTCCATCAGTCGTCAATATCTGTACTGTTTCTCCATCAGTGTTTGTCACTTTTATTGGATGAGCTTGAGCCTGTGATGTTGCTATAGACAACATCATACCTAAAATTTAAAAATTAACAAAAGTTCAAGTACATCAGGTACAACATATACCAAAAATAACACCAATTAGCTAGACTTTTCAGAAAGCAACTCTAAATGATAAGGGAACAGTTCAAATTTAAAATATGTGCAACATCACATGTATTTCTGTATTCGTCACTTTAGTTTGTAGGAAACTGGTAGAACTTTGGGTATTACACATATGTTAAAAAAACTTTGGGTATGACACTATAACCTTGGTTCAGTCATGTATTCCTGTATTTTTAATTTATGAATAACTTTCAAGTTTTATGCATTTAAACATGTAGATTTTGTTTTATGTTTATATAAGAGAACTTTTTCTGCTTTATTCTGCATTATTTGGTTTTAAGGTGAAAGACAGATTTGAGAAGAAGCTGTTCATATGTTTTTACATTAAGGTCATATTTAAAGCTATGTTTTTGTTTGTTTGTTTGACGTTTAACGCCACTTTCAGCAATTTTTCAGCTATTTCATGACAGTTTTTATTGGGGGAGGAAGCCGTAGTATCGGGAGAAAACCCCTGACCTGCGGCAGGAAAACTGGCAATCATTGTCACTTAAGATTGGAGCCAAGTACACATTGCACCCAGTGAGACTCGAACTTGCAACCTTTTAAGCTATGTGCCACTGTGTCAGTCACCATGGATTTAGGATCTGCATAAAACACTCATACTTTGTAAAAGACCATCTGAGATACATTTTTACAATATCACAATTCTTTTGGTTAAATGGTTGGTCAGAAAACAAAATTTTTGTGCAATCTGAACACATTAATAGAAGCTGTTTGTATGTTTTCATCATATGGTCCTTAGTTTAATTAAAGGAAAACTTCGCGAAAAAATGAAAATCTGAAATGTAATTCTTCAAATAAAAAGTAATATAATTGCCTTTTGATGTTTTATTGTATTCTTAACTGTAACGCTTCCAGAGAGGATTAATGGTGGTAAAATTTTGTGTATAGAGGCCACAATATTGACAGTATTTACCACAAGATTGCGTTTGGGACGTAATAAATGTAATTTTCCTGTAAATATAATAAATTAAAAATATGTTTTTCTGACTTTGCTCTTTGAAAAATATAAAAACTGTGGCGATGACTAATGACCAGCTGACAACATAAGATTAAGAAATACGTCTTTATGTTGTAACGATCTTTTTGTATTAATAAAAGTACTATTAGACACAATTTTTAACCTGTCTTTACTTAATTAAATAACTCAGAAAGAATTTACCTAAATAATTTTTGTGAATATAAGAGATATTTTTAATATAATTATTTTTAAACATAAAATAAAATTACGTAGATAATTTGCACAGCAGTAATGTTGTAACTGGAAGTGAACATTTTACATGTAAATCATTACTTGTTTATGAAGGGTAATTAACATAACTAGCAGGTAAACAAACAGGATGTTTATTGCAAAGCTAACCAGATTAAAGGTTAATCATGTAATTCGAAATTAGAATGGCAAGTCCCTCTCCTGCCAAGGACAGTTATGATTTGAATACACAGAAGTGTCAGAACACAAAATGTATTTAAGATTTCGAATACCTTTAGATTCCCTTAAGATGCCAGGTCAGGGGAAACGTAAAATTGACATGTTGATACAAATATGCACACGTAAAATTTTGTTATGCACACGTACATTAAATGTTACCAGTAATAATAATAATAATAATAAATGTACTAAACGTGATTTGAAATTTTGATGCGCGAAAACAGAGTATTTAAAAATATTTCATTTAAAGTTTATTTCTTAAATAGTCAATTTCGCACGTATTTTGTATAAAATAGTTTCCTTCCTATAAGCTGCATAATCTGATTACACGATACAAGTTGAAAATAATAATATGAATAATTTTCAATTTTATTAATATTTATGGACAAAATTTGAGATCATCTTTGCATTAAACTATCCTCCATGCAAAATGATCTTCGCATACGAAGTTGTTGCTGCTGTGGACATAGTCTAAAGTAGAAGTCATTAAACTGGTTAACTACTTGTTACACAAGCAGGGTTATTTGCTTAGATCAGGAATACAAAAAGTAATCTTGCCAGAACATTCTGTTATTGACTGTTTCCCATTATTATCATACGGCGACTTTAAGGTACTTTGATATCAATGGATCTCTAGTACAAATGTATCGCCATCCAGTGACAAGATAGTGACAAGATGGCGGACCCCCCATAAGTGAATTTTTTACGCGGTAAATTCAATGTAGAAACTTAACCAACGAAAATAAAATAAAACATCAAGCAGCAAAAGTGTTTCTTTTTATTTGAAAAATTACATATCAAATTTTCATTTTTTTCGCGAATTTTCCCTTTAAGCACTGCAATGGTGGCCACCTTGAATTTTGGATGTGATGGGAATAGCCTACATGACCATTTGGGCTAACATAACTGCATTACCCTTGTATCTATAACATAACTGCATTACTCTTGTATCTATAACATAACTGCATTACCCTTGTATCTATAACATAACTGCATTACCCTTGTATCTATAACATAACTGCATTACTCTTGTATCTATAACATAACTGCATTACCCTTGTATCTATAACATAACTGCATTACCCTTGTATCTATAACATAACTGCATTACCCTTGTATCTATAACATAACTGCATTACCTTTGTATCTATAACATAGCTGCATTACCCTTGTATCTATAACATAACTGCATTACCCTTGTATCTATAACATAACTGCATTACCCTTGTATCTATAACATCAAGAACTGTGCCATAAAATGACAACACATCACATATATAAGTAAAATACGTTTTTGTCTTAACATTCCAAGATACAGGGCTCACGCTGGGTCAAAATTATAGGGAGAAGTCACTTCTCTTTTGGGTGGCTGACAGGGAGAAGTGAGGATATAACAGGGAGAAGTGGGTGGAAAACAGGGAGAAGTTGCAGTGTATGTTGCGAACACGTGCTGTTTACTTTGTTTTTTTTTTTTAAATTAGTGTTGGCATTTGCATTTTTATTATGTTTTTTTAGCAGTTTAATTTATTGAGGATAAAGTATCAATTGATTTGATTAACTATTCAGTATTCTTATTTCACACATTTTCAAAAATACATATATTAAACATAACAATAAAAAAAGAATCAACTGTCACAAAACTGTTCATTAAAATAAATGTTTCTTTGTCATTGATACACAATTTGATTGATTTATAATGAAGTACTATTAGAAATAGAAGAAGAAAATTACATCATTGTGCCACATAATATATTATGTCAAATTGTAAAATTCACTATTAAAAGTACATGTATTTAAACATATTTAACTTAAATTTGTTTTGAGTAACTGCCAATATACTATTTTTACTACGTGTCTATCATAGCAAAACGCATTTCACCACTATTAGCGTAGTATATTTGCAATCTCCGGCACCAAATTCATATCAGTTCCGGAAATTTTCACAAATTCTTGTGGTCTGAACCGGTTTTCGGTTATATTGTAAACCTACGCTTTATATACCAAATAAAAATTAAAAGGGTACCAGTTCAACTTTGGCATGTTTAAATAAACATGACGCGGTATCAAAAATATGAAGATTTCTTACCAAAATGGGAATAAAATTTTAAAGGCAACATTAGGCGATTCTACAAAATGAAAGGGCGACTTCACTTCGCTTTTGAAGATGATCGACAGCGAAGTGGGACCACGATAAGGCGACTTCTTCGCCCGAGTCGCCCTCCAACGCGAGCCCTGAGATATAATACAGCAGTGTTCTAGGATTTTTTTGCAAACTGAACTTTACACGGGAAAGTGTCCTCTATAAACTGGCTTTCCCACATCTCAAGTAAACTTTCCCACAAAGTTTTAATGACGTGTTAATTTTTAAGTAAAAAATATACAGATATATACCAATTGAAGATTTTCTTCTTGTACAGAATTGCACAATAGTTATTGTTTCCAAATATAAATGCACTGTATTCAGTACATTTATATTTGGAAACAACAACTATTTGCAATTCTGTCTAAGAAGCTGGCTTAGGTTTCTCGCTGTACATATTTTTAGGAAACTAACAGTACAAAACCCCCATACATCTCAAAATATAATTTACACATATTTCTACATAACAAATTTTCATCCTTGTCGATTTTTGTACAAGTCAAAGTAAGAAAAAACTTCAATATTATATTATTTAATTCATTACCAAATTTACAAAAAAAAAAAAAAAAAAAAAAAAAAAAAAAAAAACCACAAAAAAAGACAAAACAGAGTATTGTTTCCCCCTTGCCGGTTTTACTGGGTTTGATTTGGTACTTACTGTATTCATACTTGATCTCAAAAATGTTTTGCAGCACAGGTGAAAACTCAAATTACAAGCACCTGTATAACATTGATCAAATAAAAACAAAAACAAATATCCACACTTGATTTTTTTATCTTGATTTAAAAAAAAAAAAAATATTGAACAAAATTAATGTATTTTTGTATCCTGCCAGGGCAAGTATGAACATTTTTTCAAGAATCCCGACTTTTAATGTGTACTTGCCCATGGGTGACCAGTACAACAAAATTGGCTTTCCCGTGCTGAGAAATCACTTTCCACGGGTGACGGGAAATGGGAATCCTAGAACACTGTACAGTTTTCTGTTTTGTTTATGAGTGGAAAAAGGAAATTAGAAATCAAGATCAAGTAAAGCCTATAAGTGTGGGTTTTCTCTAGTTACTCAGGAATCCTCCCCAATAAAAACTGTGGGCCATGAAATAAATGAAAAATTGCTGAAAGTGGCATTCAATGCCTATGTCATTGAAACAAACATGTAAGAGACATAAAAAATATTTTGAGGCTTATTTTGATTCAAATTATCTCTGTATGTTGGATGTAAATGAGCGTCTTAATGAACAAAATAATGTATTATTTTAGATTATCACACATAATACTTATGATCACATGTGTAATACAAGGACTGATTTTAATACTAAATCACCTCACTGTCTAAATATAAGTATGACTGACATATACCGTGATCTTTTCCAATAGATACTGGAGTAAGAGTTGCTGGTATCATCGATGGAGATGATGACGTTTTTGTAGAATTTAAACGCTGTTTCTTGGTTACTAGCTGTGGTGAGCTTGATGGTGATGGAGATAAAGGACCTCCTCCACTTTCACTGTCTTTTTTCCGTCTCTTGTAAGGCACAAACAATCTAACTGGTCCTGTCTGTAAATTTAATTCATTTTTTAATATTGTAAAATGCATAACATTTTGCTTTAAAAGTATACTGTTATAAAAATGACTGCATGCTAATTTCAGTCCCCTCTTTGAACTAGACAAAGTTGATCTAGCGATCGCTGATACCCCCGCTTTTGTGAAAATTTCTAACGTTTTTCGTTTTCATGGATTTCCCCCAAAAACAAAAGGCTTTTTACCAACCTGATATATAACAATATCCCAAAGTTTCATTCAAATCGGACGCAAACTTTTTGAGTTATTGTCCGGAAACAACTTTTATGTTAAAATTTCTAACGCTTTTCGTGGACTGTGACCTTGAAATTTGACGGATTTCCCCCAAAATCGATAGGCTTCTTACCAACCTGATATATGACAATATCCCAAAGTTTCATTCAAATCGGATGTAAACTTGTTGAGTTATTGTCCGGAAACAACTTTTATGTTAAAATTTCTAATGTTTTTCGTGGACTGTGACCTTGAAATTTGACGGATTTCCCCCAAAATCGATAGGCTTCTTACCAACCTGATATATGACAATATCCCAAAGTTTCATTCAAATCGAATGTAAACTTTTTGAGTTATTGTCCGGAAACAACTTTTTTGTTAAAATTTCTAACGTTTTTCGTGGACTGTGACCTTGAAATTTGACGGATTTCCCCCAAAATTGATAGGCTTCTTACCAACCTGATATATAACAATATCCCCAAGTTTCATTCAAATCGGATGTAAACTTTTTGAATTATCAAAAATTACAATCTTGCATTAACAATTCTAGTAAGCCAGTGTTGCAAATATATATTTCCCAGCTTTATAATTTTGAAAATGTTTATGTAAAGCTTACTACAGCATCATCATCACAACAAGCCGCACATGTGCAGGAAGTTGCATGTGGCTGTAGAATATTGTCGTCTATTAGACACTGCAAAGTCCTGCCACCGTATCTTATACTTCTTTTCCAATCTTTACTACTTGCTCTGCCACTATGTGCTTCAAATTCATTTGGTGTAAACCATAAATCTAAACTTTTTATGCAGCGACCTCTCCCACCTATAATATAAGAAAAAAAAATAATTGCCTAAAATGACCATAACTATTGCACAAATTTTATACATGTACAATGAAGTGGTTGCAAAGTTTTGAAAGTTATGAATTCAAAAGGGTGCAGCACATACTATACATGCCACATGAATTTTAATTTCTCCATGGTCTCTGTGCCTACTCCACCACACCCTGTGATCATGTATTGCCAATGGATAGCCAGTATCGAGTGGGGAGCCAATGACTCCACTGTGTATTCATTGATAGTGCATGTTCAACAACTATCACATATAAATAACTTCAATTTATCGTAAGTCTAGCCATCGTAAATCTTAAGACTTATGTGTCGTAATTCTGAAGTAATGTTTCAAGTTTAAAAATCATCTTTTGTGAACCAGTTTCAGCATCCTCACAAGTCAGGGTTTCTGTGTCTTCATGTGTCCACGAAACCCTGACAAACTTAGCTAGGAAATTCCGTGGCTAGAAGATTTTCATATGACTTCAAACCTTCAAAATATCAACCAATAAATTACTTGAAAGAAGCAAGTGTTTGGCAGTAGTCATTCTTACTCATTCTTGCATTGAGTAGGAAGAAAATGTAACACAACTAATAAATAATGCAGTAATAATAACAAACTGCATTATCACTACTGTCAAAAATACACTTTTCACGTATATGCAACCATCTGCTTGGTTTATTAACAATCGACATCAGGATATCCCCATAACAAATAGGGAATGACAACGAGCTTTTGATTGGCTACATGCAGGTATGCTCCAGCTGTTATAGCATATTTTAATTCCTGGTCAAAAACAACAATTTCTTTTATCAAAAATTGTTATTAAATTGGACAAGTAAGGACACAGAAAAACGTCTCGCCTGCATTCCCTATCAGTAACGAAAATAAATTTCTTCATAAGCATTACGTAAATAGAATTAGTTATCAGCAGCAGCCTGTATACCAAATATTTTCACCATACCATGCATAGAACTGTCCCAATACAAAAACTTTAACATAGTCGCTGGACCGTGAAATTAAGGTCAAGGTAAAGTGACACCTACCAGACAGTCATGTACTATTCATCAGCAACCTATATACCAAATATTGTCATCCTACCAGGCATGGTTACAGAGGGACAGCCGTAACGAAAAAACTTTAACATAGTCGCTGGACCGTAAAATTGAGGTCAAGGTCAGGTGGCACCTTCCAGAAAGTCATGTACTATTCATCAGCAACCTATATGCCAAATATTGTCTTCCTACCATGCATAGTTACAGAGAAACTGCCGTAACCCAAAAACTTTAATTAGTCGCTGGACCGTGAAATTGAGGTCAAGGTCAGGTGACACCTACCAGACAGTCATGTCCTACACTACAAACACCAAAACCTTAATTTCCGCAGAAAACCTTTTTTTTTTTTTTTTTAAATTTTTTTTGTTCCATTGCAAATTACATACATATATATATATATATACACATAGTACTAATATTTACATATAACATATACAATACAGCAATTTAATGTAACAAGACAATGGTTTTTTTATTATATTTAAGAAAAAGGATAGAAGTTATGTTAAAGTAAGAATACATGAATTTGTATGCTAAGATTTAGTAGAACAGGCTTAAAAATCAGAGTAGGAAATAAAGTTAGGTTGGTGTTCTCATTTTTGCTTAACTCTATCCGTGTGAGGTATTTACTGGTATCACAGAATGAATCTTATATGAGTTATAAGTCAAGGGCTTTTGGAAAGGGGGGGGGGGGGGGTGTGGGTAGGCACACTGAGATTTTATCAGATTGATTTAGGCAGAAGTTTTTTTTTTGTTAAGCATTAAAGATGAATAACGAATTAGTACTATAAAACATCTAGAATTTTAAGTCGGTGAGAAAAGATCTTCAAAATCACTCCATATTAAGTGGAAGTCATCCAAGCGCTGTTTTTTTATAGCAGCTATCTTTTCTAACTCATATGTGTTTTTTAACATGGACTTTACAAGACTCAAAAATAATTTTTTTTTAAGGCATCTGGTGGTGTAAATATACTGTTTTATTACTAATAAGATAATATTATACGCATTGCCTTTTACCATTTTATCAGTGTTACCAAAAAGCATATGTTTTTTTGAAAAAATTACATTATTAAGCCAAGTATTAACTTCTTTGAATAAATTTTGAACCAATTCACAGTCCCAAAAGATGTGAACTAAAGTTTCCTCTTCCTGTTCACAGAAGGTGCATTTGGAATTATCAATAATTTTGATTTTGTTAAGAATCTGGTTGGTAACTAATATATTGTGATTTATCCTATACTGCAGCCACTGTAGTTTACTATTATTTGTAGTGATAAATGGCAGTATATATATTTTTTTCCAATCTTCTTTTGTAAAGTTAAAAATCTTATTGAATTTATTCTGTGCAGTTGGGACACTCTTGTTTTTATTAAAAACACTGTACATATCTCTAGAGCCTTTTGCATTTTTAAGAATGGTCAATAATGTGACAGGAATAAATGGGTTTTCTAGAACAATACTTGTGTTTTTTCAGTATTTTGATACATTTTTGACATTTCTTTCAAAGAGCTAATAATACTATTATATTCCATAACATTTATCTGGATATTATATTTCTGTTTGAAAAGATTAAAAGTAAGAGGTGTGCCTTCTTCTGTATATAGATCATTTATAAACTTAATACCTCTATCAAACCATTTTTCCAGAAACACAGTTCTTCCCCCTATTTGTATCTGTGGGTTGTACCATATCGGACTTGAAAGGAAGTCATTCCAACCTCTCCTGTTTTCATTTTCATTTTCAATAATAAATTTAAATGAATACAACACATCTTTCCAAAACTTATTTGTTATTTTTTCGATTATTCTTTCAACATGAAGTTTTCCACAGCTTAATAGTTTGTTTAAATCAACTGATGTTTTGAAAATATTTTGCCATTTACTATCTTTTAAAACAAGTCTTCTTAACCATGTTAGTTTTAGTGCCAGTATGAAACTTTTGACATTAATCATTTTTAGCCCCCCTTCTTGATATTCTTTCTGTACCACCTCCTTTTTTACTTTACTTAATGGTGATTTCCAAATAAATTTAAGTAGCATATTTTCTATTGTTTTGATTAGATCATCATTTGGGTTCGGAAGTGAAATAAACAGTTGATTCAGCAGTGGAAGAATTAAAGACTTTACTACTGTGACTTTGCCCACAGGAGTAAGACTTCGTTTGTTCCACTGCTGAATCAGGGATTTCATCTTAAGAATATATGGTTCATAACCTTAATCTCCGTGGGAAAACCTTAATTTTTTAAGGAATCCCTATAAAATTAAGTGTTGGTTTTTTAAATTAAGGTTGTCCCACGGAAATTAAGGTTTTCCCTCGGAGATTAAGGTTTTCCCGCGGAGATTAAGGTTTTTTGTTGATTGGACCCCTGGGTCGGTTTTAAGCCCTCTGGCATTGTTGTTGATAACGATCATCAGTTACTCTGCAGATTTATGACAATAGTTATAAAGCTATATATTTATGTATAAAATTTATTCTTGTCCAAAATAAATATGTATACGAATATCCCAAAATTAAAATGCATGAACGTGAATGCATTTTCTATCAACTTTATTTCAGAAAAGACTTATATTTAAAAATTATTATCATACAAATTATTAAAATATAATTTTTAAGTAACCGTTAAGTTATTATTTTTCCATTTGAAGATGGGTAGGTAAGAAATATAGAACAATCAATACACAGTCCGAACTTGTAGTACACATCCGCCATACTGTTTATTTACCTGTACAAAATGAAAGGAATAAAGGACGGATCAAATTATTTATATATATATTTGTTTTTTTATTCGCAGGTTTCTGGTAAGTTTTTGGTATTCATATTGTTGTTGAACAAAATCTAACATGTTGTTTATTTTTCATTTTTAACCTTTCTTCGTTTTAGCTTTATATTTTTATTGGGTTGTTATTATTACGTTCGGTTTCTAATGATTTGATTTTTTTTATTGTCGATTTTATTTAATTCAAATTATGTTATTTGTTAATAAAATTAAACGTGTTATTTGTTTTGCATTCATAACAAATTCTTAGTTTTTACTTTATAAACATTTATTTTTTGTTATATTTTAATTTGCTCAGAAATTTATTTTCAATACAAAGCACGTTTTCGCCGTTTTCTGTTATTTTCTATTCAGCTTTAAATTGTTTCAATTTATAAGTTTAATTGGTATTACAGCTGTGTAAATTTATTAATTGTTTTGTTTTTCTTGAACTGAAATTAGCAGTGTTTTTTAATCGATACTAGTTTATTTATAATTATTTCAACGCTTGAGACAAAAATGAATACATGCGTCCATTAACTTAAATGAAATCCTCTATACATAGTCGGGTGCAGCTCTTCTGCCCTTCCGTCGAATATCATTGCAAAAATCAAAGAATAATCGACTAATTAGAATATTCTTTACATTAATTTGACAAAAATTTCCAAATTGTTAATTTAACATTTCTTCGTTTTTTGCTTTTACATTTTTTTTTCAATTTTTTCAATTTTATTTTTTATTTCTTATATATAATTATGTTCGTGTTTTTAAGTATTTTAATTGCTTTATTATGACCTTTAGTTGAAGACATTAGTACAGTCTATCCAGAAAAAATTATGCAAAGTTAGATCCACCATCCTATCACAGGAGAGGACGATTTGTCATTTTAGCTTAAAATGTAATCTTTGTTATGTTCGTTAAGTTCACGAAACAATTACTGTTGTTAAATTTTGTTGTTATTTTTCTAAATCTATATTTTTATATATGTTCATAATTTGAAATGTTTACTCTAAGATTATGCAATAAACTTACTGAGATGGTCTCTTCTTTACTTCTATACAAAGCTACAACCACGGGTTAGTTTCTGCCTTACAGCCATCTTTAATCATCTGTTACGCATGTTGCATCAAAGTGCGCTTAGTAACAGATTTTCCATTGTTCACGTACTGAATATAGATGAAATATTGCTTGCTGGACGTTAAACAACAATCAATCAATCAATCCATTATAACAGGAGGAACAATAACACATGTACCGATCCATAGTTAAATTCTGACAAAGCTGTTTTATATACTGTCGGTAGTATTTTCTCAATATTGTTCGTTTTTACAAGTTAACTCTATAAAAATCGAAGAATGTGTCCATGGGACACAAATGCCCCCGCTAAATGAAGTCCCAAACAGGAAGTAGTTTTCCGACATCTGAAAGTTGATTAGGACGTACAACTTGTGATACTGAACCACCCTGCCAAATTTCAAACTGTTCTTATGTACAGTTTCTGAGAAAGGCTTGACGGAAATTCGTACATACGGACGGACGTATTTACGTACAAATGAAGTCACAAACAGGAAGTAGTTGTCCGACAGGTCTGAAAGTCGCTTAGGACGTACAACTTGTGATACTGAACCACCCTGCCAAATTTCAAATTGTCCTCATGTGCAGTTTCTGAGAAAAGCTTGACGGAAATTCGGACGGACATGAGTAAAACTTAATTCCCCCCGACATGTCGTCGCGGGGGCATAAAAAATGTTTATTTGAAAATTGGTACTAGGGCTTAATTGTAAAAATCGCACTACAGATATTTATAGTCATAATTAGTTATGATATTTAATTTTTAGTCCTCTGCTCAAATTAGTGGTCAGCATTTCCTATAATTAGAGAACATAACTACATATACAATAGAGCAAAGAAAATAATCAACCAGTCAGAAAGAAGCTTATTATATGTCCAATGTAGATGGATAGTTCTATCTTAATTCTCCAAATTCAATGAATACAATGGTTTCAGAGCGAGAGATTGAATGTCATACAAATACAATAAACAAATACAATATACAATAAACAAGTACATTATACAATAAATTAATAGGTATTGCAACACCATCTACTTTCTTATACAATCAATACCATATATATCTCGCAAATAATTATTGTTACAAATAATAGCGATAAACAGAAAAAAAACAGAATAGACAAAATTCAATACCTTATCGGTATCAGATTTGTCAAGTAAAGTTTACCTTTTTGTTGTTAATATCTACAGATCTGCTGAGTTTTCGTAATGTGGTCGGGGTTTTACTGTTAAATAATTGACGAAATTTAATTGTGTTCGGTGTATAAATATACATTCTAGAAATAAATTTCAGAAAATACCGGGTATTGTAAGATATAATGATATTCATCACTGATTTCGTTTTTATTACACAACGGACAAAGTCTATTTTCTCTTTCTATATTTTTCCAACGACAAAGCTCTATTGGCAGTTTATGATTACCTAATCTAAATCTACAGAGAATATTATTTTACAAATTGAATCCAAGAAAATACGTTTACTTCATTCGATTTACATATTAAGAGCTTATATATCATGCTGGATAATTTTGACCGTTTACCACATATTAGTTTACACCAATAAGAAGTAACTGGTAGTTTAATTTGTATGTGAAGTGGGTATCTACCTTACTCTCCATATATCCTTACACTAGGAGTGCTAGACTCGAGATTCAATAGCAGCTTACAATATTTCAAGTGCAACATTTCCAAGATATCACAGTTTTGGAATCCCCAAACTTCTGCTCCATATCTTGTCGAAAAAGATCTATATGACAACTAATAGATACATTATGCAGACGGCCTTTATTTAGAATTTCATACATTGCTATAAAGGCTTTCTCTGCGAGGTATTTTTTATTTTTATTAAAAGAGCCCGTTCTTTGGAAAAGACAACCCCGAGTTATATAAATTCACATACAATTTCTAATTCTCTTCCCTGGAACGTGAATTTAAAATTTCGTGAGATTGCACCTTTACTGAATATCATAACTTTAGTCTTATCTATGTTTAATTTTAGCTTCCACTTTTCGCAGTATTCTTGAAAGAAATTTAGACCCAATTGTAAATCGTTGGCAGACTCTGCCAAAAGTACATTTCTGCAAATAAGATCGTAAATAATTTTACGTATACATCGAGTTCACTCTCTAAATCGTTTGTAATGGTTGTCAACCCATAGAGAGATTGTAATATGATCGACATGTGTTAATTTGTTTTTACAGTTGCAAGAATTCGAACATTTAAAAAGAAATCTTATACATCTTAATTTTACGATTTAAAGAACAACATTTAGAATCGCTCTTGAATACGTAAAACCAGAGATATATGCACGGAAACTGAGAGCGTAATACATAATGTCTTAGTAGTAAAACGTACAATATAAATTATCTTTCAACATATAGCTGAAATGGCACCGTGGATCAAATTTACGGTAAAGCTGTTCAAACTGCATATTGTAAAGCTAGCTGCGTTGTTTGTAAGCGATATAGCTGATTTTGTTGAAACCCTTTTGTATATATATACGCGGTTAACGGAGACTAATCCGAATTGAATGATAGATCGATCGTTACAAAAATCTAATAACCTTATAAGGTGAGGTGATGCATTCTAGACCCCTTTTTTATCACGGGGCCTTGTGGACGCCGATTCATAATCGCACCCCTCCCCCCCCCCCCCCTTTCCAGACCCCATCCACCAATGATGTGCTACAATACATAATATATGTAATGGAAAAATAACTACAAAATAAATAATTTATACACAATCTAACAAGACATATAGTCCAATATTGTATTATTGACCAAGTACACAATATTTCTTCCGCAGAACAATACTGCACAAAAAAATGATGTGCTCTGTTGGAGTCCTAGGCTTGCATTTTTCTGAAAAAAAACATGATAATAATTTGTATAATTTCATACTGGCGGGCAGGGGTACAAATGATACCGAATATGAATTCATAATTCCCATTCTCGCCTACAGGATTTATCGAGAATAAGGCCCAAATTAGTTACTTTTCTATGAGGACATATAAATTACTTTGCCTTGTTATTTCTTAATACCTGCAGCCATAAAAATGTCTAAATCACTAACATATAATACAATAGAAAATATAAATATATATATACATCTCTTTATACTTTATACAGATATAACAATATTATATTACGATCGATACTTACAGCATTAGCTATCTAATTATATCAAACCGGAGCTTCTTAACTAACGATGTAAAATAAAACAGCATAAATGTGTTTTTAAGATGATTTAAATTTTGTGTATTACTGCTTATAAATTGTAAATTGAAACAATTTGAAGCTGAATAGAAAATAACAGAAAACGGCGAAAACGTGCTTTGTATTGAAAATAAATTTCTGAGCAAATTTCAATATAACAACAAATAAATATTTATAAAGTAAAAACTAAGAATTTGTTATGAATGCAAAACAAATAACACGTTTAATTTTATTAACAATTAACATAATTTGAATTAAACAAATAAAATCAACAATAAAAAAAATCAAATCATTAGAAACCCAACGTAATAATAAAAAGTCAAAATAAAAATATAAAGCTAAAACGAAGAAAGGTTAAAAATGCAAAACAAACAACATGTTAGATTTTGTTCAACAACAATATGAATACCAAAAACTTACCAGAAACCTGTGAATAAAAAAACAAATAATTAAAAATAATTTGATCCATCCTTTATTCCTTTCATTTTGTACAGGTAAACAAACAGAATGGCGGATGTGTATTACAAGTTCGGTCCGTGTATTGATTGTTCTATATTTCTTACCTACCGATCTTCAAATGGAAAAATAATAACTTAACGGTTACTTAAAAATTATATTTTAATAATTTGTATGATAATAATTTTTAAATATACGTCTTTTCTGAAATAAAGTTGATAGAAAATGCATTCACGTTCATGCATTCTTATTTTGGGATATTCGTATACATATTTATTTTGGACAAGAATAAATTTTATACATAAATATATAGCTTTATAACTATTGTCATAAATCTGCAGAGTAACTGATGATCGTTATCAACAACAATGCCAGAGGGCTTAAAACCGACCCAGGGGTCCAATCAACAATAAACCTTAATCTCCGCGGGAAAACCTTAATCTCCGAGGGAAAACCTTAATTTCCCTGGGACAACCTTAATTTAAAAAACCAACACTTAATTTTATAGGGATTCCTTAAAAAATTAAGGTTTTCCCACGGAGATTAAGGTTTTCTGCGGGAATTAAGGTTTTGGTGTTTGTAGTGCTAGTCATCAGCAACCTATATAACAAATAGTGTCATCCTACCATGCTTGGTTACAGAGGAACAGCCGTAACCCCAAAACTTAAACGTAGTCGCTGGACCCTGAAATTGAAGTCAAGGTCAGGTGACAAGTGATTGGCTAGTAAGTACTCATCATAAGCTACCTCTGGACCAAATTAGATGGACCTAGGGCTTGGGCTTACAAATATATGAAGCAAGATGTCCAAGTGTTTACGCCGCCGCCACCACCGGTGGATTCCCATACATATGTCTCGCCTCCAGTGACTTTCATTGCAAGGTGAGACAAAAACTCCTTTAAAGAATCAAAGGACAATTTTAAGACAATACAAGTGTGGACACAGAAAAACGTCTCGCCTGAATTCGGCATCAGTAACGAAAATTAATTTCGTCATAAGCATTATGTAAGTAGCATTAATTATGAGCAGCAGCCTGTATACCAAATATTGTCACCATACTATGCATAGTTACAGAGGAACTGTCCTAATACAAAAACTTTATCGTAGTCGCTGAACCATGAAATTGAGGTCAAGGTCAGGTGACCCCTACCAGACAATCATGTACTATTCACCAGCAACCTATATACCAAATATTGTCATCCTACCATGCGTGGTAACAAAACTAACATAGGAACTGTCGCAACCCAAAAACTTTAACATAGTCACTGGACCGTGAAATTGAGGTCAAGGTCAGGTGACACCTACCCAACAGTCATGTACTATTCATCAGCAACCTATATACCAAATATTGTCATCCTACCATGCCTGGTAACAGAGGAACTGTCGCAACCCAAAAACTTTAACATAGTCACTGTACCGTGAAATTGAGGTCAAGGTCAGGTGACACCTACCAGACAGTCATGTACTAGTCATCTGCAACCTATATACCAAATATTGTCATCCTACCATGCATGGTTACAGAGGAACTGTTCGTAACCCAAAAATTTTAAGGTAGTCGCTGGACTGTGAAATTGAGGTCAAGGTCAGGTGACACCTACCAGACAGTCATGTACTAGTCATCAGCAACCTATATACCAAATATTGTCATCCTACCATGGGTGGTTACAGAGGAACTGTCGTAACCCAAAAACTTTAACATAGTCGCTGGACCGTGAAATTGAGGTCAAGGTCAGGTGACACCTACCAGACAGTCATGTACTAGTCAGCAGCAACCTATACACCAAATATTGTCATCCTACTATGCGTAGTTACAGTCTGTAAACGACTATTGCAAAAATTTAAATTTAAACAAAAATGAATATTTTTGCAAACACTGTTAAAGTTTTTTTATTTAAATCTGTTTAAATATATGTTCTATGGCAATATTACATTGAATATATAATATATGTTATAAAATGGTGCCAGAAAATATTAAATATTGATTGATGTTAATCGCATTAATTAATTAATTAATTAATTAATTCATTCATTCATTCATTCATTAATGATCTTGCATACATTTAGACATATAAAAAAATATACACACATATTAGATCTTAAAATTAGTCGCACGCAAAAGTGTCTAATGCTTAAAAAATCCTAGCTAAAACCCTGTTACAGAGGAACTGCCGTAACCCAAAAACTTTAACGTAGTCGCTGATTATTCTATAGATGTGTATAATTGTGATATTTATGTAAAATTATATTATAGTATCTACAATTCACGTCTTTCCATATGCGCACCACCTACCGATAACATGTTCAGTAACTCTACTAGTAGTTTACATGTAAGACTGTAGTTGGTATACAAGCCATAACATAAATGTGTCACACTGTACCTTCAATAAACAATTAATTGGCACCTACGTAAGTGAAACCCTGGTTAGATTAAAAGGGGTATTAAAATATGTATCAGATATGCAGACTTTGCAAACATTTGTCAAATAAAAGTATGCATTTAAAAATTCTTAATTTTTAACTATACACAATAAGTGTCAACTTATGAACTCGCATTTCATTCAATGGCTGACCCCAATTAAATCTATCTTATGGATCCGTTCTAGACGAAACGAATTTTCCATATGTTACAATTGCGACAAATTGTATTCGTTCCGCCATCAAATATAACTGGTGGTCGGTATTTCGGGTAGCCCGAACCCGAAATCGAGACAAAATCCCCGAGACAGAAATCGACTTTAATTAATTACTTAGTTATTTGACCATATTTTCACAAAATGTTTGAAGGATATAATAAGCTTCTGATATTGAATTATTATATTTAAGTTAAAATGTAATAAAACATATATTTATGAAAATAATGCAATTTTTTGTACCGTAGGTCGGTATTTCGGGTATGCCGAGATGTGAAGGGAGGTAACTCATGTCCGGTAAAACATGGTTTGCTAAACGAGTTATAATAATAATAATAATAATAATAATAATAATAATAATAATGATTATTACCGTAAAATTCTTTCTATTGTTATATTTTGTTTTGAGTTTTACATTTCATATGTTGGTAGAGCTAGTGTTTTTTATTTAAACATTCCGACTTCCAATCAAAAAATCTTTTTGTCTTGCGTAAATCTAACAAAAAAACGCAACGTTTAGGTTTCATAACTATTGCAAAAATTAAATCTTAACAATAAAAACAAATACATCCTTAACAGATCTGTGTAATTAGTAAATTAATGTTAATATTTTAACACTTGTTGATGCTTGACGGGCAAAGAAACGGGTAACTGTTGTTGAAGAAAAATTCAAGCAGGCTGACACAGTGCAAATGGAATCAAATCTCCACATGTCTCGCAACTTGCCATATCATCGTACAAATTCGGTAGTCGACAATTAGCTTTGCAGTCTAGCTCTATGGGTATTGTTGATATCTGCTAACTTTCATTTTGATGTTAAACGAACTTTTCTTTTTGGAAATGGTGTTTACAAACTTATTATATACGAAGAGTTCGAAAATATACACACATACTGTGAGTGTCGAGTACGACCCCACTCCGTCCATTATATCCAAAGAAGCAATACTTGGTAGCGAAAGGCTATTTCAAATACACCGCAATCCACTCCATGGTCTTTTTGTTGTACTTTCGGTTGTTTATATTAATAATATTTTTCCCCTGTCCATTAACACGTAAAACATGAATTTTAATAGAGTTAGTGATATCATTCGGATTTCCCTTTGCGCTGTGCAGAATGGTCATCAGACAACATTGCCTTATCTTGAAATCCATAAAATATCTTTAAGTTGTTGTTTGAGATTTTGTTGCGTATAATTTATTGTATTTTTGCGCAAAGTTTGTTGTCATTTAGGATTTCGTTTTTTTTCTTTTAATGTTAAAACAGGGTGCCGTGTTGTATCCTAATGCGTGTTGCCGTGTTGTATCCTAATGCGTGTTGCCGTGTTGTATCCTAATGCGCGGAGCATTTTGCGACTTTTTGAGTTTTTGATGGTTTTCAATGGATCGAAATTCTTTTGATTTGTGGCTAAAGTTTATCGGGGCTGAAGTTCAGACGGAACATGTATTGATTGACTGGTTTCAGGAACACCAGATCTTACAGGGCTATCTGAAAAAGATACGAGAAGGCAATGCAAAATCTTTCTTCTGGAATTACTGAGAGTTCGATTTTTGGTGTGTCAAATTTAATTTGTTTTTTTGGAGACCCGGTGCTTCTGGTATTTCGCTTTTTTATAACTGAAGTTGGAATTATTTCATCCGCATTTATACAGGTTGGGTTCGAAAATGTAAATTAATTCTTGACAGTCTGGAGTTGGAACACATTGCCTAGGTTGCGTTCTACTCTCTCTCGTTTGCCTGTTTTCTGTCAATTTTCCGAAGTAGCGACAAGTTCAAAATGCGTTTTACGTTAGAATCGTGAGCCTGGTGCTCATCTCAGCAGCAATTATGTGGTAATATGTACCTATGGACGGAAATTGTCATTTTTCTTGTGGTACAGTTGGATAGCATATTTCTCGGCAGTCGAACCTTACATCAGAAATTACTTTGCTACCGGAACATGAATAACTCTTTTTTCTTCTCAATTGTCGGAATAGCAAGTGTATGCACGTTGTGACGAACTCTGGTCTTAAACAATGTGTACCTCATTTACAAGTGGAGGAAAAGATACAGCGGCATTAGGAACCGGAGTTTCTTCTATCATCTGTCCTTTATTTATTTATTTATTTATTTATTTTTTATTTATTTATTTTTACATAATAATAATAATACTTTTTATTATATTATTTTAATATTATTTTAATATTATTTTAATATTATTATTATTATTATTATTATTATTATTATTATTTACTGTTCAATTAGTTAAGTTACCGGCCCTGAATTACCTCCCTTCACATCTCGGCATACCCGAAATACCGACCTACGGGACAAAAAATAGCAATATTTTCATAAATATACGTTTTGTTACACTTTCACTGAAACGCAATAATTCAATATCATAATCTTGTTATATCTTTCAAATATTGTGTGAAAATTCTGTCTAATAATCAGGAAAAACATTAAAGTCGATTTCTGTCTCTGGGATTTTGTCTCGGGTTCGTGTTCAGGCTACCCGAAATACCGACCACCAATATAACTTGATTCCGTAATGTTGATAAACTGTTAAATTCAAAATGTCAGCTCGCAGACAAATTTCGTCTTGATTTTTCAAACATGGATTACTTAATTGAACATAGTTTATTTCATTGAAAACAGGTACAGTCTTTGTGTTTATGTTAGTTTCATGATATTTCAAATGTAAAAATATGCAGAACTTCTGAAAAAATTTTGCTCCAAGAAAAATCAACTGACAGATAAATCTCACATTTCAAATAATAAAAAAAAAATGTAAAAGTCAGATAAAAATTATAATATAAACGTGAAATGGGAGGTTTTATGTTATAGAACTAGTAAGAAGTGCAAAAATGTTGTATACCTGACCCAAATTTGGCCTTATGCAGTTCTCCGTTAGTATTTTTACATCGTACAGGTAATATTGGATCATGAACTGAATCGTCCCATTGATATTTAAGCCCTTTCTCTCGACTTAATGGTGTTGCTGGTGTTGGAGGGGGGAGTGGGGTAGAAGGTGTTTTCAATCCAGAATCAACTGTCAATGTTTGGTCATGTATCACAATGTGGGTCGTTTTAAACTGGTTTTGGGAATTTACGTTCTCTGCAAATTGTTCTGCAGTCAAAATGCCTTGAGATGTTGCAACATAAACATGTTCTGCTGAGATCGACTGGACATCATCGTGCTCTTCTGCATGTGTCCCTTCGTCGTGTTGTTGTTCTTCCGTGAAAGCAGAATCGTCACCGTTCGGCAGTTCCTCGGTAATGTCGACATCAGACATATCGGAGTGCCATGGACACCTTATATGGCAATTGTAACAATTTGCTTTGGTTCTACATCTTAATATATAAACAAAAATATAAATCCCGAAAGATCTTTTTTATCTATACATTACTGATGCACCAAATGTATATTTATCAACAAAATGTCGGAATATTCCGTTGATTGACGAATAATGGCGGAAATGTACTCTGGATTATTTAATCTCTAAATTTTTCACACATCATTATGTATTATTATTGAATTAGCTTCTGTTTTTATTTTTCGTTCTTCCCCATTTTAAATCATTCCTAATAATTTTTGCAGAATTTTATTAGTTTACTGTTTTCAAAACTATATTAGAGATTATTGTGCAAAGAAGCCAAAATGGCCTGAGACATGGAAGACACGTTTTCTAAGCTTAAGGCTAGTAGTTTTGTATGTCAGCAAGTTAAGTGTGATTGAGCGTTTCGTTATTTGAAACAATTGCCCATATATATTTATGTAAAGCTCAAAATATTCGTTGTTGTTCTATCTTTCTACTTTCAATCTTCTTTCCTGTCTTGCCATGGCCATGGTAATATTAAATTAAAAATATTATAAATCCAGGGCTTTTCCTGGCCTTTTTGGAAATGCCATTTCAACTGAATTAGGAAATGTTATCGAAGTTTCTACGACAACAACCAACTACATTTCGGAACCTCTATAAAAGACCGAAAAGTTATTAATGACCAAAAAGTACCAATAATTAAATTAAGTAAGAACTCAAGAGCAGACTGCATCAGTGATTTGAACAGATATTTTTACAAAGTAGAATGTATTTCAAGAACTTTTAACCAGAAAAGTGTTCATTTCCCTGGTCAGTTACAAGGTAACATAGGTAACACTTTGGTGACATCAGGTTACACATAAAATAAAAAAATTAAAATCTTCAGGTTACATGGGTTACAATAGATTATACTAAATGTTACACCCCCCATGCGCTCAGCGTTTTGCTTGCATTTTTTTATTATTCCATACTGTACCTTTATAGTGCTAAAATCCAATTTGAAAAAAATCTACACGATGACACGTCCATATTTTATATTATGCCTTTGTTGTTGAAATATCCGAAATCGCCCTCGACATTTGCTACGGGAATTTTACATAGGAAGTCAACCATTTGAGTTTCTAAAGCATGTAAAGGGACCTAGCGTTGTTTTCAAAAAGATCGTCTGCTTTCGTAACATTCAATGGTATTCGGACAAATCGGAGACTTTTCCCGCCTTAACTGCAGACGACATGACCCGAAGGATTTCGAATAGATAACAATTGACTCTTCCAAACATACACTTCCGTGGTAATTTAGGTCAAACTTTACTATAGAAAAGTGCTCTATCAAAGTGAAAAAATCTGCCGCATTTCAAACCACCGACTATCACTTGGATATAATTGTTGTTGTCAGTTTACACATTCTGTAATCTACAAAAGGATCATAAGCTGGACCAAACGCGGTAAGCAGTTTTTATTTGTCAGCCAAAAAACCGCTATATGACCGCTTCGAAACTTACTATAGTTCCATTGGTAACATTTACTCTACATTTATAAGTACTTTTAACAAAAAAAATATATATCCAGGTGCAGTTAAATAGTTACATTGGTAACTATTTGGTAACACAAGGTTACACATTGAATTAGAAATTTTAAAATCCACAGGTTTCATGGGTTATAATGGTTACTTTGGTAACACAAGGTTACACATAAAGTGTGATTTTTTAAAATCATCATTTTATATGGGTTACAATGTTACATTCAAAGCCCTGGAAATTTTCCTGAGTCATTCCGGACATTTTACTGGTCATCATATAAAAGTACAAAGTACTTTAAAAAAAGACAGGGTAAGTAAGTTTTAGCATTAATACTTACTTTTTATTGTGTTTGCTTAAGCTGGGATGTGTATGTGCTTTCCTTAAAGTTCAGAATTGAGATCTTTTAAATTTTTTTCAAGACCGTGGTAGATATTAGTTGTTGTTTTGTGATGGGTTAATATATGCATCATGAAATATACGTAGGAAAACATTCTACTTCCTAAAATTTCTTTATTATAAGATGACATGTTGTCTATTCAATCAAAGTAATGGCAAACAACATTTTTTTATGAACATTCGTGAGACATTTTCATTAACCGGAAGTAGGAAGTTGTTACAAAATTACAAGTTCGGAACAGAATTGAATTTATACGATACTCTGCGATGGACCACGTTTTTTACAAGTTATTATTTATTGAATTAAAATATTCATTTTTGTTTTCATCATTTCAATAGAATTTAATTGGAATTTATTTTCCCAAGATTTATGTACGTCAGGTATATTGGCACATGCGTGAAGTACAATTTTGACTACACATGTTTTTCCATCAAGATGCCATATTTTCTAAGCAATATAACATACCATTACAACCAATTCATTCCTATTGTTTCCAAATACTGTTGCAATAACATATTCATATTGCACTCACGTATTGGTCTTGCATTTTGTACGTTCAAATTACATTTTCTAGGTGATTCACGTACTGCAGTACGTGAATGGGCATGCTGCTTTGGTAACAAAGTTAGTAATAAATTTAGAAATTTTTAAAATCCACAGGTTACATGGGTTACATTGGTAACTTTTTTTAACACAAGGTTACACATAAAATTTGAACTTTAAAAATCATCAGGTTACATGGGTTACAATGGTTACATTGGTTACATTTATTTTTATTTTAAATACTTTTTTCAAAACTAGCTTCATTTCCAGGTCTTGGTACATGGTTTCATAGGTAACTCTTTGGCAACAAAGTTACAAATAAATTAAGAAATGTTGAAAATCCTCAGTATACATGGGGTACATTGGTAACATTTACCACTTTACTTATATTTATTTTAGGGCTTCATTTCCAGATCAAGTTATATTGTTAAGAACATTACTCTTAGTAACGAAAGGTGGAACAAAGAATTAGTTTTTGAGGTTACAATTATTACATTGGTAACATTTACACGTATTTATCTGTGGATATGATACTGCTAACAGTTCATGAATCGCTATGGGGAAATACCAAATATTCTGTTTTAGTGTAAAATCTATGATAAATGTTTGAAGATTAAAGGGAAATGCATTGGAACGTCAGCACTTACAATGTTTGTGAAAATCACTAGTTCACAATGCTTATAACATGACATGCGACAAAAAGGCAATTTCTGTACCTATTTGTACTCGAATTGAATTTTTGACAATGATTAACTGTATGTTAAAGTTTAAATCCATGCATTGGTGTAGAAGTAGTTGCCAATAAACGATGTGTACCTGAAATAGAACATAAGACACCCTATCACAAAATAATCACATTCTTTTGGGTGTAATGATGTTAGTTGTCATCAATGGTCTAATTCATAAAAAGAAAACAAAACAGACATATTTAAATGCTTTACTTGGTCATCTATAAAATCTAAAGAACCATCCTATCAAGATGAGGATAATATATGCAAACATACAGAATACAAAAAAGTACAAGAAAACTTAGATTCTTTTAAAAATTAAAATAAACATTACTACCAGAACTAACATCCCACCCATCCAGAAAATATAAGGCTGAAAAACACACAAAAACAAATAAGCAAACTAATTACAAGAGTTACTCCAAATTGCTCCAACCTTGCATACAAGACAATATAATTTATAATTTAATTTAAAGTTTTCTCACCTTGTCTAGCAACACTTCTTTTATATTATTTCATTATCTTATTATACATTTTTATATACACAGAAGTTAGAACTGAATTACATTACATGATTTACATTATTTACAATATCTTTTACAATCAATTCTTGTCATTATTTACATGTTCCACATTTCCATTGGCAATTGTCCTTTTCTAGCTGTCTGTACATTGCTGTTGACAAATCTGTACATTTTTTATGGAACCAGTGCTGACAGGCATCGCACTGAATCCACAGTAAAAATGGAGCACCTTTTTTACCACAGGAATGACATTTGTCTTTGTGCACCACTGGTCGCACCTCTGGTAGTAATACAGCTTGGTTTTCTATGGCTGGTGGTGCTAATGGTTGCTGGGCTGCTGGTGCTGGTGGAACTTCAGGAACCTGGACTTTGGGTTGAACTGTGGGTTGCCGGGCAGGTGGGTGAACATCAGGCTGCTGGGCAGGTGTGGGAACATAAAGCTAATGGAATGCATGGGGAACTTGCTGGACAGGTTGATTTACTGGTACATGTACTGGTATGGGATCTACAGCTTGAACAGGTGGGGCAACTTAAAGTTGCTGGACTGGTCTGGGAACTTCATTTTCTCCTGCTCCTGTTACACCAATTATGATTTCTAAAAATAAACAATTTACAAGTTTATTAAATCATGGAATTTATTCTATGTCTATGTTGTGAGTACTGTAAATGTTCTTATTTTCCAGTGTACTAATTTTGGACGTTTTGTTGTCTATTAAAAGCTGTATGTGCAAATGATTTTATTTTTAATGGAAATGAAGAATTTAAAACAATAAATATCTTACTCTTTGTACTACATTTTAAATTGAATGTAAGGCATAAAAAAAACTAAGAAGAAAAATGCTTCAGTCACAACACAATAGAATGATTATAAATATACTCTGGACTTTTTATGACATTAATAATGTTTTTGTAAATGTTTACAGCTGAGATATTTTGTACACTTTAAAACTGAAATAACCTAACAGATATTCTTAGTGGGTACCTTGCCATTTCTTTAAACTGAAGAGAGTCTTCGGAATAAGAACACTCTTTGTTGGTCTTCGTTGATTCTTGTCGTTTTGTTGAATAATGCCCTAGTGTGTCTTGGGACATTCTCTATGTCTTGATTCCCTATCCACAAATCTTCAATAGCTTCCTTTTTTATAGCTATATCCACACCTTTTACAATTGCCAAGTAAATCAGTGATAATGCCTAAAAAATAAAACAGGAGTTTAAGTTATTGTTGCGCAAAGCATTTCACATTATGTGCTGCCATTTCATTATACGCATCACAATTTTTAATAGGTTCTTACACCTGCTTTCAAAGTAAACCACTCACTGTACTATTCCGGGATTGGGGACATGTATCGACATATATGGAGGTGGATATAAGTTTAGAAGTGTGTTCAAATCCAGCTGTTTTAAATACTTTACATTTATTCCAGTGGTGTGTGTATTTAGATGAACATTTTCCATTTTCATTACAATTTTGTGGCTTATGGCATAGAGGAGTGAAGTAACTCACATATTCTGACATTTATTAATGATCCAATAGATATGCCTAGAATATCTACCTCTACATCAATGGAGTCTATTTCTCATTCCCGGGGGCAGCGGTTGGCTTTGTCAGGTTATCTGAGTTGATTCTGTAGTAAGGATACAGATGGTCCTGTAGGTAATTTACAACCTTTGCGAGTAGATACACTCTACCAATCAAAGATAAGATCAGAAATTAACAAAATAAGGGTTTTTTTTAAACAAAATAAGAGTTTTTTTTATAATAGAAAATGGCTACCAAATGTAAATTTTAACAGTTCTTTATTTTAAGATCAGAAATTAAAATAATTTATATTTAATATGTAATGATCTGAATCAAAATAGTTCTTTCTGGTTTCTGCATTTCACAAAACATTGAACTTTTGTAAATAAATACGCATTGTAAGAAGTATAAATAGTACGCAATACAGCATTTCTATGTCATTTTTTATTAAAAATCATCAATAAAGGTTTGCGAGTTCAAGTCACACTTGGGGGCAGTGTGTGCTTGACTTGACCAAGGATTGCCATTTTCTTTATGAAGGTCTTGAGTTTACTAAGGCTATTCCAGCTTCCCCCACAATAAAAATATATAGTGGAAAAATTGCAGAAAGTGGCATTCAAACCATTTAAACAAATAAACAAATAAATTAAGACTTACCTTTTCCATTACAACTAAAGGGTAAGCAATCCCCTGCACAATACACAAGTCAGCCTGGAGTTGACCTTGAACCTCTGTTGCCTTGTCAAACACTTCTTGTGGTCTTATTTCCCGAACTAAAAACAGCTGGAAAGGATGCACTGGCATTCTTGGCTGCATCTTCTAGCTCTTTTTCTTTTCCAGGAACCTTGTTTGTATCTGTGTTTGGTACATGAATTATCAAGATATGGCTGAAAAACATGAAAAATATTGATAGTAAATATATGATTAAGACAGTATAAAAACTGTAACTATACCAGTAGCAGTTTTTATTTAATTATTAGTATTAATCTGAAACTGTGAATTTTCATAATAAGTTAATAAAATATCAATCCCTGATTTAGCATTCTGACTCAATTATCATAATACTGCAAGGATGACATATCCTGTAAGGAATACATAATCAAAGATCATAGCCAGTGACATGCTTTGAATTGTTCGTGTGTATAAAGGTTTCACACTCCATAACCTGTATAAAGTTTGTTGTTGAAATATGTTGGTGCATATCATTATTATCAGTGTTATTTTTATAATTGATAACACTATATTTTGTCACATTTTTGATATTTTTATTGTCTTGTTGTTGAGACTGCACATTAATTTGAATCTCTTGGTCAATAATACAAAAAATTACACTAAAGCAGTTACACAATGACAATATATACCTCAGAAGATGACTTAAGTCAAAGTTTGCAGTTACTAAACAACCAGTCTGGGGTGGCTTTGGTTTGTTGACATGCTTCTTATGGCACATCCTCACAAGTCTACTGCTAGTTGTGCTACGTCTTCTGGAGTGCTGGGGTCATTTCACACAAATGGCATAGTAGACACTGTTAGGCAGTGGGTAATAAATGCCAGTGTACACCTGAAATTAATCACATTTTTAGAAATTGCTGCATTAAACAATTTATCCTAACATTTTGATGATAATTACATCTGAATTACCGGTATTTGGATTTCTAAATATTTTGGTGTTTGAGTGACAGTGATTGGTCTTGTTAGTCTAGAGAAATTAACCATGCATTGTTTTTCTGAGATTTATGATTTTTTTAAATAATTAATTTCTTGACCATATTTTTAATATTTATTGTAACCATTGTGACCCATGTAACCTGAGGATTTTAAAATTATTAATTTGATGTGTAACCTTGTGTTACCAAAGAGTTACCTATGTAGCCATGTAACTGGGCCTGGAAATGAAGCCCGTTTTGAAAAAAATAAATATAAAGAATGAATGTTACCAATGTAATTGTATGTAACCAAGCCTATATCAGGGTTGCTTATGTGGATATATCAAATTTAGGACACAATATGGACATATATGGATTTGGAAAAAAAACATGATTATGTCCAAGTGTCTCATTGCCAATATTTTGTATAGTAGTTGAACAACTCTTAGATTCCGTTATCAGGCTCTCTGGCTGGGTTTAAATTCTACCATTTGAAGGAGTAGGAGTAAGACAGTTGGAGGAAATGGTACAATTTGAATTTCCCATAGGGATTAAGCTAAAAATTGGAATGACAACCATTCTCTATGTTTTGAGGGGACAATTATTCCAGGGAAATATTAGTCTCCAAGTTGGACTTGAAGTACTGCAATGAAACTTGTTTACATTTTTAATAAAATTGTCATTGTCATCTGCTAGTTTCATCCTTGTGGCAAATTAAAATGGTTTAATTATAATGCTTCAAATCGTCTCTACATTTCTGGAATAATAGTTCCCGTTATTATATGCCATTGTACTAATCAACTTTTAATTTGTAGATCTAATTCCTGTGTCAATAAAGTGCATTATGGTATATTTAAACCTTCTTACAAGGTATAATAGTTAAGAAGTGAAGTGAAAGGATGCAAAATGTCATTTGCATTGATTCACTGATTGGGAATTTGCTTGGTGATTAAGGGGGAAAAGGATGATTTTTTTTTCTCATTGGTCTAAAGAATCCTCTGAAACATTAAAACGTGATTTAATCTTCAGCTTTTGAGGTGCCTAGGTCCCAGAAGTGCAACTTAGTCGCTCACATCGCCCAGTGTGATAAGTCTTGAAAATTCATATCTGTATTGTTTTTATACCCCCTGCAAACTTGTTTGGGAGGGTATATAGGAATCACCCCTGTCTGTCCGTCTGTCCTCATCCCTTGTAAGTGCTTCTCCTCCTAAACCTCTTGACAGTTTTTTATGAAACTTTATGTGAAGGAAGTACATCATATGTAGATGTGCATGAAGTATTTTCATCACTGTCTGTTATCATTCAGGGGAGATTATTGGACTTAGACTTTTTAAATATAGTATTCAATGGAAGACCTCGTAAGCACAACTCCTCCAAAACCGCTTTACGGATTCTGATGAAACTTTAGAGGAAGAAAGTACATCAGGTGGAGATGTGCATGAAGAAATTTCTTTGCTGGTAGATATCATACATGGGAGATAATTGGACTTGAGAAAGCGAAGTGGGGGTATCTCTTTATGAGCATGCTCACAGTCCACACTTGTTAATGACTTAGTTAGCTTTTTTAGGACAGCATCACAAACTACAACTAATAAGTTGTCAATATTTTATTAGTAAATGCAGCCAAAAAAATTTTTTGACTTGTTTTATTTAATAGAAATTAGAGTATCTTCTGTTTTTGACATTTGATTTTTCAGTGTGGGAAATCAGCGATAGTCAGATTGCCATTTGGTAGTAACAATTGTACAGACCAGCAAAATAAAGCAAGTTTTGCAAGTAAAGATTGAACTCGGCAACAATACTGCTATCCCACAAAGAATAAATTAAAATACAACTTCTGTTTGCCCATTGGAGATATTAAGCTTATTGACATTTGGAAATCATTAAGTTTTTTCTCAGGAAAATTAAGCGCATAAGAAAAGAGGCTGCCATCCATGTTAAACAACCTGTGGTTAACCTCAATAGTTTTTTTTTTAATGTGTATACAGGGTTTTAGCTAGGATTTTTTACTATATACCTTTCATAGAGCATACATTCATGTTACTGTAATGCATGTTTAGTTTGAATAAAACTGAACATGTTGACTGTTACAATCAGTGTAACATTGTTTTAAAAGCTGAGTAAAAAATATGTAGATTTATGTTTATTGTGTTGTAATACTAGCTATATCATGATATTTTCTGTAAAATATTAAATTTATTTAAACTGAAAAGAATTTCATAAATTTAACTGAGGTATATTTATATTACAGGCCTTTGGTGCAAGGCCACCAGACGAGTATGACTTGGGAGGTGCAGAAGAGGAAGATATAGATTTTTTAAATGATGAAACATTTGGTGGCGATTTAGAAGGTACAAAATACAGTTGAGATTATTAATTTTTTTTATATTCTTGTGATACAATACTAATTGTGCAGTTTAGTACAAAGAATATAAAGTAGATAATTCAAAAGAACATCCAGCGATTGAGAAACAATAAGTGTAAGCAAAGAACAATTAAGTTATTTCAAACTGTTCATTAAAAACAAAATAACACTTTGTAGAAGGAGATTTTGATTGGGAAGAGGAGCATGAAAAGTATGCTGAAGTTTTGGAACATGAACATGTCAAACATGGAAAAGGCATGGGAGATTCTGGGTATGGGGACAAAGATAAAAGCTACAGGTCCCAGGAGGTTAGTATATGTCACTTCTGTTATAGATCCCAACACATTATAAATGTTGCTCATACAGAGGGAACAACCTGTTTTTAGCTCACCTGACCCGAAGGGTCATGTGAGCTATTGCCATCACTAGCCTGACTAGGCGTCAGTCGTCGTTAACTTTTCTTCAAAGATCTTCTTCTCCAAAACCACTGAAGGGATTGCTTTGAAACTTTGCACACATCTTCAGTAAAATGTCCTCTACTAAGTTTGCCCAAATCATGGCCTCAGACCAACCAACATGGCCGCCATGGCTAAAAATAGAACAGGGGGTCAAAATACAGTTTTTTGCTTATAGTTCAAAAAGTATAACAGATACAGGAAAACCGAACAGACCTTACTTCTTCAGCATCTAAAGCTCTACAAAACACTCCATTGGGTCAAAGTTGTATGATGACTCCTTGTAGGAGTTATTGCCCTTTAATTGTCAAAATTGATGATTTTTGCCATTTTTGCCTCAAAATCTTGAAAATTATTAGAACTAGAGAAAAAATTAGCATTGCTTAATTTTTCTGCTCTATGAGGGCTACAAAAATGACTTAAGGGTCAAGATTGTCTGATTAACCGTTTAAGAGTTATTCCCCTTGAACTGTTTTTTTTTTACGGTTTTAATTGATTTTTTAAAATCTTCTCCTCTGAAACAACTGAAAGTACTGCTTTGAAACTTTGTACACATCATCTGTCAAATGTCCTCAACCCAGTTTGTACCAACCATGGCTGCAGATTAACCAACATGGCCACCATTGCTAAAAATAGGACGGAGGAGGAGGGGGTAAAATACAGTTTTTGGCTTATATTTAAAAAAGTGTAACAGATACAGGAAAAACGAAGAGACATTCCTTCATCTGCATCAAAAGCTCTACAAAACACTCCATTGGGTTGAAGTTGGATGATGACTCCTTATAGGAGTTACTGCCCTTTAATTGTCCAAATTGATTATTTTTGACATTTTTGCCTCAAAATCTTAAAATTATTAGAACTAGAGAAAAAGTTAGCATTGCTTAATTGTTCTGCTCTATGAGGGCTACAAAAATGACTTTAGGGTCAAGATTGTCTGATGAACCATTTAGGAATTATTCTCCTTGAACATTTTTTAATCAATTTTACTTGATTTTAAAAAATCTTCTCCTCTTTAACCAATGAAAGGACTGCTTTGAAACATTGCACACATCATCTTTAGGACGTCCTCTACCAAAATTTTGCAAATCATGACATCTGACTACCTACATAGCTACGTTGGCTTAAAATAGAAAAAATGAAAAAAAGGGGGGGGGGGTGGGAGTCGAGAGAGTTTTCGACTGATAGTTAAAAAAGTATAACAGGTACAGCAAATTTGAAGTGAACCTCTCTTCTCCCTCTAAGCATCAAAAGCTCCTCCTTATAGGAGTTATTTCCCTTAAAAGGTCAAAATTAATGATTTTTGCAGAAGTGTTGGGCAATTCCTTATAGCAACGAAAAGCTGGATAAAAAAGGGTTGTGTGGTTTCAGGTTCAGGTGAGCGATACAGGCTCCTGGGAGCCTCTAGTTTATAAAAAACACTAACCCATCATGGAAGTTAATCATTTCCACTATTAACCCCTGTGGTATATACACGCCTACTATCATGGATAAGACATATGCTCAGGTAATCTTACCACCGTGGATGCATAGAGGGAGTTAAGTCTACAAGGACATGTCGCCACAGAAGTCCAGCTAGGATAGAATTTCAATCTCCATGGTGCAAAATTTGACAAAATAAACATTCTCATTAATTGATTGTGGGTCTAAACTTAGTAACCCGCAAAAAAGAAAACATTTTAAAGCAGTGCTTATGAATAGTTTACACATGTATTTTATTTGTTGATGCTAAATAATGATTTAAAGTGCTTGTAAACTTGAATATAGAATTTGGTTCAACCGGTTACATGATGTTGTGCATTAAATACCACCTGAAAAAGTTCGGTAAAATATCCAGATTTGAATTACCACATTATGTTTATAATGAATTACAACCTATTACTAATGTCTCTTAGTTGAACGCGAACTCTCTTTAATCAACAATAAATCCTTTTGGACAGAAAATGCACAGTTGAGCGGCGATACTTTTCTTTATTTGGTATTTAAAAGCAGAGTTGTTTGAACAATCACAGACAAAATTTTACAACACTTGTGATCACTTATTGTTATATTAGGTTATATAAAGATAATTACTTAAATTTCTTTGAAAGTTCTGGATCTAAAAAATCTGTTAATAAGATCAATGGCAAAATAATTAGGTATGATAAATATGACACTAAAACACAAGGATGTGGTCTCGACAGTTATCAGTTGGATGTCAGTCATAATAATGTGTTATATTGTGATGTTGTGCATGCACTCCCTGAGGCTCATTTATCAGTTGATAAGATTGTATTTGCCTTCTCAATTTTCACAATGTTTTTCATATCTTTTTTACAAAATCTAATTGTATATAATAATGATTATAGTGATGATATTCACAGAAAACTCATATCTGACCCCTATGGTTTTGACAAAACAGCTGGTGGGATTACCATATGCTCTCACAATATCAATAGAATAGAAAACAAAATTGATGAAATAAGGCATAGTATTCTAATCTCTGAAACTCAGCCAGACATCTTAGGGTTCTGTGAGACATTTTTATCAGACAACATAAACAACAATTTAATCAATATTTCTGGTTATGTCATTGAAAGAAAAGATAGAATTTCCCATGGTGGGGGTCTTATTGTTTATATTAATGAAGAAATCAATTATTCAAGGTCAAATATTCTTGAAGTTGGAAATATTGAAACAATATGGCTTGAAGTTAAACCATCATACAAGAAACCATTTTTGCTATGTTTTGTTTATAGACCACCACAATCTTTGTCAAGTTGGATTGATAATTTTGAATTAGAATTAAGGTTGGCATTAAAAATGAATGAAGATGTAATTATCATGGGGGATCTTAACTTAAATTTTATGTTGCCTCAGAAACTCCCACAAAAGTGGGTTGATCTTATGAATATTTATCACTTTCATCAAGTAATTCAGGAGCCAACCAGAACTACTAAAGAAACAAATACTTTAATTGACCATATTTATGTCAATAATCTTGAAATGGTCCATGAATCTCATGTTAGTAAAATAGCAATAAGTGACCACTACCCTGTGTGTTTAACAAGGAAGGGAAAAAAGAGAAACAGTAAGGAAACACACAATACTATTGAATATAGAAACTTTAAAAACTTTAATGAGGCTCAGTTTATATCTGATATTGAATATGCTCCATTTAATACTGTTGAATTTGAAAGTGACCCTTCAATATGTCTTGAAATATTTTACCAAATATTAAACAATATACTGGATAAACATGTCCCTTTAATCAAAAAAAGGGTTAAAAAGGACAAACAGCCAGAATGGTACAATAAAGAAATTAATTATGCTAGAATTAAGAGAGATAAATATAAAGCTAAAGAAATGTGGGATGAATATAAATATTGGAGAAATAAAACAAAATCTATCACAGTAAACTCCAAAAAACAATATTATAATGATATGGTCAAAGACAATAGACATTCAAGAAACCTCTGGAACTGCATTAATAGTCTAAACCCTAAAACAAATATTATTCCAAATAAACTAAAAGTGAACGACAATATAATTACTAATAAAAAAGAATTAGCGGAGACGTTTAATGACTTCTTTACCTCTTGTGTTGACCAAATTAGGAATAATAATCTTTTCCCTCAAACTCCTTTAAAGCTTGACAAACTGTCGAGCTTCATAAAAAAGCAGATGAATAATTCAAACAAAAAATTTTCTATTCCCCCAATTAACGTAGATGAAGTATATTCTGCATTAAGTAAATTGGATATTAACAAATCCTCGGGATGTGATAACATTGGGGCAAAAGTATTAAGACTGTGTGCTCCTTACATAGCATCTCCTATTACATATATTTTTAATAGAATGATAGATACCAGCTGTTTTCCTAAAGAACTAAAAAATGCAAAAGTAACTCCAATATATAAAGCTGGAGATCGTTTGTTAACAAATAATTACAGACCTATATCTGTTCTCCCAACTCTCTCAAAAATTATTGAGAGACATGTTGCTCATCATGTATATTTATTTTTGTCAGAATTTAAGCTATTACATCCTGCACAATCAGGATTTAGGCCAAATCATTCCTGCCAAACTGCTCTTATTAACATTATTGACAAGTGGTTACAAGAAATGAACAATGGTAATATAAATCTTGCAGTATTGGTGGATTTTAAAAAGGCTTTTGATGTTGTTGATCATATGATACTCTGTCAAAAACTTGAGGTATACAGATTTTGTGATAACACTGTTAATTTTTTCAAGTCCTATTTATCAGAAAGGACTCAACAAGTAAAATTATGTAATGTTTTCTCAGAAAAGAGGAACATTGAATTTGGGGTTCCTCAGGGATCTATACTTGGACCCTTGCTGTTTGTTCTTTTTATAAATGATTTGCCCTTGTATATTAAAAATTGTACAACTGATCTATATGCAGATGACTCAACATTACATTTATCTGGGAAGAATGTTTATATGTTAGAAAAAGAAATGCAAAATGAACTTAACTCTGTTGAAGTGTGGTGCAGAGAAAATAATATGTACATAAATACCAGCAAATCAAAATGTATGTTAATTGGTACAAAACCAAAATTGTCTACAATAGAAATTCAACCAAGACTAAAAATTTTTTCAGAATTTCTTAATGTTTCGGCATGTGAAAAAATATTAGGCATTCAAATTGATGCAAATCTTATATGGAAGGAGCAAATTGATATGATATGTAAAAATATCTCATCAAGAATTTATTTATTATCACAAATAAAAAGTTTTCTGAATCTGGAAACTAAGAAAATATTCTACAATGGATACATATTACCCTTAATTGATTACTGTTGTATAATATGGGGAGGATGTAACAATGACAGCCTTGACAGAATACTAAAACTGCAAAAACGGGCAGCCAGATTAATTTTAGATACAGACCCTTTAGCCCCTTCAGCACCACTTTTTAAGCAACTGGGCATAATGACAGTACAATTAAGAATCAAATATCATAAATATTTACTTCTACATAAAACATTGAAGGGAGATGCCCCTGAATACCTTATACAAAAGTTTAATTATCTCTCCTCTAATATTCATTATGGCTTAAGAAATGTGTTAGATGGAAATCTTATGGTACCAAAACAAACTACTGAACTTTACAAAAAGTCATTTGCATATTCTGGTGCTGTTTTATGGAATGAGTTACCACCATGTTATAGAAACACTAAAAACACACAAACTTTTAAACATTGTATTAAGAAATATCTGTCACAAGACTGATGACAGCAGTTTTTGTTGTAATATTGTTACTTCATTACCACACTCATGTTTGTATGTTATTGTCAATTTATATATTTTTGTTGATTAATTTGTAATTTTTTTTCATGAGGGCCTCAGGGAAGATTAGTTGTATTACTAACTGTGTAACCCTCTTTAAATAAAGTCATTATTATTATTATTATTATATTATTATTAAATTCGGTAATAGGACAGTTCCTCTGTAACTATGCATGGTATGGTGACAATTATTATGACGATTGTATTTTTTCAACACAGTGGTTCAACTCCAAATACGAATCTTGTAGGAAATCATTCATGGAATGATATTTCTGCGACATTTAGTGACTTAAAAATTAAAATGTAGATTAGCTTTCTTTGTAAGTCCTATAGATTTTAAAGTTTTAAGAATGAATTTCTTTATTAGTCTTGTTTTTATTGTGTAATGTGCTAATTTACCGTTAAAAATCTGTGAAGCACATGCTCACTTGTTGATTTTTTTTTATTTTAAAAATATACAATATTCAAGTTTATTGTAATATTTGAGGGCATGTGCTTGATTATATGATGACAGTGAGACAATACTTTAGGTATCGATCAATTTAAGGTGTGACACAATTTACATCCGGTAAAAGTTCACATCATTAATCAGAGGTGCTGACAGGGAAATTTTGACAATAAAGTGACATAGATGTAAATATTTTAAAACAATTTTAAGGGCAAAATGCAGTGTTTTAACCTTTTCAGAGAACACTTTAAGGGAATAATTTTAATATAAATATGACAATACATACATTGTATTGTGAATATAGATTAGCAAGAATGTAGATTAATTTCGTCAAACGTATTTATAACGGCATATTTTAAAAGAAATCTCTTAATTAAATCAAAACATTAAAATTTTTTCATTGTGTAAGCAAGAGTGACCACGGTGGGTAACGGTATGTAGTGGACAGAACAGGATATACTGCAGAATACCACCGTGGCATATGGTGGTGAATTTCTGAATGAAAAAAACATGACCATGTTATATAGTGGGCAATATAAAAAACATGTCACATCTGTATAATAGGTCCCAAGAGATAAGAGTGGATATCCTGTATACAGTTTTTTGTATGGGAATCCGGCGGTGGCGGCAGCGGCGTAAACACTTGACATCTTGCTTCATATATTTGTAAGCTGAAGCCCTAGGTCCATCAAATTTTGTCCAGAGGTAGCTTATGATGAGTACTTGCCAGTCAGTCACCTGTCACCTGACCTTGACCTCAATTTCACGGTCCAGCGACTACGTTAAAGTTTTTGGGTTACGACAGTTCCTCTGTAACTACGCATGGTAGGATGACAATATTTGGTGTATAGGTTGCTGATGACTAGTACATGACTGTCTGGTAGGTGTCACCTGACCTTGACCTTAATTTCACGGTCCAGCGACTACATTAAAGTTTTTGGGTTAAGACAGTTCCTCTGTAACTACGCATGGTAGGATGACAATATTTGGTATATAGGTTGCTGATGACTAGTACATGACTGTCTGGTAGGTGTCACCTGACCTTGACCTCAATTTCACGGTCAAGCGACTATGTTAAAGTTTTTTGGTTTACAGCTGTTCCCTTGTAACCATGCATGTTAGGATGACAATATTTGTTATATAAGTTGCTGATAAATTGTACATGACTGTCTGGTAGGTGTCACCTGACCTTGACCTCAATTTCACAGTCCAGCGACTACGTTAAAGTTTTTGTATTAGGACAGTTCCTCTGTAACTATGCATGGTATGGTGACAATATTTGCTATACAGGCAGCTGCTGATATTTAATGCTATTTATGTAATGCTTATAACGAAATTTATTTTCGTTACTGATGCTGAATGCAGGTGAGACATTTTTCTGTGTCCACACTTGTCTAGTCTATAAATAGTAACACAGCCAGTGGTTTCCTTTGAAGCCGGTAGCCGGCTATATTGCCGTGTATTTTTGTATTTTGACCGGCTACTTTTTTGCCAAATTTATGTTACCTATTGCTAAAAAAATTATGAATGAAAATTTAATCTTTATAATGTAGAGAAATCGGCAGCTGAAGTTTGTTTTTCTCGTAGCGTGTTCGTTTTTTTAATGGTGCTCTCGGCGAGGTCCGCGTTCGATGCAAAATATAATTTACGGTATTTCTTTGTGTCAACACCGGTATAGTTTTACATGCGTTTCCGGTGTATAAAACTGCAATGAATAAACGGGTAGCTGGAAATAAAAATATTACAGACTATTTCACTAAAAGGCAGAAACTAACCGATGGTAAGAAAGGATAGTAATACGTCTTTACCTTAAACGAAGTTGCAAATAATGATAATAATGATAACCTACGATATCCACCGGTGTTTGGATAAATTAATTACATGGGATTTTTTTTCCGCTGAGAATATGACGTCTTATAACATGTATAGACTTAAAATAAAGTAAAGCTGTTACGTTATACTTTTATTCACTCTAACAGTGAAAACATTTATCTGTCTGCTCATGCCAGGAGAGGTGTCCAAATCACATTCAAAATAGCTTAAATCCATTTTCGGATGAAGCCCCCCTGGACCCTCTATAGGGGCGCTGCCTCTTAACCCCACTGGGGGCCTTGAGCCGCCCCCAGACCTCCTGCCTTCTACTTTAGTGATTCAGCCTTTTACTCTAAAAAGTGTGGAGAACCCTGACAGCCGTCAATACAAATTGTATTGCATAAATCAATTCTGATAAATCTGTAACTTGGTATGAGTGATACACATGTGAGGTTCTCTACACAAACTCCTTATTCTTTGATCATTGTACAAAAAACAAGTGGTTTGAAATTTTGTGTGAAATATTAAAATTTTCTCTGTAACTACAAGACCAAATAGATAGTTTCTTAGCAATTTGAAAGATTCTTTTACACAAAAATGTCTCCTTTTCTGCTGTTTGGTCTGGAAACATGGCTGCTATGACATAAAAAATTGATTCGGACTCATTTAGTACAATAGACGAACGGCGCTTTTTTTTTGATTAATTAAATTATTAATGAGATATTCACTAATTAAGGTTTCTTTGTTCAATGTGTTGTGCACTGTTCTATAAATAACCAATGTTGTCGATCGATAACATAGGTATTTAAATATATCATGTGGTTGTGCATTTGTGTGAAAAAAGTCACATGACATAATTTAGAAACATAGTCACGTGGAATAATTTTAAAAGATAGTGAAAAGGTGTAGATTATAAATTATCGATGGTATTACTTTAAAAAAATTAATATAAATCTCCACTTTTTTTATTAATTAAATTATTAGTGAGATATTCCCTAACACTCTCCGGCACAGAGAACATAACTGGTTCACAGAAATAACCTCTGCCAAACGTCATCCTCCATTTACTGCGGGACTACATTTGTTGTCTGCTGGTGACGTTTGTAAACAAAGAACAATGTTTGTAAAATAATAAACGAGATGTTATTTATTTTTATATAGTCTGTTTATACACTTTTGATATAGTTTTACATTGAAATTACTGTGTTTATACGCGAAGCTTATCTTCCATGAGAGAGATATCTCACAATGTCAACCAGTGGTATGGCAGAGGTGATTGTGGTTGACGTAGGATACCCAGAATCCTTTGCGTGGAGATTGATTCCCTAATTAATGTTCTTTGTTCACTGCTGTGCACACACTGTTCTATAAATAGCCTACACAGCTACAGCTGCAGTGTAGATAGATAACACAGTGGATTTAAATATACCCACGTGGTTTTGAATGCCAATTCATTATATTGAGGAAAAGGGGGGGGGGGTATTTAATAAAAAATATCTCAGATTTTATCTATCTATTTCACGTTTGTTTAATTTTTTTAATCTTATTGTTGCATGGTGTAGAATGGTAACGGACTTATCAAGTTTTTTTCTGTTTAACGGACTAATCGGGTTATTGTTCAATTTTAATTGCTAGAGCTTTGTTGAATGTATTTTTAACTCAAAACTGGACATCTCTAAACATAAAAAGTTATTGTTTATATCAATTTGACGATTAATGATATAAATTCATGTTTGCTTTACTCGATTTTTCTATTTGTTATTTACTTTGTGAAATAACCACGAGGTACTTCGACGTAACATTTTCTAGGAGTTATCATAGATCAATTAAGTATTTCGTGAGTATGGTTTTTAATAAAACTTACCTCTTCTTGTTATCATTTGAACTCATTTTTCTGAGTTACTTCATGTTTATTGGCACGAACAGTCATTTGCTTAACCCGATTAGTCCGTAAAAAAAAAAACGTGATAAGTCCGTTACCATTCTACACCGTGTGTTGATAGTTTCCATGCCGAATCAGGTTGTAACAACGTCTGGTTACTTTTCAACATATTAATTTAGTGTCATTGGGAACAAATGGCAAACTGAATGGTGAAAATTTTCAGTCAGAAATAATAACAAGATGTATAAGTCTTTTGCTGCAAGTGGCAAAATATTGACAGATGGAAAAAAAAAGCGCTTGAATCGTGCGTGTACACCCATCATCTTGACTGTGCATTGGGTACTATATTGTGCAACATTTGTGCTCGAAAACAAATTGGGCAGGCGGGTGAGTCGTATTCGTGTGAATACATTCCTCTAGTTTTAATTGTTTCCTCTGAGTGGATTGTCACCTTTTCATCATTGAAAGTCTTTAACAAAGGTTCCTCATTGAATGCTTAATAAACTTTAAACCTTGCCATTGTAATATACCCTTTTCACAACATGTTTATTCCGATTTGGTCAGGATTGTAGAATATACCGGAAGTTGAGCGAGATCGACGCTAAGGGTGTATCAGTCCGATCAGTCGTAGAGAAACAGATGTATAAATTTGTTTTTTTTTTAATGTATCATAAATAAATTGCTTTACTTTCTAAGTTTCTGTTATTATTTCATATTTGCTTTACGACGTTAATTTTGGTTAAACATCTGTAATTTATTATTGAGTGTAATCATTTGAAGAAAAAAACATGATAAATGCCACGATAAATGCAATATATTTTAAAAGTAGTTTCGCCTTGAATTTGTTGTTTACAATGCTGAATAAAGGAAAATCGTTGAAATTCGAGTGCGTGGCCATATATGAGAGTCGGAAGAACATTTTCGGGACACCAGGGTCAGGCATTTGTTTTAACGGGAATTCGGTATTTGGTTAAAATTTGACTGGGGATTTGGGATTAAAGCGTAAGCGAGATCAGGGAAAGAACACTTTTTTTTCGCCGGGAATTCAGGATATAAAGTTACCGGGATTAATTTTTATTGTTTAATAAATGTCAAACCTTACATTGGTACGCAGGGATTCCGAAGACCAGGGAATATCATATTATCACAGTTTACAAGTGTCATTCTAGCTTATCCCATTACAATTCTGAACTTGTTGTTAATTGCTAATAATAAAATAGTATGAAAATTATGTCAAATTAGTATAGCAACTTCAGGTTGATCTACTTTCCAATATTGGCCAAATTGACAACATCTGGACAATTTTTTTATTGATTAACATTCTGAATTTTTCGGGAATTCTGGAAAATGTCAATTGTTTGACCGGGAATTCTAGATTTTCTAATATTGTGATCGGAAATTCGGGATGATGACCCCTCCTCCTCTCCTCATATATTTCAAAGTCATATTTTCTTTGATATTTTTAACCATTTGGCAAGAGAACTTTTGATGAAATTTTCATGTTATTGTTTTTCAAAATGTTCACCGTATTTTTTAGTCCTATTGATTTACTAGGTAACCCTAATGAAAATTGCACTGCGAAAATTGTCTAAGGTCCGTATGTCATAGTCGCTCTTTGGCTGTTAAATTAGGTTATTTAAGTCCTATTTCCTTGATGGAATCTAAACTAAGAAGAGGACTGAAATCGTCCACAATGTCCGAGTCCCCGTTTGACCCATCATCAGAAGTTGCATTCTTTCGATCGTCTACAGCTGATTAAATGATAACACCTGGCAACTAAAATCTGTCTTGTGACAGACACGCTTAAATTGCCATTTTCTCTTAAAATTTCTTTTAACATCTCATGATCAATAATTTATCTAGAACATAGTTTTGTGTAATGTTTACATTCGATGCCATGGTAAGTTACAGAAGCTATAGAGATCTATACACCCTTAGCCTCCTTATGAACTGATAAGAGCGATCTATTTTTAGAAACAAAGATATTGTGAAACTCGTATATTCCTATCTCTGTAATTTAAAAAAAAATACAAGGCAAAATGTAAGTTAATTGTAGGAATAATGCATGATATGTTTTCTTTAAAGTTTCCTCATTTTGTGCAGATTATATATGTACTTCCAAGGTTGTGAGCAGCTCACAATCATTCCAAGTTATGAAAGATTATTACCCTATTTTTCATACGTTTAGTCCATGTGGTCAATAAGTCAGATTGATGATTTTTGGTCAAATTCTGGTAAAAAACATCATTAAGTTGAATTCAGTCCATTGGTCGCATTAGGCTATAAATTTCTGCATTAAAAAACGCAGTAATGGTAAAAATCTGCATGCAAGTTGTTGAAATTAGCATTTCCAATAACACAATATGACATACACGTGCCTCTTGACCAAACCTGTTTCAGTTACAATTTGTCCTTGCTGTCCTTGAGGCATTTGCATGCAGGGTCTAATATTTTTGTATAGATATTTTTTAATTGCGTAAAAAAGGCAATATTTGGCCATAACGCAACATCTGATAATTCAAAGTAACGGTTGCCATTAAGTTTGGTAATTTGGTAAGTATTTAAGCTCTAGAATGATTGTATGTTATCAACAATATACATAAATATTTATAAAGGGGGCCTCAGTGGCCGAGTAGTTAAGGTAGTTTGTCTAATATTGATCATGTGGTCTATCAACACTGAGATTGCGGTTTCGATTATCAATGCAGGCAGGGTGTATTGACTCCAATCTTAATTGACAAGGATTGACAGTTTTCCTACCGCAGGTCGGGGGTTCTCTCGGGTACTCTGGCTTCCTACCCCAATAAAAACTGGTCTCCACGATATAGCTGAAAAATTTCTGAAAGTGGCGTTAAAACACCATTCATACAAACAAACAAACAAACAAATATTTTTAAAAAATGGTTTAATAAATTTTGCTGAAGGATAGATAAAAAAAGGTGTATGAAACTTTAACTTAAAAATGTTGTCAGCATATACAGAATGAAGAGAAGTGCAAGTTGATTGATGTCATGTGGGCTGTTTGCTCGTAAAAACAATCATTTCCTGTCAATTATGTTTTAATAAAAGTATTATGCATACCCGGCTGAACACCTGTCACCTGAGTAGGTGATCGATCCACGCCTTAACCCACAGAGTGTCCCTATCTAATTATATTATCTCATTTTCCATTAAAACCCGATAACTCTGTTCATTCAGATTCATGACAGTCGTGAGAAGTTCTATTTTTCTTGTTAGGTTTTCTTTGTTCTTGTTTATTTGGAGGTTTCTCTGATGATCAATTTTTTGTTTTTAAACTAAAATCAAACCTTCAGCGTTAAAGAAAAAACCTACAAGATATAAATGTGCCTTGTCCGATGTGAACAAAATTACAGATTAACTTGGAACCTTAAATTTTATTCTTCCCTCTTCACTCAAAACTATATTGAGACTAACAACCACGTGATATTGATAAAACTTACTCCAATTGCGGCAACCTACTACCGTAAGATTCCCAACGCTATTGGAAGCAGTAGCACCAAGGTCAGGGTGTGAAGCCAATAGAAGTGGAAGGGAGCTTAGGTAGTGAGCCCACCAGAGAGAGAACATAATTACAGTTTCAACATAAATTCAAGAACTAAAGAAGAAAAATACAATATAAAAACAATATATTTTAACAATATTTGTACTTTCGTTTTAATATTTATGCTCTATTTTTAACTTCATAATCTATATTTATGTGTCATCATAACTACGATTGTTCATTGTTACGTCATTTTTGCGTACCTGAAAAAGTACTTAAGCTTGTTAATTTTATGTAATAATTGTCCTGAAGACGGCAGGCAACTGCCAAAACTAGTCAAACAAATAAATATAGACTGTTGCATCCTAGGAAGTGTTGTTGTCGATCCTTTAATAGTTTTACTTGTACTACGACGACCCTGCATACCTACAGGTATCCACTTCTAAGGAGCGTCAACTAGAGATCAACTAACACAGTGTTGGTTCACCTCTTTCTCTTTAGTAAAATCAAAATAATTAATCAATATAATCAATATACAAGAGCAACCACATTTACACTTCAGAAACAGTTTCTCAGGTTTCATTTCTGTTCCTTTTAAAGCATAATAAACTTCGTGCAATAAATCACAAAAAAATAAATGTAAACAAAATGTACAAGCATAATTTATTTCGTTTATTTATACAAAAATGAATGCAGTAACATTGCATACAGTGTCATTTGAATAATACAAACGAAAAATGAAATCATCAGTAGAAAAAAAAATATTTCCACATTTGACTTGTTATGATTCAATCCTTAGTCAATTCGAACGAGAATTCGAAGCTTGGACTCTAAAAGAACAAGTGTTGACTTATCGTGCAGAAAATACAGTATATGACTAATGCATTTAAGAATAATCATTTCTGTTCTGTCCTCTTTTGCAGATTGTTTGTCAGCTTGTTTTACATAGAGCCAGTATTATTTTTGGTCTCTCAACACTGAGATTGCGGGTTTGATTCTCACTGAAGGCAGGGTGTACTCGACTCCAATCTTAATTGACAAGGATTTCCAGTTTTCCTACCGCAGGTCGGGGGTTTTCTCCAGGTACTCCGGCTTCCTCCCCTAATAAAAACTGGACGCCATGATATAGTTGAAAAATTGCTGAAAATGGCGTTAAACACCATCAAACAAACAAACAAGTATTATTTTCTGTTGCAGGAATATATGGAACAAAGTATTAGCCAGCTAGTTGTTGAGGATGATGAAATAGAAGATCCTGCTATACTCAACGTCAGCAAGAGTTTCAGAATACCCAAGGTAAATTTTACATTATTTTTTTTTTACCCAACATTTTTATTAACAAGTGTTGGGGGTCCTCATGTCCATCCGTCTATCGGTCTGGATTGACTTGTCCAGCTTACTCCTCCAACATTTATATTTTTCAGAATGTTTATAAAAACAATGAAGGTGTGTAGGGCCAAGGGATTTTGATTTTCATTAAATTGGAGATAGTTGTACTTTGAAGGTTTTTTTTCCATATAAGGGTACATGTTTTGAAGCTACAGCATTTATATTTAGTACGTAAACACATAATGGAGGTATGCAGGACCAAAGGATTGTGATTTACATGAAATATTCTCAAAACTACAGATAGTTGGACTTGATCTGTCTGCAGACCAGAAAACTGAGATATGGGTACATGTCTCATCCTGCTACCTTGTCCATCTTTGAAGCTACAGCTTTTATATTTTGTAGGATATTCGGACACATATTGGAGGTGTGCAGGGCCAAAGGATTTTGATTTTTTATGCCCCCGCGAAGACATGTCTGGGGGCATTAAGTTTTACTTATGTCAGTCCATCTGTCTGTCTGTACGTCCGTACGAATTTCCGTCTAGCTTTTCTCAGAAACCATACACGAGAACAATTTGAAATTTGGCAGGGTGGATCAATATCACAAGTTGTACTTCCTAAGCGACTTTCAGACCTGTCGGACAACTACTTCCTGTTTGGGACTGGGCCGATACGAAAATGTGTGAATATGAGTATGAAAAGTTTTGTCAAGTTGGTCTCAGAAACCGTACATGAGAACAATTTGAAATTTGGCAGGGTGGTTCAGTATCACAAGTTGTTTGTCCTATGCGACTTTCAGACCTGTCGGACAACTACTTCCTATTTGGGACTTCATTTAGCCGGGGCATCTGTGTCCCATGGACACATTCTTCAATTTTTGTGGATTAGTCTTAAAGCCACTGAAAAGGGTACATGTGTTGTCCAGCTATCTTCTCCATCATTTTTAGAACTACAGCATTTATACTTGTATTTAAAATTAAAAGCATGTTTTTTTCACATAGAGATGGTGCGCTTTACCAAATGATTTTGATTTTCTTAAAATTAGAGATTTCTGAGTTATAACCCTTAAATGATAATGTTTCTAACATTTTGCCTGTGTCTGAAAACTAATAGAGGTACAGAAAAACTGTAATTAAATAGCATAAATAATATAAATGTAAGATGTACAAATAAGACCAAAATTCTCAAGTGACTCTTTCACCCATATTTTTCGGTGGGTTGGGATTATTATCCTGAAAACTATAATAGATAAAAACTAAAAAAGCATAAATGATTAGGAAAATAAACTCTTCTATGAATCGGACAATGTTTATCCTCATCTTGTGAAGATAACTCATAGTTGATTTTTTCTTAGGTTAGCAATAACAGACTAGTTAGGGCCTGTAGTTTTTATTTTCTCTCCTAGAGTAAATTTTTGCTTCCAAAGTACAGAGAAACAACATATCCATCTGATAATAATAAAATACAAAATAGCCACTTTATTTGCTGCTAATTTTTGTGGAACCTATAAAGTTTATAAGACACTTAAATTCCTCATAGACTAAGTTTGTATATTGCACTTTAATTCCTCATAGACTGTAAGTTTGTATGATACATTTAAATTCCTCACAGACTGTAAGATTGTATAATTATACAATAGTTGCTTATATAGAGGGCATTGTCATGATATCTTGACTGCACAAGGGAGAGTGGTATTGCCTGAAACAATGTTAAAGGCAATACCACTGTCCCGAGTTCTGTCAAGTATCATGACAATGTCAGCTATATAAACAACTATTATATTTATTTTATTGAAGAGTTAAGAAACCACGTGTTTAAGACTGTATTATGTATTTGTAGCTGCTTGCTGTATGATTTGAATGTTGGCCTCATGATATATCATTGTTTGGCATTTTCTGGCTATCCACAGTTAGTTTTCTAAACTTTATGTCATTTTTTCCTCATTTGGGTTGTACATATATTTTTTTATAAATTAAAAATAAACGCCCGTGGGCGTTATGGCGTGATGATGCCCTCATGTCAAATTACTGCACATTAATTAATACCAGCTGACCTTGTTTTATCCTATTGAAACAAACATAATTTTACTGATATGAAATACAGTAGTCCCCCTCTTATAAGACCACCCCATCTGAGTCACGAAAGTGGTCTTATAATGGGGGTGGTCTTTCTTGAGGGGATACAATTTATACAGGTATATATAGAGCTTAGTCGGTTGATTAGCAGCAAAAGCTGTGAAGTGATTAAGAATCACACAAAATAAGTATTTGTATTTTATTATTCAGTATAAATAAAAATAAAGAATTCATGCAGTTTTTATCTGTTCAAAATGTGTAATGATAATACAACAATTCCAAGTCTTCTTAACGGTGAATGTTTCTGTTCCTGTTTCATCTGCATTATCGTTGTTTTTATCACTTTTATTGTCTGCCCAGGTTCCACTTTGTAGTTTATTAATGTTCCATCTAATTTGGAAAAATCCAGGTTTTTCTCCATTTCCCGTTTCCCAAGTTTTTGACATCGTTTGTAGTAAATTTTGATTTATGATTATGTTGGTACAATGTTTTATTATCTCATTGTTGAATATTTCAGTCTTCTTGTAATAAAATCGATTTCCGTAATGCCGAAATCAAACTGATCTACAATATATTACTTGTTTTCCACTTTAATCCAGCTTAAAAACCTTTCTTTTGCACGATTTCGACATTTTGTTTACTGGTTGTTGAACTGTTTCCGAACTGGTTTACGATAATAAAACCAAATCTCGTTCTATTCGAGACTTCGAAAATAAACATCCGGTCAGTGAAACTGGTCGTTCGTGAGGGTAATTTACGTTGTTGTGTCAAAAAAACGTGGTCGCTGGTCGCGTTTGAGGGAGGTCGTTCGTGAGAGGAAATTTTACGTTAGAAACACCTAATGCATCAGGGTTTTGGCCGGATAAAGCGGGTGGTCGCTGGCGAAGGGATCGTATAAGAGGGGGACTACTGTTATACACTTTAATTCCTCACAGACTGTAAGATTGTATAATTATACAATAGTTGCTTATATAGAGGGCATTGTAATGATATCTTGACTGCACAAGATAGAGGGGTATTGCCTGAAGCATTGATAATGCCCCGAGCCAAAGGCAAATAAAGGCAATACCACTCTCCTGAGTGCTGTCAAGTATCATGACAATGCCAGCTATATAAGCTATTATATTTATTTTATTGATGAATTTAGAAACCCTGTGCAGTTTTCAATGTAGAGAGCGCCATTGTGCCATTCCCGCATTTTTTGTTGAATTGAAGCGCTTAAAAAACCTCCTGGGTCATTACTGGCGCAACGTAATTTTTCATTGCTCAAAGAAATTCCCCCATAGTCAACAGCTTTGAGAAAGTCCCTTTAAAATACCGGATATTTAACTGTATACTTATTCCTAAGTACGCTTTTTATCATGTACAATTACAATTTAGCAAGCGTCTAAATCACGTAGGCAATATATTATCGATTTTTTTATAACGTGTTGTTCATGCTTCAAGATGAAGCGTATTTCTCCATATTTTACTCCCATTGGAGATAAACGTGCACTTTTGTCCGGTTGTCATGTCTTTATATTGGTTTTATTGACCCCTAGCTATAAATTCTGGCCCCCTATGGTAAGTTATAAGGGCCATCATGACCCCCATAGGCCAAATTCTAGATTGAACACTGCATGTGTTTAAGACTGTATTATGTATTTGTAGCTGCTTGCTGTATGATTTGAATGTTTAGCCTCATGATATATGGTTTGGCATTTTTAGGCTCATTACAGTTAGTTTTCTAAACTTTATGACATTTTTTTCTCATTTGGGTTGTACATGTACACATATTTTTTTATAAATTTAAAATAAACAGTTGAATGTTTCTTGTTACTGGAGAGGGCATTACCACGATGTGATAATGCCGTTATCACGGCGTGATAATGCCCTCATGTCAAATTACTGCAAATTAATTAATACCAGCTGACCTTGTTTATCCAATTGAAAAAAACATAATTGTACTGATATGAAATAATACACTAGACTGTAAGATTGTTTAATACACTTAAATTCCTCACAGACTGTAAGATTGGACAATTATACAATATTTGCTTATATAGAGGGCATTGTCATGATATCTTGACAGCACAAGGGAGAGTGGTATTGCCTGAAACATTGATAATGCCCGAGCCAAAGGTATAATAATAATATAATAATTGTATAATACACTTTAATTCCTCATAGACTGTAAGATTGTTTAATACACTTTAATTCCTCACAGACTGTAAGGTTGTATAATACACTTTAATTCCTCACGGACTGTAACAGGGAATTTTTTAGCGCTCGCCACTTTCGTCATTGACGAAATCATTTGAAAATTGACGATAGATTTCTAAATCAATTTCGTCACCCAATTTCCAACAAATTCTAAAAATTTTCGTTACAAATTCATTCTACAAGTGTAAAACGACATATTTATGACTCCAAAGCCAATTAACAGGAAATTATTTCACCTCGATAACAGCAGGTGTCAATCGCCGTCGATTGATATTTTTTACAGGTAATCCGATTAACATGATTATAAGTGTTGCTCCTAGTCAATATACACAAACACAAATGTCGTAGATCGTACTGATGCGCACAGAAATCCACCTTTTGTTAAATATGTAATGCAAATGAAAATTGCAAAGATTTTGCGTATATTTAACTCATTTTTCGTATGTTTTGCTGGTTTCAAATGGATTACGCGCCATTTGTGTACATCCGAGATACGTCTAATTACCGATGGGCTACCATATAGAAAACGAAGAGTACAACGGCCCTTAATGAAAAATTGTAACCGATTGATATACAAACGCTTTTTAAATAACTTTTAATATTAAAGTTCTTTGAAAATTTATAAACATTTTGTTATAATCATTTTTTAAAACAAATTTATACACTGCAGTTGAAAGAATATAGTTTATTTTATACTATGATATTTCACCAGTACAATGAATGCATGCTTCTGAGCAGATGCTTGTACGGCTCATCCACTAATAAAGTGACTAAAGCCCTCAAAATCCTAAAAAATTCCCTGCTGTAAGGTTGAATAATACACTTTAATTCCTCACAGACTGTAAGATTGTATAATACACTTTAATTCCTCACAGACTGTAAGGTTGTATAATACACTTTAATTCCTCACAGACTGTAAGGTTGAATAATACACTTTAATTCCTCACAGACTGTAAGGTTGTATAATACACTTTAATTCCTCACAGACTGTAAGGTTGTATAAAACACTTTAATTCCTCACAGACTGTAAGATTGTATAATACACTTTAATATTTTGATGACTGCTGATTTCTGGTGAACCCATAAAGTGTGATTAATATTTGCTTTTGTTTTAGAAAGAACAAAATTTAGATGAATTATTTGGACCTGCTTCACCACCAGCTTTCTTGGACACAGAGCATCTGGTATTTATTAAATTAGAATACTGTAAACTATCAGAGCTTGACATTAATGCTGAGCCCATTGTTGAGCCAAAATTGTATTTGGACAAGTCACATTTATTATCATTTGTACAAAGGTGCCAACCATTACAAATATGTATACCATAATTTGCTGAGTATAATAAATTCCTCACAGACAGTGTTTGTGTTTGAATCTGGAAAAAGCCCCCGACCTTGGGTAGGAAAACTGGCAATCTTTGATTGGAGTTGAGTACCCCCTGCCCTCAGTAATACTCGAACCAACAACATCAGTGTTGACAGACCATGTTATCAATAGTAGACAAATTTCCTTAACCACTCAGCCACCGAGGCCCCCTGGTTTTAAATGCAACCAAGATTATCTTTTTGATGAAATTTTCATGTCAAAAGATACATTTTAAGTAAAAGTCCAGTCACATATCAATGCTGGATGTTTAACAGACCAATCAGTCAGTTATTTAGTTAAATGTAAAAATTAGTGTTAAATTGGAAAGAATTAATGGCACAAGTTATTTCATGTGATATAACATGATTTCAAATAAAACTATGTTTGGTGAATGCTTCTCTTAAAAAAAAATAATAACACAAATGGTAGGGAAATACGGACATTGAATTTCATAATAAATGCATTTTGTTTAATGGTTTCATAACTATTTAAAATTTTTGTCTATAAGCCATTTCAAAATCACAGGTTTTTTGTTTTAGGTTTCTCCGTCCAGTAAGAACATCTGGGGATCGCCAACTAAAGAATCACACATGTCTAAACCAATCAACAACTTACAGAGCTTATTTGACTTTGCCAAGGCATCTTCAGGGGCTATTCATAGACAGGTAATTGAGCAATTATTGTTGAAAGTTAACTTTTTATCCAGAAATAATTTCATAGTAATTGGGTATGGTGCAAATTATCATGAGCATGACAATTCTTTGTAAGGAGTGTAGAACAAATGGGCCTATCTGCACTCAATTGTCTGGCTGATAATTCATAGATCCTAAATTTGATTTGGAGCAGTATCATATTTGCAATCTCGTTACCAACTTTGTATTTGCTCTGGAGATTGTCATATTTCCATGTAATAGTTTCCACAAGAGCTATCACACTACACTTTATTACAATGTAATAGTCACATAGGAACCAGCTTAAAAATGGTGCGTTAAATGCTAAACATAACATTCTGACAGAAATACAATGATATCTGACCCAAATGGCAGTAAAATTAAAAGACAATCTAGGATAACTTCAACTTAGCTTTTAAAGATGAACAAGGTGAATCGGACTATGATTTTAACATTACTAGCCTTTAAGGTTGTTTCAAAGTCTTGTGCGAACAAAACTGTAACCTGTCCCATTAATGTCGAACCTTGCACTGTAGGTTTAACACTAAACGATCATTACTTAATCAGTGTTAAAAAGGATCTATGAATAACTGTCAGAGTTGCCAAAAACCATCGGACCATCAATCCTGACTGGCAAATAAATCTAAGGACTGGCTTATTTGATTATAATGTAGGACCTAACTGCCTGATCCAAAAATTTCACCAAACTTTTTTGTCTGATAAACAATAAAACCTTTTGCCACGAGTCAAAAATATTGTCAAACCTAAAAATAAAAGATCTGCGATTCCCCAAATAGTTTAATATTATGCATGCATGGAATAGTTAAATATTACGCATGCATGGTGGCATGGCTGCTCCCATTGATAGGGGAACGAGTTGGCCTGTAAAGTATAAGATTCTGTCCACGATGAAAGCCTGGTATGAAGCTAATAAAATTGTCCTCAAATTTTGACTGTACTGCAAGGATAACCACACATTTTTGGCAACTCTTAACTGTAATATTTAGACAGGTCTAATAAACAGATTGGACGATTCCATATGCCCATTTCTTACTATTTTGCCTATCTGACATTCTTTTGAGCTATGCAATTATTCTGTTTAGTCCCTGCTTCTGAGAAACTGCACACATATTTTAAGTCAAAGATTTTATCATAGGGTTCGCTTCACAAATATCCAAGTAGTTTTGTTGAATCTGTTGTTTAAAATTGATAAAACCTTTAAAAGTGAAGTATGGCAGGAATTGTCATTACATCGTCTTACACAAAAGTTTGCTCTTCAGAGTATATGGGTTTTTCTGATAACAGATGTTTCAAAAAATAAAATATTTATCTTACTAGTCAAACTATCTAAAAGCTTATTATCAACAATTGTTTTGTTGGTCAACTTAAGTTTCAAAGCGCCTGTGTACTATATGTGTTTTTTTTATTTAGCTCCCTTCTATGTCAACTCCTGATCAACATAGGAGATCACCACAGTTTGTCCAGAAAGGTCACACAGTTGAAGAGCTGGAAAACCAGCTGTTACAAAGACCTTCTACAGTAACTCGTCCTGTCACTGCTGAAGAGTTGGAGAGAGCTATGAGAGGGGAAGTGCATGTACCTCAAGGACCGAGACCTGCAATACCACAGTATGGATCTGTACAACAAATGCAGGTTTGTTTTTAGTGTGAAATTGCAGTCAGGTTTTTGGGCATGTACAGTACAGACAAAGTTATTCCGTGATATTTGCTTGATATATTTTAATCTGGTCTTATCATATGTTACAAAATGGTCTTGTGGACAAAAATAAATTTAGTGTAGATAATTGTGTCTTGGCCTCCACCATTTTAGACAAAATTGGATTAAAACGTATAAATTATTTAGAGATTTTCGCAGCAGTCAATCTTATAGTGATAGACAAAATTACAGTTGTGAGTATACACTCATATTTAATTATTCCCTTACCATGTCCAAGGGATGAAACTGCTTAGAATAAGGTAAACAAACTTTTCTGTTCATTTACATGTATATGATCTTCACATTGTCCTCAGAATTAAAAAAAACAGTTTTGCAAAAGAATAAAACAGTACTAATATAATGGATTCACAAAATTTATGTTGGATGAAATTTCTAAGTAGTCCAAACATGTTAACCACTGTGGTCCGCGGTCAGGCTTTAGTATTAAGACCTGACAATGTTTTTACAGGAATGGTGAATTTCATTAATAATATAATAAATGTTAAAACTACTTTTCTTTTTTCTGGTATTTGTTTTTGTCTTCATACTTACTTCTTCTTTGAATCATACTAGATACCATTTCTTTGGTATTCCTTTAAATAACTGAAAGCTGCACATGTTTGCTTATAAACAATTACTTACATTTATCATTATAGAATTCCTTAATTCTTGGAATTCTATTGGAACTAAAAGTACATAAAATGATGAGGTTTTTGTATCATAAATTTCATATCTTCTGATTTAATATTTAGCATTAACTTTCAAAATTTATTAAATATTGTGGTTTGTTTCCTCAGCAGAGGCCCCCACAGATGTACAACCGATTTCCTTCTTCACCAATGAACATGAATGGTAGAAAGTCACCCTTATCTGGTGTCTATGTATCAACTCCTCCAGCCATGGTACCCCAAAGGTTGCTGGAGGGACACAGTTCACCTATTGCTGAGATGATTGGGATAACACCACCAGGAAGAAGCAGCATATTACAGTCCAGACTGCTGGATGGACGTATCTCTCCTTTGTCAGACATGATGGGAATGACACCACCTCGACAAAGCCCCGTAATGATGGGAAACAATCGGCAATCTCCTTTAGGTTTTTATTTTATTTTTCTTCTTTGTAGCATGTTGTGGAGGATATCTATAGTATATGCATGTGTGTATAGATATATAACAGTAGATATAATGCATTAATGTGAACAAAAAAAGTACAACAAAATCTCGATACACTGTCACCAGACCTTAGTATGCAGTCACTTGACCTAATCAATAGGTCAGATATACATGTAATAGATTAGTTTAAGGAACACAGATGATAAAAAGCAGTAAATAAAGTATCCAATAAATACAAATAATTTCAAGTTTGATCATTCTAAATTACTTTGGGGTCATTGTGATACCATATACTGGTATTATCTGACTGTTTTACATTTGCCTGTGTAATAATAATAGAAGATGACCATAGGATTTATATTTTATACCTCTATATGAATAGCACTGATCATCTTTGTACAAGTTTAAAAATGATGAAGAAGGCACAACTTTTTAAAAGTTTTATTAATAATACAAACAAATAAATATAACAATGGCCTTTAATCAATGTATATATTTTTCATATTTAAAAAAAAGATAAAATTTCAAAGCATGAAGGTCCTGTTATTCATTAGAAAACTCAATTTGTTTGACTTTTTTGTTTGACTGACAATACAATTATAATTAAGCACACTTCATTATATAGCTATAACACATGTTGTAAATAACCAGTGTGTTTACAGTGTATGCTGTGTATATAAGCTAGATGTGTATTTGTCTACTGAATCCAACCTTCATTTAAGTCTTCCTAAAATTCTTGTTTTTTTTATTTAATATAACTTGATGCTTTTAATCCCAATTAACACTTGGTGTAGGTTTTCCTTTACAAGCTTGTTAATAGAAGATGAAATTGGCTTTATGCATATATTTTTTCAAATGCATCCAAGTGCTTGTAATGTCTTCTTATTGAATGTTGGATTTGGTACAGTTTTCTTGTCTTGTTTTATATATATATATATATGTATATATTCTCTAAACAGGAATGATGGGTTTAACACCAGGGTGTAGAACCACGCCTTCACCTCCTACTTACTCTATGTCCCCTCTCATCATGCAATCACCCATGTCTCAGGCACGACTGATTTCACCATATACCAGGGGTCAGATATTGGAAATTATCGGTAGGTTACACTTCCAAAAACATGTGCATTTTAGACACCACATTAGCAGTGAAATTATTATATGGTCAGTGAAAGTAAGTGATTCAAACATACAGTTAATATTTGTATAAACAGAAAGTACAAGTTATGTCTCGTAAAAAGTTTTTTGTAAGTCAGATGATTCTCTGATTCTTTATATTAACATATAAAGATGCAATATGAAGTATGTAGTATGTTTCAATTATAAGACGTGTGAACTGGCTTCATCTGTAGTCTTAATAAAATTGATGGCAAAACTATTCTTCACACCAGTGAATTTAGGTTTACACATGTATCATAACAAACTGCCCAAGTGTAATCTATACATGTCTGATCTATATTCACATTTTCACTTCTCACTTTATTTAACATGTTTGATTATAAGTTCGTTTATATTTTAGGTATCAAATGTTTCTATGTAACATTTCTGCTTAGAGACTTATTTTGTTAACCAATCTAATTTATTCTACAGTCGTCATTTTATTGGAAATACTAGGTGTCAAATACAATCTGACTTGTATTTTTATACGCCACGCTGGACAGAGTTGGGGGTATATACTGGTCCCCCACCCCCCCATGTCCATCCGTTCTTCTGTCTGGAAGGACAGACAGACAGACATGAGTAAAACTTAATACCCCAAGACATGTCATCACAAGGGGCATAGAAACGCAATCAGTTTATATGTTTATCGCTTCTTCAGATCACATTTACTAAGAAGGATCTCATTTGCTCTAATAATGAAATGGACACTGAAGATAATTTTCATTACGAACAAACAGAGGTGGCAAACTGCTCTTTCATTATTTAAGTTTGCTTGTAAAGAGTAATTATTTAAATGTTTTAATTTTTGAAAATGCTTAAATTTGTTCACATGTTTTAAGATTAAATTTTAATCTTGTGTAGGTCTGCCAAAAATTTTCTAGGATTTGCAGAAAAGCTAGTTATGCGAGTCCCATTAGTGACAGGCCAAAAATAGTTTTCGTGGTCTGGACTGTGCTCAGCATTTACATTGTCTTGCACAGAATACAAAATACAATAGATATATTTTTTGACAACACACCAATCTCACTTCATCTTGCAATTAAAATGTACCTAAAATGTTTTTTTACAATAAAATTGCGCAATTAATATTTAAATGCCAAAGATGACAAGAGTCTGAATACAATCAAAATTTTCTGACTGGTCAACATTTCCACTATTTCCAGTTAATTCTGACATCATGTTGTTAATTAATATGCACCTAATTTCAATCCCAAAATAGGCTGTAAATGCTTGTTTCTTTTTTTTATGCCCCCGCGACCACATGTCGGGGGGCCTTAAGTTTTACTCATGTCCGTCAGTCTGTCCGACCGTCCGTCCGTCTGTCTGTTTGTGTACGTCTGTATGAATTTCCGTCAAGCTTTTCTCAGAAACTGTACATGAGAACAATTTGAAATTTGGCAGGGTGGTTCAGTATCACAATTCTTCAATTTTTTCAGTATAATAGGCAATTTATCGATACAGGATAAAAACAAATTTTGCAAATAGAGAAAATTTAAGTTTATTAGAACTTGTAAACAAGGTTAATTTAGGAATCACTTAAATAGACTCATTGTCTGATCCGCAACATGCGGGAAATATTTTGGGAAGCCGGCATGTCAACTTTGGTGTTAATTGACGTCACAGGCAGTTAAACTTGTTATTATGTAGGTTTTAGTTAAATGTTAAAGGTTCCTCTAATACTTTATGCATCTGGAATCATCTAAATTTACGTTTTGTTTTGTCAAGTTTCACTTTGCAAGTGACTTTTCCAGCCATGTTTGTGTACTATTTTTAGCTCACCTGGACCGAAGGTCCATGTGAGCTTTTGCTATCACTTGGCATCCATCATCCGTCGTGTCGTTCGTCGTCCGTCATAAACTTTTTCAAAAATCTTCTCCTCTGAAACCAATGGGCCAATTTTGTTCAAACTTGGCCACAATCATCTTTAAAGTTTCAAGTTTGTACCCAGGGTGTTGATCAACAGACAAAGATGGCCGCTGTTACTAAAAATAGAACATGGGTGTCAACACAGCTTTTTGATCATTATCATTATGAAATTTTCTGTTTTTGTCCTGTAACCATAACAGCTAGAGTTAAATTATACCTAGCAAAAATGATCAGCAATTAAAAGCCCTACAATTCACTTAATTTGTCTGAAATTGTCAGATGACTCCTTATAGGGATTATAGCCCTTAAATGACAATTTTTTAATGAAATTTTCCATTTTCATCCTGTAACTTGAAAACTGTAGCAGCTAGATTGAAACTGTAAATTGCACAAATGATCAGCAATAAAAGCCCTACAAATGATTGCTTAGTCCAAAATTGCAAGATGACTCTTTATAGGAGTTATTGCCCTTTAATTATGAATTTGGACAAATGAACAGTTTTTGTATTATAAATTACTCTATAACACACCTCGAGTACAACTGTAAATTTCTGAATTTCCCTGAAGGACAAGGCCTACAAAACCATTTAATTTTCAGAAATTGTCTGATTGCACCTTATAGCAGTTATTGTACTTAACTAAAATTTTTGAAGACATGTTTAGTTTTTGCACAGTAACTTAAAAGCTATAACAACTAGACTGAAACTGTTAATTTAAAAAATTTAAATATGGTCATTTGGGTTCCATGTGAGTGATTACAGGCTCCTGAGAGCCTCTAGTTCAAAAATCTTCTCTGAAACCACTGGGCCAATCTCAAAAATTATTATAGCTAAAGAGAAAACCGTTACTTCAAATTGATCAGCGCATTAAGGTCTACAATAGTTGCTATTAGTGTGAAGTAGTGTATTGGCTTCTTGCATGAGTTATTGCCCTTTAGTGACAATTTTTGACAAAATTTTTGGTATTTACAATATGACTTGAAAACTATAAGAGGTAGAGTGATAATGTAAATGGCAAAAATGATCAGCTATAAAAGCCCTACAATTCACCTTATTGGTCTGAAATTGTCAGATGACTCCTTATATGAGTTATTGCCCTTAAATGACAATTTTTTTATGAAATTTTTCCTATTTGTCCTGTAAAATTAAAACTATAACAGCTAGAGTAAAACTGTAAATAGCAAAAATGATCAGCAATACAAGCCCTACAATTCTGTATTAGTCTGAAATTGTCAGATGACTCCTAATAGGAGTTATTGCCCTTAAATGGCAATTGTTTATGAAATTTTCTGTTTTTGTCCTGTAACTTAAAAACTAACAGCTAGAGTGAGACTGTAAATGGCAAAAATGATCAGCAATAAAAGCCCTACAATTCACTTAATTGGTCTGAATTTCTCAGATGACTCCTTATAGGAGTTATTGCCCTTAAATGACAATTTTTTACTAAATTTTCCATATTTGTCCTGTAACTTAAAAACTTTAACAGCTAGAGTAAAACTGTAAATGGCAAAAATGATCAGCAATACAAGCCCTACAGCTCACTGTATTAGTCTGAAATTGTCAGATGACTCCTTACAGGAGTTGTTGCCTTTAAATGGCAATTTTTCATGAAATTTTCCGTTTTGATCCTGTAACTTGAAAACTATAGCAGCTTGATTTAAACTGTAAATTGTACAAATGATCAGCAATAAAGGCCCTACAATTCACTTGATTGGTCTGAAATTGTCAGACAACCCCTTATATTAGTTATTGCCCATTAATGACACAATTTTTTATGAAATTCTCCGTTTTTGTCCTGTAACTTAAAAACTGGAACAGCTAGAGTGAAACTGTTAAAAGCAAAAATGATCAGCAATACAAGTCGTTCAATTCACTTTATTGGTATGAAATTGTCAGATGACTCCTTACAGGGGTTATTGCCCTTAAATGACAATTTTTATGGTCTGATATTTTTCATAGGAGTTATGCCCAATTGAACTTGAAATTTTTAAAAATATATGTTTAAGTATAAAACCTCCTCTGAAACTTCTGATTAGAAACTTGGTAGGAATAATATGTAGTGCATATCAACAGGTAATTATGATCTGATATATTTTTAGCTCAAACCTGGGTTAAAGTATGGTAAAGTCGTGCAACAAAAGATTGCAAATGTATTGAAGTTGTGCACCTGCTATTATGGAAGTGTTCCAGTATTTTTTTCCATATTTTCCAGCCTTGGGAACTTAGTCATTTTTCAGAACATTTGCAGAAGACGGTACCTATTTTGTGTAATCAACTCCTACAGTTTTCAACCCAGATCTCTGAAACACAACGGAAAGATTGCACATGGATTGAAGTTGTGCACCTGGTATTATGGAATTGTTATACCCCCGCTCAACAGTCGGAGGTATAAAGTGGTCCTCATGTCCATCCGTCCACATTTGGTTTCCGGATGATGATTCAAAAAGGTTACATCCGATTTTAATGAAACTTTGGGATATTACAGGGATCACCACAGCTCAAAATCCAAGGGTGGTGCAAGTCAGAAGATGATCCATTTCCTCACTCACAAAAATTTTAGAGTGACATTTATTTATTCATAATAGTGTTATCAGTCTTTGTTTTTGTTTTCCCACTTGTGTTTTTGTTACCAGTCATAACTATACATGTATTTTTGTATTTAAAAACTTCATTTTTTTAGGAATAAAGTCAAACTTTAGTATGGAGCTCAAAATTCAAGGGTGGAGGAAACAAATTCAAGAGTGGAGGAGCACCACCCTTGAATAGCCTGTGGTGAACCCTGATATTGTTATATATCAGGTTGGTAAGAAGCCTATCGATTTTGGGGGAAATTTGTCTAATTTCAAGTTCACAGTCTAGAAAAACCTTAGAAATGTTAACAAAAAAGTTGTTTCTGGACAATAACTCTAAAAGCGTGCTCCGATTTGAATGAAGCTTTGGGGTATTGTTACATATCAGGTTGGTAAGCCTATTGATTTTTCGGGAAATCCGTCAAATTTCAAGGTCACAGTCCACGAAAAACCTTAGAAATGTTAACAAAAAAGTTGTTTCGGACAATAACTCTAAAATTGTGCATCCGATTTGAATGAAACTTTGGGATATTGTTATATATCAAGTTGGTAAGTAGCCTATTGATTTTGGGGGAAATCCATCAAATTTCAAGGTCACAGTCAACAAAAAACGTTAGAAATTTTTACAAAAGCGGGGTATCAGTGATCGCTGGATTGACTTTGCCTAGGTTTCAGATTTTTTTCCCTTAAATTTCCAGACTTCGTCATTTTCAGAACATTTACAGAAGATGTTACCAATTTTGTGTTATCAACTCCTCCAACAATTGTTTACAAGACCAAAACCTTCTTTCAACAAATTGTAAAGCATACCTTATTTTTAAAGGCACTTGCTTTGCAACCCAACCATTTCAGACTGTTGTGAATTTTTGGCAGTTATGCCCTTGAATTCAAAAATTTCTCAAAATATATGTATGGAACAACTTGTAAGTGCTTTGCCACTGTAGCTTCTGATCCCAGTTTAATGGAACTTGGTAGTTATAAAAGAAATAAACCATATGTACTTGTACTGTACATATCACTTGGAAATTTTGGCAAAATATATTTTGTATGATTGTGCCCCTTTGTTCTCTTCTTAAAATATACATATAATACAAGTTTGTAAGTGCTTCTAAGAAACTTCTCTGAAACCACTGACCAGAATTTTATGGATCTTATGAATTTTAGCTGTAGAAAACAGTATTACCTAATTATGCATATAGGCAGGAAAACTTATTGGATATTTTTGGTCGGATTTCACATAGTGAAAATCCGGGTTGTAGTATGGTGAATGTCTGGCGGGCGGGCTGGGAAAAAATTTTCATAACAGTTTTCTCAGCAACTACTAATCACATTCTCTTGAAATTTGGTATGCAGCACCAGCATTGCCTCCCATAACATGGGATTCAATTTCAGGTCAGTCACTCACCTACTTCCTGTTAACAGACTTAGGTCATTTTTAACGAAATCCGGCCATTTCTGTCTTTGATCGATTTTTTTTAAACATGTATTACTAAATGTTTGTCACACTCATTAATAAAACCTGTGCGAGTTAAATTTCAAATTTCAATAAAATTTACGGAATTATGGAATTGTTGGAGGAATTTTTTCCTAATATCCAGTCTTGTGAACTTGGTCATTTTTCAGAATATTATAAGACTACCTAATTTGTGTAATCAACTCCTTCGACAGCTTTCAACCAAAATCTCTGAAACCTCCTAGAAAGATTGCAAATGTATTATGAATTTGTGCACCAGTTATTATGGAATTGTTGAAGATTTTGTTACCAAATTTTTCAGCTTTGGGAATCTAGTCACTTGTTGCAAATTTTCTGAGAAAGATTGCACACTTATTGAAGTTATGCACCTTTTATGGAATTGTTCAAGGATTGTTTTTTACATTTTTTTAGATAATGAAATCTTGTTATATTTTTACCACACTTTATACATGATGGTTCTGGTCAACTTTTACACAGACCCAAAACCCACTTCCAACAAATTGTAAACCATTCCCCATTTACCAAGACACTTGCCTTACAATCTGGCCATTTCATACTTTTACAATGTGTTTAAATGACAAATAGCAAACATTTTAATGTGTTTGCAAATTTACACATTTTGAAGTTCCCAACTGCAGATTACATTTTAATCTTTAATTATTTACTAAAAATTGTATTGATCTAGGGCAGATAACTTTTACAAATATTCAGTCTTTTGCAATTTTTGTGTTCTTAAAATATAGAAATGCTTTAAAAACATTATATTCCTTAAAGAAGCACCTACATGTATATATTTTTGTAAATAACTAAGCATCTTTTTTTTGGATGCAAAAAGTCTTATTAACTCCTTATAATGGTTGCTTCAATTTATAAATCAGAATCTCTAATTGGTTAGTCAAATTATGATTAGCCTATTCTTGTCTAAAATGTTTGTATCATACTTATTCACAAATATCAAGCATTATTCTGTTTGAAGGGCAGAGTAATCTTCCTTTTTTTTTAAATGTGGCGACAAACATTACCAACACCAATGAAAAAAATCATGTTTTTTTTTGTTTTAGTTTTAGAAAATCACAAACAGCCTAAAATTTTAATGCAAAACTATTGACATGATACTAGTTGAATGATATTGGCATCAAACAACAACCAAACCACAAAAATTATTTCCAGTAAAAACATATTTCACTGAATCTGATTTGCTGGTTGACCATTTACTTTGACTGTCTTTACTTACACATTGCCAGTAAAATCACTAGTTGATGGGAAACAAATAAAATGTATTAAATATGTTACAATTTTAAATATTGGAATGTTCTAATGGATGATTTGAAAATGTGTTTGATCATGGTAATATTTTATGTTGAATGTATATGATAGTATTATGGGTTACATGCATGTGTTTTTATGGTCAGGCACAAGTCATGAAATAGTATTTCTGAGCATATTTTTTAATGAACCCTGTGAAATAATATTTTGTAATATTTAAAATACATATTGAGACAGGTTTTATAACATTTATCATTATTTTAGCTAATAGAGTTTCCACTGCTCCCATTGGCATCCCAAGACAAATGGGAAGAGGGTCATTTCCACCTAGTCCATATAATAGTCCTGCACAGCAAAGCCCATACAACAGAAATTCATTCAACAGTCCTGGCCATCTTCACCAAAGCCCCTCCGGTCCATATCAAAGTCCTGCTGGGCGTTTTCCAAATCATCCAGGCCAGAGTTCAGCAGGTTTCAGTACACCACAACCTAATAGGTAAGAATCAGTGTTTATTATTATTTTCAATGCCAATGAGGTATTTGCATTGTAAGGACTTTTGGGGGGAAAAAATGAGACACAACATGATGCAAAAAACAGTTCTTAAGTAGAAAATTTCTCAAAATGCCTAATTTCTATGTAAGGAATGTACCCTAAATTAAAAACTTTTATATTTATTAATTGTCATGTGATAACTTGATTCTACATTGTGTATTCTTAAACATGTTAGAATATGAAAACATTTATATTATTTGGTACTTTCATGTATATGTTACCTTGAAGTTGTCAAGATAGCCTAAGGCATGACATACCATTTGTCCAATGTGAAATGTTTATTACATCAGTCTTGTTCCCAGTGTGAGATGTTCATTGCATCATTTCCTTGAGCAGATCATGGTCATAATCACTAAGGGTTGAAACAAAAGTATTGTGGTTGGATTTTGTATAAATAGTGCTAACTTCATTTACATGACAGACATGTATTGGATTTATACATCATCTTGGTTTCATTGAACAATTTGTATTGTTTACCTCTAAACAGTAAAGTTTGCAGAATTATAAATGGTGAAGGTGCTGTATTATAATTACTGATTTATGTAATCATCGATTCCTTTTAATTTTGCCGATATAGTTCAATGGTGAAACCTGTGACGTTATTTGATTTTATCGCTCCTAGGATTCAGCATCACCACAATGGAAACACAGATCCACGACATACCCGAGGACGTGGAAGAGGAGGTTATCAGAATAGAGGTGACAAACCCCTTCATCCGTAAGTAAATTGATTTGAAATTGTATGTCGGTTTAAAATGTATTACAATAGTGAATCCCTTTTGACCTCTTGAATAATGTATATAATGTATGAATATATTGACAGATTACTGAAATCTCATTCAGTGAGAACTGAAATTAAAAAATACCATCAAAATATATATTTACTTCAAAGATGAAATTTGGCTTTCCATTCTTGAAGACAGAACTAATCCATTTAATTTATTAGCGGAGGAATTCAATAACAATCCTATAACATTTGGATTTAAAGTACAGCTCTTTATAGTGGATAGGGAATGTAAGTGTATAAAGTTACTGAGGGGTAACACCAGGTTGCATTAGCTCACAGAAATATTTTTTTTCATTTGAGAGGAGGAATCTTCATGTTAATTACCAGATTACCATGAAAAATTGTGTGTTATTCTCTAGTATAGATAAATTTTTGAAACTCTCTAACTTTGTACAGTGACGTGCCAAAAGTATTGCAACAAACATGACCGATATTGTTGACCTTTACATAGTAGCTTACTATAATGACAATGTTTCTTCTCATATAAACATGACATTTAAAGGTGGATAAATATACTGACTTTAATTTATCATATTAATTTCAATGTTCACCGTTAATTTTGTTTACAAATTGTGTTTCCGGTTAAAAAAGTCGTCTGCTAAAAATGGCTAGAAAAGGAAAAGAATTGTCAAGTGATGTTAAACAAATCATTGTAGACTTAATGCTACAAGGACGCAAGGCTTCAGAAATTGCAGAAATGTTTTTTTCGTTTGTTAAAGCGTAATGAATTTAATAAAGTAACACCTACTAAAGTATCTAAACGTACAGTGCAGCGTCGATTACATTCCGCGGGGTATAAAAACCGTAAAATTCATAAAGCCATAACACAATCAGAAGTAAACAGAATATGTAGATTATTATGGTGTAGGGCTAGAAGATTTTACTACCATAAATACTAGGAAACAGTCATTTTCTCAGATGAAACCATGGTTGTAATTGGAAAGAAAAAGTCTATTCCTGTTTGGAGATAAGCCTCTGAGAAGTGGAACCCTGATAGCCTTAACGTTCTTAAGGACCCCAAAACAATCAAGTGTATGTTTTGGGGGTGTATTACATGAGACGGAACTCTTGAACCATTTGATAGAAAAATATATATTCACAAAAGTACATTGAGTGTCTTGATGATAATTTATGCCCAGTTGTGAGGTGTTTGGAACAGATCCTTTTTTGTTCCAGGACGACAATGCAACACCCCATCGTTCTGGGGTTACCCGTCAGTGGAAAACCGATAACGGTATCATCACCATAGATTGGCCACTACAATCTCCGGACCTTAATATAATAGAAAATGTATGGGTGACAATTAAAATTAAACTTTCAAAGTGTCTTACGGAAATCAAATCTAAGGATGACCTGGTCTCAGCCGTTCAGAAAATATGGAGAGGACTTTCATCAGTCTATATTAACAGCTTATATTCCTCAATTCCACGCCAAATTCGTCAAGTTATCATGAGCAAAGGTTATATCACTAAATATTGACAAAAAAAAGGTTTGAAATAAACTTTATTCTATAAAATGTATGTTAAAACTGATTACAATCATTTGTTGATTATAAATTGTCCGCCATATTTGTTGCAATACTTTTGGCACGTCACTGTAGATGTAGACTCAGAATAGAATAACCAAATGATTAAACCTGAATTGTTGTGAATTAACTATCAATCTGAATTATTAGGTATATATCTTTGGACTGGGATGATTAAATTTAGACCTTTAGGGATTCTAAATTTTGTTAGAATATGAGCCAGATTACAATGAAAAGCACAGGAACTCCTTTGATTTGACCTATAGTTCAGTAATTTATGTTCAGTGGATAAAGCAAACATTCTTGTTGGGGGCTAAATAATGATGTGCCATTTTAAATTTATCTATCTCTAGAAGATTTCATATAAAAACTAATCATGTTTTACTGTACACAGAATTACATTCTAATATATTTCATCATATTTTTATTGGCATTACAAAATATAACAAAACCGCATATAATACATAAAAATTATAATAAAAATGTTTTGAACAGAAATTATAAAGAAAGAGAATATAGAGAAATTAACAACAGACGTTACTACCAATATAATGCTGACAAGGAGAATCGTAGGATGGATGCATATGCTGGGTTGATGACACAGAAAGAGAAGGACTGGATTATTAAGATCCAGTTGTTACAGTTGCAGACAGATAACCCATATATTGATGACTACTATTATACAGTGAGTGAAAAGTTACAAGGTTGCTGTAGTCACTATAGCACAGCTAATTATAAGTCCTGTTGAGACATTGCCATCAGTTTTCATACTTGTTTATTTATAAACTGTTAACATTTTAGTCTTCTTCAAAACCAGTGGTCAGATTGGTACACAATTTTGCAGCAATGATATATTTGAGGTCTTGTACAAATGTTAGACTTTTCTAGACATGTTCTCTTTTGCAACAACATAATGGTAAACATGGTTATGTTGATGAACAAGTGCAAAGCAGTCTCATAAACCAGAATGAGAAATTTGATTATTTCTACAATCCACTTACTATTTACAAGTTATGATTTATATCGAGAAATGATCATTTTAGTTCAAAATAAAATTTCAGTAGAAGTTAAAAAGAATTGGCTTGATTTTGTTTATCTGTCAGTGAATTTATGAAGTCACACTAGCACTTGCAGTATACAATGTTGTCCACACTTTTTCTTGGAGATATCCACACTTTTTCTTGGAGATAATCTGCCGTCTGTATTGTTTTAAATTTTTGGTCCAATAGATCTGTGAAACAAATCAGAACTTATGATAAGATTGTCACCTGTTGACTTTATTACGAAATAACTATGTGCGTGAAAAGCAATTACAGAAACTCAATATACACAGATGTTAAAGAGACCGCAAGTACCTTAATAAAAAATATATTTATGCAGCAGAAGATAAAGGTACAGTACGCCCAGAGTGTGTGGTCACTCAAACACTCAAATTAGAGAAATTTCTCGGTGTTACACGGTGTATCACCGAAATTTTCTTGGAGAATCACAGTGTTTCAGAGTGTTGTTATCTATCACCACCTTAAAATTAATTCCCTTGATGTACCGACTCTCGGGTGTAACACAGTGACACTGTGTTTTTCGGATTTTCAGGGTGTAGAAAATATATTGTATCGATTGTTTATTGCAAGCAAAGAACCAACTAATGCCTTGCATTTCTCATTACTACATGTACAAAATTAAAATGTGTTCAATCTTCGAACTTCACGATTTTTCTTTTCAACGTTTGTTTTGCGCATGTGGAAATAACTTGTCGGTCTTTATCTATATGTCTATCTATATTTAAAAATTAATTATAAATAATTAGCGTCTTTAATGGTTTCAACAATGTTAACAATTTGATTTATTGCAATCCTGGAAGTCTGAGGAGAGTGAGCTGTGCTAGTACAATTCACAGTTCAGCTTCTTTCACTTAGCGAATTTATGCAAATCGTGCGCATGACTGGAAACCTATTTTTATTTATTTCTATTTCTGTCAGAATTGTATTTTCAAAACTATTTTACGTGAATAAGAATTTTTTTCAAACAGAACTTACTTTTTTTTAAAATTTCGGCTTTTATCCCGAATTATACTTTATGCAAAGCACACGGTTTAACAGGTCAGTTGTGTATTTATGTACATGTTACACGTGGCTTTAGTCTTGAGTAGGGAGAAAAATACTTTAAGTGTATGCCTATTGTCAATTTGTTGGACAAACGAAACTAAATTCGCATATTATTTCTGTGAAAACATAATGAAACTATAATGATTAAAACAACAATCATCGTTATACCAGCAACAGTTACATCATAAACCAATCGATCTATTTTTATCTCTAATATGGGTCAAATTCGTTGTATAAAAATTGACATTTTTAATGTGTATACGGATAATGTTTTTTAAATGAAACTTCTATTTTTATTTCATGGTTTTGGTACATTAAAGATGTAAATGTATATTTGACCTCGATTACTTTCTGCTGACCGCGTGGTTAAACAGTTGTGTATTTATTTTTGTCACGTGCACCTTGTCTACAGAAAACGGTAACATTAGTGTATTGCCGGCAAAAAAAACAGAATTGATATGATGTATATGAAATAATAAAGGACAAAACACATCATCACTGGTATACCGTTTGTTGTTACTTGAACTAAGGACTGTATAAATGTCTTTTTCTTTAATTACTGTATATCAAGTTGTTCTTAAAAAAATCGGTTCTAGTGCAAGTGCCGATTTATTTACGAAAATTATTAAACAAATTTAAAGTTCTAAATTCTTCGTATTGACATGACTTTACCAGTCTATAGCTGTTGGTAATGCAAGAGTGACTAACAACAAATTGAATAAACAATTATTTTTTGCAATTAGGGGTAGAGATAAGCTGTGGGTGATTTTGAGTGTCTACACTCAAAATTTTCGGTGTAACACCGTGAAACACTCTACACTGTGTAGAGTGTTTGAGTGACCATACACTCTGGGCGTACTGTATCAAATAAATAAAATGATTTCTAACTGTTGACTATATAATACAAGATGTTCTTAGATGTCCAATTTGGGGAAATCATAGTCAGACATTTAGTGCAAATTTTGGTCATGTCCACAGATTTATACCTGACCTTAAAAATAGGGAAAGAGCAGGAATTTATTTTTCCTTTCCCAGGTTAGGAAAAGTCCTAGAATTTAATACAAATCTGGTGATAAAAAGGACTGAGATTATGTGAGCATTTTAAACAACAGTATTTCAATTAATAGACACATCATTTTTTTCTCAGTTTTTGCATGAAAAAGTGAGTTTTTGTAATCTTAGGTTGTGTTTAATAACTTTTGGGTGCTTTTTTGTGTTATTTTTAACAGACATTTTCAATGAAAAAGAAAGCTCTAGAGAGACAAAAACAGATGGAGAATGGAGAACTAGATGGAAAAGAGCAAGAACCAGAGTTAGTGATTCCTGCCATGGCTAAACTTGAGACTAAAGCTTATAAACCAGGTAAGTTGTAGGTTAAAATATATTGAAAGTGTCAAATATAAATTTACTAAATAACAATATTAAACAACAAGGACTTAAACCAGAGACTTTCAAGAGCCTGTTAGCTCACCTGATTTATAATGGCAATAAAAGCATTTTTCTGATGTTAAACTAAGTCCTGTAATTTTCAATTTTCTATTGGCATAAATAGCATTATCTCTGTTGAGACCATCCAGTAAATCTTGCTGTTTGGATTCAGTTGGTTTATAGTTTCAGGTAAGAAGTAATTTTAATATTTTCCTATAGGTTTCTAAATTCCTACAATGCAGCCATCATGGATTTAGGATCAAATAAGCAAGCATAAACTTTTAACAGAAAAATCCAATAAACAATCACATACAATATGGCGATTTCAAATGTTGCACATTTCCAACAAAAGTGCCCTAAATTTTTTATGAAATCCCTTGATCTGTAGTACAATTTTCATTTCCTTTAACTAGAGCCTTATTTCTAAGGCATTCATTCTTTTGGAGAAACAAATAAGTAGAATAATAGTATTTTTAGCTCACCTGACCCAAAGGGTCATGTGAGCTATTGCCATCACTTGGCGTCCGTCGTTGTCGTCGTTATCTTTTCTTCAAAAATCTTCTCCTCAAAAACCACTGAAGGGATTGCTTTGAAACTTTGCATATATCATCAGTAAAATTCCCTCTACCACGTTTGCCCAAATCATGGCCTCAGACCAACCAACATGGCCGCCATGGCTAAAAATAGAACAGGGGGTCAAAATACAGTTTTTTGCTTATAGTTCAAAAAGTGTAACAGATACAGGAAAACCGAAGGGACCTTCCTTCTTCAGCATCTAAAGCTCTACAAAACACTTCTTTGGGTCAGTTGTATGATGACTCCTTGTAGGAGTTATTGCCCCTTAATTGTCAAAATTGATGATTTTTGCCATTTTTGCCTCAAAATCTTGAAAATTATTAGAACTAGAGAAAAAGTTAGCATTGCTTAATTGTTCTGCTCTATGAGGGCTACAAAAATGACTTAAGGGTCAAGATTGTCTGATTAACCGTTTAAGAGTTATTCCCCTTGAACTGTTTTTTTTATCGGTTTTAATTGATTTTTTAAAATCTTCTCCTCTGAAACAGCTGAAAGTACTGCTTTGAAACTTTGTACACATCATCTGTCAAATGTCCTCAACCAAGTTTGCACCAACCATGGCTGCAGATTAACCAACCTGGCCACCATGGCTAAAAATTGGATGGAAGGGGGGGGGGGGCGGTAAAATACAGTTTTTGGCTTATATTTAAAAAAGTGTTACAGATACAGGAAAACCAAAGAGACATGCCTTCATCTGCATCAAAAGCTCTACGAAACACTCCATTGTGTTGAAGTTGTATGATGACTCCTTATAGGAGTTATTGCCCTTTAATTGTCGAAATTGTTGATTTTAGCCATTTTTGCCTCAAAATCTTGAAAATTATTAGAACTAGAGAAAAAGTTAGCATTGCTTAATTGTTCTGCTCTATGAGGGCTACAAAAATGACTTAAGGGTCAAGATTGTCTGATGAACCGTTCAGGAATTATTCTCCTTGAACATTTTTTTAATCAATTTTACTTGATTTTAAAAAATCTTCTCCTCTTAAACCAATGAAAAGACTGCTTTGAAACATTGCACACATCATCTTTAGGATGTCCTCTACCAAAATTGTGCAAATCATGACACCTGACTACCTACATAGCTACATTGGACTAAAATAGATAAAATGAAAAAGGGGGGGGGGGGGGGTTTGAGAGAGTTTTCGACTGATAGTTTAAAAAGTATAACAGGTACAGCAAATTTGAAGTGAACCTCCCTTCTTCCTCTAACCATCAAAAGATCCTCTTTATAGGAGTTATTTCCCTTAAAAGGTCAAAATTAATGAATTTTGCAGAAGTGTTGGGCAATTCCTTATAGAAAAGAAAAGCTGGATAAAAAAGGGTTGTTTGGTTTCAGGTTCAGGTGAGCGATACAGGCTCCTGGGAGCCTCTAGTTTATTTTTAGCACATTTTATTTTAACACTAAAATTTAGCAATAAACTATTGATTGATAATATTGTTAAATATATAATTCTCCTGTTTAGACTTGATTGACCAACCAGTAGACAAATACCTAATGGGTCATATATGTGGGATATGGCAATTTTACATTAGTGACCTACAGAAACTGTTTAAATCCAAATATTTTTATTTTATTTTGTGAACTTGTATTAAATGCACTTTTTTATTACTTATAGCTCATTTTGAAGGATCTTTGGGTAGGCTAACCACTTCCAGTGTTCACAATCCTCGCCAAATTATTGACCTTCAGTCACATGATATCCATGAAGAAGGTCAGGGTCACTGTATCAACAAAGAATTGCGTAAAGCTCGGCAGCTTCTTATGGAAATCGAAAAGGTAAGAAAAGATAAAGAGTTGAATTATCTCCTCATCCTCAGTTGGGTATGATATATTTTAATACAGTTTATATAGTGATAGGGCTGTTCTTCTGTGTATCCTTCTGTCCATATCTGCTATATTTAATCCTAAACCACTGTTGGATGAAACTTTCGCAGAATCTTTGTCACATAGTGCTGTTGTGCACCTGATCTTTTTACATTTTGCTCAGAATGATATTTAGGGTTTTCCGTAAAAGGATGTGTCCGTTTGGGGAGTGCCTATCACTTATTTACATCTCCACCTACACTGTTTGAATGATTCTATAACACTTGTTTATTTACACAAAAAATCAATTCTTTAATTGAAAATGTTAGATATGGTAGGTCAATTCTCAAATGACTCTGTGGCCGAGTGGTCAAGGTAGTTCGTCTACTCTTGATCACGTGGTCTGTCAACACTGAGATTGCGTGTTCGATTCTCACTGCAGGCAGGGTGTACTCGACTCCAATCTTAATAGACAAGGATTGCCAGTTTTCCTACTGCAGGTCGGGGGTTCTCTCTGGGTACTCCGGCTTCCTCCCCCAATAAAAACTGGACGCCATGAAATAGCTGAAAAATTGCTGAAAGTGGCGTTAAAACACCATTCAAACAAAAAATCAAATGACATTAGGACTAGAAATGTACAATATGAACTGGATTGCTTCTCGATGGAGTATCCAACTGAATAATTTGGATGTTATTATGTTGTAATGGGAACTTGTAAGGAACGGATCAGATAGGAATCCGCAATAAAATGAAGTAATTCATATACTGGTGAGGAAAGGAACACAACCAATTTCTGAGTAATTAATTTGGATCCAGGTTTATATATGTTTTCAGGAACATTTCAATCTTTTCATATAGATATATACAAGTTTTGACATTTAGAGTATTTTTATGACAAAACCTTAAGTAGGTAGATATGTGCATTTTGTTACTGTTTGGTGTACACATGAATTTGAAATATTCTTAGTTTGTTTTAGATAGGTTCCACTGTATTTTCACTTTCAATATAGCAATTATTTTCTTGTTTTGTATTTTCTTACTGGAGAGGCCAGCAAAAAGACCTGGGGCTTTTCCTGACTTAATACAATATTTAATCCAAACTCATAATTGTAAAAAATGTATTTCTTACATTTTTAGAAGAATAATGTTAATATGCATGTATAAGTTTATATGTTTGATTTTTCCAATTACTAGGACTGAAGGGGTTATGTTAATTACTGCCTGTCAACAAGTTAGAGAGACAAATGTCTGCGAAAAAACCTACATTGTTTATAGTGAAAAATCATAATGATAAAATAATCCAAATTAAAATTCTAATTTTTGATGAAGAATGAATCAATCTAATTAAAATTTAATGTTTCACTTGCTTCCCCTTTTTTCCAATTGCAGCAACATAGCAAAAAGGGGGGAGCAAGTGAAAGATTTAATATTGATAAGATTAAGAGTGAATTGGCCCCTAAATCTGTAGAGATCACTTGTATGTACTACTGCTATGTAATGCATAAAATCCAATATGAGTTAATGATATTGATTGTTTCCCCAGGGTTATAACCTTCTTCTGGAAGTTGATGATATAGAAAAGAAAATTTTAGCACTACCAGAAGAAGCAAGGTAAGTACATAAATCCAGTGATGTATTTAAGGTGACATCTTTTGCAAAATTGATTATTATGACTGCATTTTAACAAAGTTTTATTATGAGGACTGCAACAAAAACAGAACCTGTACAAAAAAAGTACAAGATGTGGGCTGAAATGCTTGTTGACATACAATTCCTGAAGTTGATAAAATTTCAGGTGTTCTACATCATGAAGACAAAGGTGGAATTGAAGATTATCCACTCATTGTAGAATATTATTTGATTTACATTATTCCAGCTTGAGTGACAAGTTACCCTATATTTCACTTGAGCTCTAAGCTTTTGTGGATACTATGTTATATTTTGGTAGACAAGTGAAATAAAATCTCTGAATACAGTAGTCCCGCTCTACTAAGACCACCCTATCCAAGTAATAAAAGTGGTCTTAAGGGTCATGTGAGCTCTTGGCGTCCGTTGTCCGTTCAACTTTTCAAAAATTTTCTTCTCTGAAACCACCTGACAGAATGCAACCAAACTTGGTATGATTGTTGCTTAGCATGTCCTTTACCAAACTATCGTTTGGATTTTTGATTCGTAAAAAACATGGTCGCCATGGCTAAAAATAGAACAGGGGGGTAAAATTGCAGTTTTTGGCTTATAGTTCAAAAAGTATTAAAGATACAGGAAAACCGAAGAGACTTTCCTTCTTCAGCATCAAAAGCTCTACAAAACACTCCATTGGGTCAAAGTTGTATGACGACTCCTTGTAGGAGTTATTGCCCTTTAATTGTCGAAATTGATATATTTGCCTTTTTTGCCTCAAAATCTTGACAATTATTAGAACTAGAGAAAAAGTTAGCATAGTTTAATTGTTCTGCTCTATGAGAGCTACAAAAATGTCTATAGGGTCAAGATTGTCTGATAAACTGTTTAAGAGTTATTCCACTTGAACTGTTTTTTTGAATCGGTTTTAATTGATTTTTAAAAATCTCCTCTGAAACCACTGAAAGTACTGCTTTGAAACTTTGTACACATTATCCGTCAAATGTCTTCAACCAAGTTTGCACAAACCATGGCCACAGATTAACCAACATGGCTGCCATGGCTTAAAATAGAACCAGGGGGGGGGATAGGTCAAAATACAGTTTTTGGCTTATAGTTCGAAAAGTATGACAGATACAGGAAAACTGAAGAGACCAGCCTTCATCAGCATCGAAAGCTCTACAAAACACTCCATTGTGTTGAAGTTGTATGACTCCTTGTAGGAGTTATTGCCCTTTCATTGTCGAAATTGATTATTTTTGCTATTTTTGCCACAAAATCTTGAAAATTTTTAGAACTGGAGAAAAAGTTAGCATTGCTTAATTGTTCTGCTCTATGAGGGCTACAAAAATGACTTTAGGGTCAAGATTGTCTGATTAACTGTTTAGGAATTATTCTCTTAGAACATTTTTTTAATGAATTTTAATTCATTTTAAAAAATTTTCTCCTCGGACCAATGAAAGGACTGCTTTGAAACATTGCACACATCATCTTTAGGATGTCTTCTACCAAAATTGTGCAAATCATTACATCTGACTACCTACATAGCTACTTTGGCTTAAAATATAAAGGGGTTGGGGCGGGGGGGGGGGGGTCAAGGGAGTTTTTGGCTGATAGTTAAAAAAGTATAACAGGTACAGCAAATTTCAAGTGAACCTCCCTCCTAAGCATCAAAAGCTCCTCCTTATAGGAGTTATTTCCCTTAAAAGGTCAAAATTAAGGACTTTTTCAGAAGTGTTGGTCAATTCCTTATAGGAACGAAATTCTATATAAAAAAGGGTTGTTTAGTTTCAGGTTCAGGTGAGCGATACAGGCTCCTGGGAACCTCTAGTTTAATAATGGATTGAACCAACTATTTACCTAATCAAAGTTTGCATGCAGACATTTTCTTATATTCAGAGTCCAAAGGGTTAGGATAGTTATCAATCTACTTTTGATGCTTTTAACATCAAGATAGTAAGTTTGAGTCTGAATTAGCTCCAAATTGCTGTTTTCTGCTAAAGGTCCTGTTCTTCACAATATCTGGTTATAGTCCTCTATCAAATCTAATATTACCTCAGTGGCTGAGTGCTTAAGGTATTTTGTATACTATTGATCATGTGGTTGGTCAACACTGAGGCTCCCAGTTTGAGACTGACTTCACACAGGGTGTGCTCAACTATTGTCTTAATTGCCAGTTTTCCTACCACAGGTCAAGGGGTTTTCTCTGGGTATTGAGGCTTCCTCCCCCAATAAAAACTGGATGCCATGATCTAGCTGAAAAATTGCTAAATGTGGTGTTAAACATCAATCAATCAAACAAGTATTTGTCCTGTATTAAATCTCTGTCATACCTGGTGTATTCCTGTACTTACTTGGGTATTTTCCTGGACATAGAAACTTCTCTGTCTTACCTGGGTATATTCCTGGACATAGGAACATCTCTGTCTTACCTGGGTATATTCCTGGACATAGAAACTTCTCTGTCTTACCTGGGTATATTCCTGGACATAGAAACTTCTCTATCTTACCTGGGTATATTCCTGGACATAGAAACTTCTCTGTCTTACCTGGGTATATTCCTGGACATAGAAACTTCTCTATCTTACCTGGGTATATTCCTGGACATAGAAACTTCTCTGTCTTACCTGGGTATATTCCTGGACATAGAAACTTCTCTATCTTACCTGGGTATATTCCTGGACATAGAAACTTCTCTGTCTTACCTGGGTATATTCCTGGACATAGAAACTTCTCTATCTTACCTGGGTATATTCCTGGACATAGAAACTTCTCTGTCTTACCTGGGTATATTCCTGGACATAGGAACTTCTCTATCTTACCTGGGTATATTCCTGGACATAGAAACTTCTCTATCTTACCTGGGTATATTCCTGGACATAGAAACTTCTCTGTCTTACCTGGGTATATTCCTGGACATAGAAACTTCTCTGTCTTACCTGGGTATATTCCTGGACATAGAAACTTCTCTGTCTTACCTGGGTATATTCCTGGACATAGAAACTTCTCTGTCTTACCTGGGTATATTCCTGGACATAGGAACATCTCTGTCTTACCTGGGTATATTCCTGGACATAGAAACTTCTCTGTCTTACCTGGGTATATTCCTGGACATAGGAACTTCTCTATCTTACCTGGGTATATTCCTGGACATAGAAACTTCTCTGTCTTACCTGGGTATATTCCTGGACATAGAAACTTCTCTGTCTTACCTGGGTATATTCCTGGACATAGAAACTTCTCTGTCTTACCTGGGTATATTCCTGGACATAGGAACTTCTCTATCTTACCTGGGTATATTCCTGGACATAGAAACTTCTCTATCTTACCTGGGTATATTCCTGGACATAGAAACTTCTCTGTCTTACCTGGGTATATTCCTGGACATAGAAACTTCTCTATCTTACCTGGGTATATTCCTGGACATAGGAACTTCTCTGTCTTACCTGGGTATATTCCTGGACATAGGAACTTCTCTGTCTTACCTGGGTATATTCCTGGACATAGAAACTTCTCTGTCTTACCTGGGTATATTCCTGGACATAGGAACATCTCTATCTTACCTGGGTATATTCCTGGACATAGAAACTTCTCTGTCTTACCTGGGTATATTCCTGGACATAGAAACTTCTCTATCTTACCTGGGTATATTCCTGGACATAGGAACATCTCTGTCTTACCTGGGTATATTCCTGGACATAGAAACTTCTCTGTCTTACCTGGGTATATTCCTGGACATAGGAACATCTCTGTCTTACCTGGGTATATTCCTGGACATAGAAACTTCTCTGTCTTACCTGGGTATATTCCTGGACATAGGAACATCTCTGTCTTACCTGGGTATATTCCTGGACATAGGAACTTCTCTGTCTTACCTGGGTTTATTCCTGGACATAGAAACTTCTCTGTCTTACCTGGGTATATTCCTGGACATAGAAACTTCTCTATCTTACCTGGGTATATTCCTGGACATAGAAACTTCTCTGTCTTACCTGGGTATATTCCTGGACATAGAAACTTCTCTGCTTACTTGGGTATATTCCTGGACATAGAAACTTCTCTATCTTACCTGGGTATATTCCTGGACATAGAAACTTCTCTGTCTTACCTGGGTATATTCCTGGACATAGGAACATCTCTGTCTTACCTGGGTATATTCCTGGACATAGAAACTTCTCTGTCTTACCTGGGTATATTCCTGGACATAGAAACTTCTCTGTCTTACCTGGGTATATTCCTGGACATAGGAACATCTCTGTCTTACCTGGGTATATTCCTGGACATAGAAACTTCTCTATCTTACCTGGGTATATTCCTTGACATGGAAACTTCTCTGTCTTACCTGGGTATATTCCTGGACATAGAAACTTCTCTATCTTACCTGGGTATATTCCTGGACATAGGAACATCTCTGTCTTACCTGCGTATATTCCTGGACATAGAAACTTCTCTGTCTTACCTGGGTATATTCCTGGACATAGAAACATCTCTGTCTTACCTGGGTATATTCCTGGACATAGAAACTTCTCTGTCTTACCTGGGTATATTCCTGGACATAGAAACTTCTCTGCTTACTTGGGTATATTCCTGGACATAGAAACTTCTCTATCTTACCTGGGTATATTCCTGGACATAGAAACTTCTCTGTCTTACCTGGGTATATTCCTGGACATAGGAACATCTCTGTCTTACCTGGGTATATTCCTGGACATAGAAACTTCTCTGCTTACTTGGGTATATTCCTGGACATAGAAACTTCTCTATCTTACCTGGGTATATTCCTGGACATAGAAACTTCTCTGTCTTACCTGGGTATATTCCTGGACATAGGAACATCTCTGTCTTACCTGGGTATATTCCTGGACATAGAAACTTCTCTGTCTTACCTGGGTTTATTCCTGGACATAGAAACTTCTCTGTCTTACCTGGGTATATTCCTGGACATAGGAACTTCTCTATCTTACCTGGGTATATTCCTGGACATAGGAACATCTCTGTCTTACCTGGGTTTATTCCTGGACATAGAAACTTCTCTGTCTTACCTGGGTATATTCCTGGACATGAAAACTTTCACATCATTGTATTTCTAAATAATGCTGAAAGTTAAACTTAATATCTACAAAAAATCACTTTCTAATTCTGCCATTATTTGCACAAGTTTCTTATTTTTGTTGTTGATTATTGAAGACATTGTGTTATGTATGTAATAGCCGAAAAAAAATGGGCACAAGGAATTATCAGGAATTGTTAAAGGAGTTTTGTGAATCTATATGTTTTTTTTCAGAACCCCATTATTTGAACAAAGACATGAAATGTTATATGCCTTGTATAAATATGTGATAAGTGATGATTTCATCCACCTAATGATGGTTAGAAAGGGCAGAAAACTGGTTTCAAGAGTAATACCTAATTTAGAAAAGGTATGTGGTTTTTCAAGATTATTACTTACATGTGTTTTGATTGAAAAAAGATGCATCTCCCTGTCCATAATTCAAAAATGCAAATTGCATTTCAAAAGATACAATATGTGCTTCTGCAGGTAACTTTTAAGTCTTGCAATTTGTTGAATGTAACAATCATAATTGTTTTAACCAGAATTCAGTGAATGGCATCTAGAGTCCTTGAGAATTATAGCAATATATCTTCTGGGAGGACATTGGCATTTCTGAAATATTAATTTGGTCAAAAAATAAATAAATGAAATGGAATCAAATAAAAACAACAGCTTTATGAAATAGAATATAAGATTAAAAAACTGCTTTTGCTTATTTTCACACTTTGGCAGGGTATTGTCACAGATGGGACTATAAGTTTGAAAATCATCAGTCTAACTGTCTGACTGTGACCATACTGGGAGGGTTCCAGTGCTCGACCCACAGAGCAGCCCAGAGTGTCCCCAGGTGGCGGATAGGGGAGACCCTCTTGTTGGGGGGTTGTCAGGTCATAATAGGCAAAGCCTGACCGCGGACCGTAGTGGGTAACGTGTTTGGAGAGTGCCACGCTCTGTTCACGATAAAGACCCCTGTTGTAGATTTCGAAAAAGAGTAGGCCCATTGTAGCTGCTACAAAAGGCTAAATTCTCTGCCCCTACCTAAAAGTCCATACTTTTCCAGTGGCAGTCAAAATTGTATTCCCTGTGACATTTTCCTTTATTTTATTGTTTGTTAACTTGTTCCCATCCTGAATATAGCTGAAATACTGCTTGCTGTATATAAAGCAGTCATCCAATCAACTAACTGTCTGATATGTATTCCACCTTTTTATCCAGTAATGTATTAGATATTTGGTATCAGGACAAAACTGTGGATAGATTTGGTTCGAGTTTAATTAAGTTTTTGCTTTTTTGTGGGTTGTTGTTTTTAGCTCACCTGGACCATGTGAGCTTTTGCTATCACTTGGTGTCCGTCGTCTGTCGTAAACTTTTTCTAAAATCTTCTCCTCTGAAACCACTAGACCAATTTTTTTAAAACTTGGCCACAATCATCCTTAGGGTTCCTAGTTTCAAATTTGTACCCAGGGTGTTGATCAACAGACAAAGATGGCCACTATTACTAAAAATAGAACATGGGTGTCAACACATGTTTTTGATCATTATCTCAAAAATTATAATAGCTATAGAGAAAACCGTTACTTCAAATTGAGCAGCACATTAAGTTCTACAGTAGTTGCTATTATTGTGAAGTTGTGTATTGGCGTCTTGTAGGAGTTATTGCCCTTTAATGATGATTTTTGTCTCGCCTGCAACGAAAGTCGCTGGAGGCGAGACATATGTATGGGAATCCGGCGGCGGCGGCGGTGTAAACACTTGACATCTTGCTTCATATCTTTGTAAGCCCAAGCCCTAGGTCCATCAAATTTGGTGCAGAGGTAGCTTATGATGAGTACTTGCCAGTCAGTCACCTGTCACCTGACCTTGACCTCAATTTCACGGTCCAGAGACTACGTTAAAGTTTTTGGGTTATGACAGTTCCTCTGTAACTACACATGGTAGGATGACAATATTTGGTGTATAGGTTGCTGATGACTAGTACATGACTGTCTGGTAATTGTCACCTGACCTTGACCTCAATTTCACGGTCCAGCAACTACGTTAAAGTTTTTGGGTTACGACAGTTCCTCTGTAACTACGCATGGTAGGATGACAATATTTGGTGTATAGGTTGCTGATGACTAGTACATGACTGTCTGGTAGGTGTCACCTGACCTTGACCTCAATTTCACGGTCCAGCGACTACGTTAAAGTTTTTGGGTTACGACAGTTCCTCTGTGACTACGCATGGTAGGATGACAATATTTGGTGTATAGGTTGCTGATGACTAGTACATGACTGTCTGGTAGATGTCACCTGACCTTGACCTCAATTTCATGGTCCAGCGACTACATTAAAGTTTTTTGGGTTACGATAATTCCTCTGTAACTACGCATGGTAGGATGACAATATTTGGTATATAGGTTGCTGATGAATAGTACATGACTGTCTGGTAGGTTCCACCTGACCTTGACCTCAATTTCACGGTCCAATGACTACGTTAAAGTTTTTGGGTTACGGCTGTTCCCCTGTAACTATGCAGGGTATGGTGACAATATTTTGTATACAGGCCGCTGCTGATATTTAATGCTATTTACGTAATGCTTATGACGAAATTTATTTTCGTTACTGATGTGGAATGCAGGCAAGACGTTTTTCTGTGTCCACACTTGTTGACAAAATTTTTGGTATTTACAATATAACTTGAAAACTATAAGAGGTAGAGTGAAACTGTATATGGCAAAAATGATCAGCAATAAAAGGCCTACAATTCACTTAATTTGTCTGAAATTGGCAGATTACTCCTTATAGGAGTTATTGCCCTTAAATGGCAATTTTGTATTAAATTTTCTGTTTTTATCCTGTAACTTGAAAACTATAACAACTAGAGTAAAACTATAAATAGCAAAAATGATCAGCAATACAAGCCCTACAATTCACTGTATTAGTCTGAAATTGTCAGATGACTCCTTATAGGAGTTATTGCCCTTAAATGGCAATTTTTTATGAAAATTTTCTGTTTTTGTCCTGTAACTTAAAAACTAACAGCTAGAGTACAACTGTAAATAGCAAAAATGATCAGCATTACAAGGCATACAATTCACTGCATTGGTCTGAAATTGTCAGATGACTCCTTATAGGAGTTATTGCCGTTAAATGACAATTTTTTATGAAATTTTCCATTTTTGTCCTGTAACTTGAAAACTATAGCAGCTATATTGCACAAATGATCAGCAAAGCAAGGCCTACAAATGATTGCTTAGTCCAAAATTGCAAGATGACTCTTTATAGAAGTTATTGCCCTTTAATTATGAATTTGGACAAATGATCAGTTTTTATACCCCGCCACATGAAGTGGCTAGGTATTATGTTATACCCTCAGTTTCGTTCGGTGTCTGTCCCCCGAAGGTTTCAAGATGATAACTTGAAAACACCTCAAGGGATTTGAATGATATTTTGCACATCTGTTCAGTACAATAAAATACAGGTCAAATTCAATTTTCAGGATGATCTCAATAATATTATTGAAGTTTTGCCACTTTATAAATTTTCAAATTTGACAATAATGAAATTTTCTGGTCTAAGAAAGATAACTCATTTCTTTCTGTCTCTATATACTAGTATATAGTGGATGTATAGTATATACAATATAGTATACTAGTATATACAAATATATTTAACTATTGTTGAATATCGTGGCGGGGTATCATTTAATGTCCAATTAGATGCCCTATTTTTGTATTATGAATTAGTCTAAACCATTTTATTTTCAGAATTTGTCTGATGGCACCTTATAGGAGTTATTGTACTTAACTAAAATTTTTGAAGAAATGTTAAGTTTTTGCACAGTAACTTAAAAGCTTTAACAACTAGACTGAAACTGTAAATTTCAAAAATTTAAATTTAGTTGAAGTCATTTGGGTTCCAGGTGAGCGATTACAGGCTCCTGGGAGCATCTAGTTTGTAGATAGAAAATCACTTGAAAATATTTGTTCTTCAGTCTGCCTACATCCATATATCCATATCATAAAACGTTAACAAAAACAGTACAAAACAAATGAACACACTAAAAGATTTCAATCTTTTTCCATGGCCAGTTGGTTCTGAAATTGGCAGGAATTCTCAATGTCTGGTACATAACAAAATTAATTAAGAATTGTCTGTGCTATTTGAATGTAGCTGCCATGGCTATTATTGCATTCCGATTGGCTGAAATATAAACAAAAAATCATGAGAAATCTTTTGGCAGATTGAATTGTAATATTGTAGAAATGTACCTCAGATTGTCCCTACTATATTTGATTTTTTTGGTGCCGATCTTAAATCTAGGATGGCCACCTTTGTTGAACATAATTAAACAAATAATCTAACCGGAAATGCATTAAAAGGTGCCTGCACAAAAACTATATAAATTGTTTAATTTAAATTATGTGCAAAAGATAGCAAGATGGTCCTCTACTAAATTTAACTTCAAATCGTCATTAATGCATTCAGATTTGCTGAAATTTAAAAAATCTTTGGCAATATTTAACCTCTAGTAATTTAAATCTTAATTGTACTATGGCTGCCATTGTTTAACATAAGTAAGAGCATTTACTGTACACAAAATACATTAGGGGTTTTCTCAAATTCAGAAGAACAATACAAGCTCTTGAAGTCTTCTGATTTTTGTTTTAATCAAAACTCTGAGTAGGCTTCCAGCCCAGGATTTAGTTCTGAACCAGTTTTTAGCTCACCTGACCCAAAGGGTCAGTGTGAGCTATTCTCATCACTTTGCAGTCGTCGTCGTCTGCCGTAAACTTTTTAGGTCACCTGACCCGTAGGGTCATATGAGCTATTGCAATCATTTGGCGTCCGTCGTGGTCGTCGTTAACTTTTCTTCAAAAATCTTCTCCTCCAAAACCACTGAAGGGATTGCTTTGAAACTTTGCACACATCATCAGTAAAATGTCCTCTACCAAGTTTGCACAAATCATGTCCTCAGACCAACCAACATGGCCGCCATGGCTAAAAATAGAACAGGGGGGTCAATATACAGTTTTTTGCTTATAGTTCAAAAAGTATGACAGATACAGGAAAACCGAAGAGACCTTCCTTCTTCAGCATCTAAAGCTCTACAAAACACTCCATTGGGTCAAAGTTGTATGAGGACTCCTTGTAGGAGTTATTGCCCTTTAATTGTCAAAATTGATGATTTTTGACATTTTTGCCTCAAAATCTTGAAAATTATTAGAACTAGAGAAACAGTTAGCATTGCTTAATTGTTCTGCTCTATGAGAGCTACAAAAATGACTTTAGGGTCAAGATTGTCTGATTAACCGTTTAAGAGTTATTCCCCTTGAACTGTTTTTTTTAATTGGTTATAATTGATTTTTTAAAATCTTCTCCTCTGAAACAACTGAAAGTACTGCTTTAAAACTTTGTACACATCATCCGTCAAATGTCCTCAGCCAAGTTTGCACCAACCATGGCTGCAGATTAACCAACATGGCCACCATGGCTAAAAATAGGACGGAAAGGGGGGGTTAAAATACAGTTTTTGGCTTATATTTAAAAAAGTGTAACAGATACAGGAAAACCAAAGAGACATGCCTTCATCTGCATCAAAAGCTCTACAAAACACTCCATTAGGTTGAAGTTGTATGATGACTCCTTATAGGAGTTATTGCCCTCTAATTTTTGAAATTGATTATTTTTGACATTTTTGCCTCAAAATCTTGAAAATTATTAGAACTAGAGAAAAAGTTAGCATTGCTTAATTGTTCTGCTCTATGAGGGCTACAAAAATGACTTTAGGGTCAAGATTGTCTGATGAACCGTTTAGGAATTATTCTCCTTGAACATTTTTTTAATCAATTTTACTTGATTTAAAAAATCTTCTCTTTAACCAAGGAAAAGACTGCTTTTAAACATTGCACACATCATCTTTAGGACATCCTCTACCGAAATTGTGCAAATCAAGACACCTGACTACCTACATAGCTACGTTGGCTTAAAATAGAAAAAATAATGAGGGGGGGGGGGGGGGGGGCAGTCAAGAGTTTTTGACTGATAGTTAAAAAAAGTATAATAGGTACAGCAAATTTGAAGTGAACCTCCCTTCTCCCTCTAAGCATCAAAAGCTCCTTCTTATAGGAGTTAATTCACTTAAATTAATGATTTTTGCAGAAGTGTTGGGCAATTCCTTATAGCAAAGAAAAGCTTGGTAAAAAGGGTTGTTTGGTTTCAGGTTCAGGTGAGCGATACAGGCTCCTGGGAGCCTCTAGTTACATTTTAATCTTCTTCTCCACAACCACTTGGCCAATTGGAACCAAACTTGGCAGGAATGTTTATTTGATGGTTCTTAACAAAGTTTGAGTTTTTGGTGCTGATCAAATATGAAACATGGCTGCCAGGGCCATTAATGCGTTCTGATTGGCTGAAATTCAAAAAACTTCTTCTCATAAACTGCTTGGCAGATTGATTTGAAATATTGCAGAAATGTACCTTAGATAGTCCTCTACAAAGTTTGAGTTTTTTGTGCCGATCCAAAATCCAAGATGGCCGCCAACGTAGGACATAGTTTAACATAGGACCCTATGGGAAAAACATATAAACAACTTCTTCTCTGAAACTGTTCCACACAATGAAGCCAAATTAATCAGGAAATGAAGGTTGGATAATTTCATATTATTTTGGGTTTTTCCAGCCAATTGCAAATTCAACATTAATGCATTCTGATTGGCTGAAATTCAAGTCTTCTTCTCATAAACTGCTTGGCAGATTGATTTAAAATATAGCAGAAATGTACCTTATGTGGTCCTCTACAAGGTTAGAGTTTTTTGTTCCGATCCCAAATCCAAGATGGCCGCCATCACAGGACATAGTTTAACATAGGACCCTATGGGAAAAACATACGACCCTATGGGAAAAACATACAAACAACTTCTTCTCTGAAACTGTTCCACACAATGAAGCCAAATTATGAAGAAATGAATAATGGATATTTATCTTATTATTTTGAGTTTTTTTAGCCAATTGCAAATTTAACATGGGTTCCAGGGCAACTAATGGGTTCTGATTGGCTGAAATTTCAAAAAATCTTCTTTTTACAAACCGCTTAGCAGATTGATTTGAAAAATTTGAGTCTTTTGTGGCGATCCAAATTCCAAGATGGCCGCCACAGTGGAACACAGCTTAACATAGGACCCTATGGGAAAACCATACAAACAGCTTCTTCTCTGAAACTCAGTTCCACGCAATTTAACCAAATAATGCAGAAGTGAATCTTAGATAGTAATCTTATTATTTTAAGTATGTTTCTAGCCGATAGGAAACTCAACATGGCTGCCAGAGCTGCAAATGCGTTCTGACTGGCTGAGATTTTAAAATTTGTTTTCTCACAAACACCTTGGCAGATTTTAGGATATGTGATATTGTATGGTCCTCTACCAATTTTGAGTTTTTTGTTTCGATCCAAAATACAAGATTGCTGCCACTATGGAACATCACTTAACATACTAACCTAAGAAAAAACATAAAAACTGCTTCTTCTCAGAAACACTCCTACTACTGATTGTAAATTCAACATGGCAACATTCTTAGAAACAGCATCTTCACATAAACTCTTTAGCATTTAATATCAAAATTTGCAAGAAAAGTCTTGTCTTAAAAAGTTTTTTTGTAAGTCAGATGAGCGATACAGGCTCTTAAGAGCCTCTAGTTAACAAAATTATCAGCAAAATTGATTGGATGGTCCTCTTCAAAGATTTGTTTTTTATGATCATCAAATATTTAAATAGTCACCTCTGTGGGACTTCATTACCCCAAATGATTTCATAGAAACTGCAAACTTATTAAAGCAATATGGTATATGAATGTATTTTGGCAGTCTGAAATAAATTCAAAATGGTCCCCACCACAGTATTTAATTAAGTTATTTAGAGCCTCTAGTTCCATAAACCGTTTAGTTGTTTATTGTTGATAAATGAGTTTTTAGAATAGTTCTATTAATTTTATTTTACCTGTCATTGACTAACTTATTGTGGTTTACAAAAGTCTGTCCATCTGTCCTTCATCCACATGTTGCTCTGCATCTTGAGAATGCTTTCATTGATTTTCTTCAAACTGCACAGTTGTGAATTATGTTACCCTGACAGTCTGGATACATTTTGGTGATTTTCTTATTTATTTTTATGGAGTTATGGGACTGTTCTTGAAAAAAAAGTGGAATCTTTTTGTTTGCAGGTTATTACTCAAAAACGCTTTCATGAATTTTCCCTAAAATTTGGGTGTTAATTTTGAAAACATGCATGCATGCTTCCTATAGTTATTGGTAACATTGTGATTTATTATATAGAATTATGGGAATTTGTTTGTGGGGGAAACAAAGGGGGGAATTTTTTAGTTTTTCAATTGAATTTTCTAGAATGTTAAGGAAATTGTTTATTTAGATAGATGCATGCTTCCTTTCAATTTTGGTAAAATTGTAATACCAAATTGTAATTTTACTTTTTGTGTAGAGTATGGGGCTTTATTTGTAAAAAAAGGGGGGATTTTTTTGTTTTCAGGCTATAACAACACAACTTTCATAAATTTTCTTGAAATTTTGGGGCATATGTTGATATTTATAGATGTGATTATGTCTCATCAGTGCAAACAGAATTATGCATCCATGAAGTGTACAGCATTTTGTCCATGTATCTTCAGACAGGCGTATCATGTGCTCATGACACAGCTGTTTATTATTGGATGAAAGAAAAAAGAAAACTTATTTTGCTATCTGTAAGAATCCATTAACCTTTTTTTAGTCATATTTAACTTTTGTCTGTCATTCATTACATATTTTAGTTTTTTTATTGTTTTAAGAAAAATGCAGAAGATGTTGTCATGCTGATACTGAAGAAATTACCAGTATTGTTAAAGAAAGATTTAACAGATGAGGTATAAAATATTTTTGTTCACAACCTAAAAAGAAATATTTTATATATACGATCTAAAGAACATCTGTATGCAGTGAATACTTACTCCAAGTTGTTATATTAGGGATATATTAGAATAAATCATTTTCTGTTAGCAGCATTCTCTTTGTTAGAATTAAAATAGATCGAACACCTGACCAAAAGGTTATAGGAGCTTTTATCATCACTATCTTATTCTCTGAAACCACCTGGCTCAATAGAATTAAACTTGGCAGAAGTGTTCATTTGAGTAATATTTAACAAATTTTGAGCCATTGGTGCTGAACAATGACAATATAGCTTTTAGAGCCTGAAATGGATTCTGTCAACAATGGGGTTGCAGATTAGAATCTCACTGCTTACAGGGTTTAGTCTACTCCAATCTTAATTGACAAGAATTGTCAGTTTTCCTACCGAAGGTCAGGGATTTTCTCAGGTTTCTCTTCCCCAATAAAAACTGGACGTCATGATATAGCCGAAAAATTGCTAAAAATGATATGAAACATTTAAACATAAACAAAACAAAGTTCTTGTGATGTATCAGGTAAATGACAAACTTGTAAGAGTCTCTGGTTTAAATATTGCCATCCATGTATGTTTGAAAGTTTAACAATCTGCATGTGTACCCAAACAAATCAGCTTTAGTTCATTTAAATTAGAAGATTCAAAGATATTTTATCCAGTTTGACTTTGTAAATAGTATTAAGGTTGATAAACATGAATGACTTCCCCTTAACCATTATTAGGGCCCCGTCACTTTTTGGCAGACGCTTTTGAGGTAGGAAGTTGATATTTGGAAAGTGGGTAGATAATATTAAGGCAACATGTCACATACCGTGGTTGGTCACGTTTGACCTTGAACTTTGACCATAAGGTCACATTATTGCTTTCTGAATGACAAATTCATTTACAGGCTGTAACTTTTTTAGCTCACCTGACCCAAAGGGTCATGTGAGCTATTGTTATCACTTTGCGTCCGTCGGCGTCGTCGTCGTCGTCGTCGTCGGCGTCGGCGTCGTCGTCGTCGTCGTCGTCGTCGGCGTCTGTAAACTTTTTACATTTTAATCTTCTTCTCTGAAACCACTTGGCCAATTGAAACCAAACTTGGCCATAATGTTCATTGGATGGACCTTTACAAAGTTTGTGTTTTTTATTTTGATTGGTAAACCAATATGGCCGCCACCTCAAGACTTAGTTTAACATAGGACCCTATGGGAAAAAAGTTAAAAAGGGCTTCTTCTCTGAAACCGTTTAACCAATCAAAACAAAACTTACTAGCAATATTGTTTAGATGGTCCTCTATAAAGTTTGTGTTTTAGATGGGAATTGGAAATTCAAAATGGCCGCTACTGCAGGACTTAGTTTAACATAGAACCCTATGGGAAAAAGTTTTTAAAGGCTTCTTCTCTGAAACCGGTTAATCAATGGAAACAAAAACTTACTAGCAATATTGTTTGGATGGTCCTCTATAAAGTTAGTGTTTTTTTATGGCAATTGGAAATTCAAAATGGCTGCCACCGCAGGACTTAATTTAACATAGGACCCTATGGGAAAAAGTTTGAAAGGCTTCTTTTCTGAAACCGGCCAACCAATGGAAACAAAACTTACTAGCAATATTGTTTGGATGGTCCTCTATAAAGTTAATGTTTTTTATCCCAATCTGATATTCAAAATGGCCGCCACCGCAGGACTTAGTTTAACATTGGACCCTATGGGAAAAATGTTAAAAAGGGCTTCTTCTCTGAAACCGGTTAACCAATCAAAACAAAACTTACTAGCAATATTGTTTGGATGGTCCTCTATAAAGTTTGTGTTTTTTATGGCAATTGGAAATTCAAAATGGCTGCCACCGCAGGACTTAATTTAACATAGGACCCTATGGGAAAAAGTTTGAAAGGCTTCTTTTCTGAAACCGGCCAACCAATGGAAACAAAACTTACTAGCAATATTGTTTGGATGGTCCTCTATAAAGTTAATGTTTTTTTATCCCAATCTGATATTCAAAATGGCCACCACCGCAGGACTTAGTTTAACATTGGACCCTATGGGAAAAATGTTAAAAAGGGCTTCTCTGAAACCGGTTAACCAATCAAAACAAAACTTACTAGCAATATTGTTTGGGTGGTCCTTTATAAAGTTTATGATTTTTATGCCAACTGGAAATTCAAAATGGCCACTACCGCAGGACTTAGTTTAACATAGGACCCTATGGGAAAAAGTTTTTAAAGGCTTCTTCTCTGAAACCGGTTAATCAATGGAAACAAAAACTTACTAGCAATATTGTTTGGATGGTCCTCTATAAAGTTTATGTTTTTTATGGCAATTGGAAATTCAAAATGGCCGCTACCGCAGGACTTTGTTTAACATACGACCCTATGGGAAAAAGTTTTTAAAGGCTTCTTCTCCGAAACCGGTTAATCAATGGAAACAAAAACTTACTAGCAATATTGTTTGGATGGTCCTTTATAAAGTTTATGTTTTTTAAGGCAATTGGAAATTCAAAATGGCCAACTCCCCCGCAGGACTTAGTTTAACATAGGATTCTATGGGCAAATAAAAAAAATCTCTATACAACTGGTTAACCAATGAAACAAAGCTTTCTAGTAATATTGTTTGGATGGTCCTATTTAAAGTTTATTGAAAATTACAGGACTTACTTTAACATCAGGGAAATGCCATCTTCATTGCCTATAAAATCAGGTGAGCGATACAGGCTCTTAAGAGCCTCTGGTTTATCTTTTAGGTAGGCATTTGATATTTGTTGGAATGTGGGTAGATAATATGAAGGGGATGTGTTGCTTACCGTGGTTGTTGACCTTCAATCTTTAACTTTGATCTAAAGGTCATAAATTGACAAATTCATGTACGGGCTGTAACTTTTTTATCTTTTGAGGTAGGCTTTTGATATTTGGAATGTGGGTCGATAATATCAAGCTTATGTGTTGCATACTGTGGTTGTTGATCATTGACCTTGAACTTTGACCTTAAGGTAACATTATTGCTTTCTAAATGACAAATTCATGTATGGCTGTAATTTTTAGTCTGGATTTAAGAGTAAAAATCCTGGTTATAGTATGATAATGTCTGGCGTGCAGGGAACAAATTTTCGTAACAGTTTTCTCAGCAACTACTAATCACATTCTCTTGAAATTTGGTAATCAGCATGGCCTCCCATAATGTGGGATTCGATTTCAGGTCTGTCGCTCACCTACTTCCTGTTAAACGAAATCCGGCCATTTCTGTCTTTGATGGATTTTTTTATCTTTTGAGGTAGTCTTTTGATAATTGGAATGTTAATTTTTAACATTAATGTTCAATGGTAGAAAACATTTTTTGATGGATTTTTGTTTCGCCTGCGACGAAAGTCGCTGGAGGCGAGACATATGTATGGGAATCCGGCGGCGGCGGCGGCGGCGTAAACACTTGACATCTTGCTTCATATCTTTGTAAGCCCAAGCCCTAGGTCCATCAAATTTGGTCCAGAGGTAGCTTATGATGAGTACTTGCCAGTCAGTCACCTGTCACCTGACCTTGACCTCAATTTCACGGTCCAGCGACTACGTTAAAGTTTTTGGGTTACGACAGTTCCTCTGTAACTACGCATGGTAGGATGACAATATTTGGTGTATAGGTTGCTGATGACTAGTACATGACTGTCTGGTAGGTGTCACCTGACCTTGACCTCAATTTCACGGTCCAGCAACTACGTTAAAGTTTTTGGGTTACGACAGTTCCTTTGTAACTACGCATGGTAGGATGACAATATTTGGTGTATAGGTTGCTGATGACTAGTACATGACTGTCTGGTAGGTGTCACCTGACCTTGACCTCAATTTCACTGTCCAGCGACTACGTTAAAGTTTTTGGGTTACGACATTTCCTCTGTAACTACGCATGGTAGGATGACAATATTTGGTGTATAGGTTGCTGATGACTAGTACATGACTGTCTGGTAGGTGTCACCTGACCTGGACCTCAATTTCACGGTCCAGCGACTACGTTAAAGTTTTTGGGTTACGACAGTTCCTCTGTAACTACGCATGGTAGGATGACAATTTTTGGTGTATAGGTTGCTGATGACTAGTACATGACTGTCTGGTAGATGTCACCTGACCTTGACCTCCATTTCATGGTCCAGCGACTACGTTAAAGTTTTTTGGGTTACGATAATTCCTCTGTAACTACGCATGGTAGGATGAAAATATTTGGTATATAGGTTGCTGATGAATAGTACATGACTGTCTGGTAGGTTCCACCTGACCTTGACCTCAATTTCACGGTCCAATGACTACGTTAAAGTTTTTGGTTTACGGCTGTTCCCCTGTAACTATGCAGGGTATGGTGACAATATTTTGTATACAGGCTGCTGCTGATATTTAATGCTATTTACGTAATGCTTATGACAAAATTTATTTTCGTTACTGATGTGGAATGCAGGCGAGACGTTTTTCTGTGTCCACACTTGTTTTATCTTTTGAGGTAGTCTTTTGATTATTGGAATGTGGGTGGCGATGTGTCTAGTTGACTCTCCAAGTAAATAAACCAATATTTTGTTATATTTCCAGGGGTTAATGGTCTTACATGATCCTGTAGTCAGAACTATACAGGGTTGTGATTTAAAAAGCTTAGTCCAGTTCTCGTCGACTTTACTGAGTGAATCGGACTGTAATCCAGCATCATTAGCTCTACAGAATCAGGTATGAAGTATTTCTTTACATACAACTCGTCTAACCAGATGTTTTCAATAGATGGCAGTTCTCATTAATTATCTTCTTCAAACAAGCTTTTGGGTTTTATTTTTTGTCATGGATGCATTTTTATATTTTAATAAGTATCCTGCATCAATTTAGTTAAAAAAAATGTTGTGCAGAGAAGACCAAATAGCAACATGTATTTTAACATGCAGCATACTTATATTTATATTGTACATCGTTGTTCTAACTACATGCAAGTCATTCTTTTGATCTAAATTAAGTTTGTATTTTGTCAAAATCTGAAAATTTAGCTATTGATTTATGTGATACAAGATTACTTTTGTCTGACCCACTTTTTGATGTCGTAATGCATGTTATAACGAATGATTCTATATGACAGCAATGATGCTCTCATTCTATGAATGAAATATGGCAACAGACGTCATAATGCATTTGACATTATGGGCTTTATTTTATGTAAAATAATGTTGTTGAATGTTAAAATTTTAAAAGTTTAAACATTAGGTTTTCTTCTGCAATTTTATAGTTCTTAATTTTTAGTGATGCAAATTGACGTGATACGGGTAGTATGTAATGTGCATTAATTTCACTGAACTTAAAATCAATATGATCTATTTCTAACTTATTCTATACTCACTGTAACCTGTTTATATGCCTGTCTAAGAAGTTCCTGTAATATATAGTACAGGTATGTTTTGCTTATTAAAAATTTGTTTGCTGGAACCATACTAGGAGCAGTTAGCCTTAAGAGCTGCCCAGCAATAGGCCAGGTGGCGGATAGGGAAGCCTACTATTGGTGGGGACGTCATGTTATAACACTGAAAACCTTACTACTGACCTATTACTCCATATTTTCAAATGGCAGTCAAAATTTTTTTTCCAATGTCCTACTTCTTTTTTTATGCCCCCGCGACAACATGTCGAGGGGCATTAAGTTTTACTCATGTCCGTCCGTCTGTCTGTACGTACATGGGAACGAAGTCCGTCCGACAACCACTTCCTGTTTGGGACTCATTTGTACGTAAATACGTCCGTCCGTATGTACGTATTTCCGTCAAGCTTTTCTCAGAAACTTTACATGAGAACAATTTGAAATTTGGCAGGGTGGTTCAGTATCACAAGTTGTACGTCCTAAGCAACTTTCAGACCTGTCAGACAACTACTTCCTGTTTGGGACTTAATTTGTACGTAAATATGTCTGTCCGTATAAACAAATTTCCTTCAAGCTTTTCTCAGAAACCTTACATGAGAACAATTTGAAATTTGGCAGGGTGGTTCAGTATCACAAGTTGTATGTCCTAAGCAACTTTCAAACCTGTTGGACAACTACTTCCTGTTTGGGACTTCATTTAGCGGGGGCATCTGTGTCCCATGGACACATTCTTCGATTTTTGTTTGTTGATTTATTGTTTGTTAAATTTTTCTTGTCCTGAAATATGGCTCATTCAATCAATAAATCAATCTAAATATTTTGATATTTTTTAGTTTGGTAGCTCTGTTGTATGTACATTGATTCATCGTGGAGAAATCCTGTACAACCAGATGTCACCATTAGATATTGATAATCAGCTGCAGACTGAATGGTTAGTATTGTTGTGAGCTTTGTTTGGTCACAGCCAGATCTAAAGTATAGTGGTGGGTCTTATCAGGCATTCCCAGTATGGCTTATTTTATGATTTTGTGTATTCTTTGACACAATATTGTAAACCATTCCTTATCTACTAAAGGGAAGCAACTCCTTATTGTTTGACACATACCATTATCCTTTTGAATGGCCTGTGCAAAAGTAACCAAACGGGCGAGACATAAAAAAAATCTTTCTTTCACTTAAAATTTCATATATGGTGCATTACAGCTATAATGCTAAATTACATAAAAATGGAGATAAAAGTATATCTGTCCACATACTTTTTTCTGGAATTTTACCTTAAAGTTTAAGAATGGTTTTTCTACTTTCATTTCAATGTTGTGGTCACATTGTACCACATTACACACTTTAGGAAGTGCTTCCACTATAAAGACATTGACTGGAAAAAAATATATTCTTGTTCTACAGTAATGCCATACCTATTCAAAATATCCAACTCTTAAGCAATAGCAGTTATAGGCAAAAGCAGAAACAAAAGAGAAAATTGGGACTATTTTTTTATCCTGCCATGTTTTGACATGCACTGGAAATTCATTCCATGAATAGGATAATGACCCCATTCTTCCAACAACATTATCTACTGAAGGGAAGCAACTCCTTATTGTATGAACTTTCTTCCAACAACATTGTTAACCATTCCTTATCTACTAAAGGGAAGCAACTCCTTATTCTTTAACACAGACAATGAACTTTATTCCAACAACATTGTAAACCCTTTGATTTATTGATGCTTTACACAAAAATGCAAATTTCATATGTTGTTTATTGAATATTAGAAACCTAATTTCCTTTTAATGTTTTATACTTCTTAATTTTAGTAATATGATGTTTTATAATGTCTGATAATATCTGCAACTGTTAAGATTCTAGAGTGGATTTAAGGTGGGGAAATTTCTTACACAGGGAGGGGTGGTCGTATTGACAGTATTTATTACAAGATGTGCATCTTGTGACCTAATAAGATTAAAAAAGGTGTAGTCTGCCCAATAAAAATCAGTTTTAAAAGGTGTTTCTGCTTTTGCTCTTTGAAAAAATAAAAACGTTTGTTTCTGGACAATAACTCAAAAAGTTGGCATCCGATTTAAATTAAACTGTAGGATATTGTTATTATACCCCCCGCAAACTAGTTTTGGGGGTATATAGGAATCACCCTGTCTGTCTGTCCGTCTGTCCACATCCCTTGTATGCGCTTCTCCTCCTAAATCACTAGACAGATTTTGATGAAACTTTACATGCAGGAAGTACATCATATGTAGATGTGCATGAAGAATTTTCGTCGCTGTCGAATATTATTCAGGGGAGATAATTGGACTTGAAGCAAAGCGGGGGTATCCCTTTGCGAGCTTGCTCACTGTCCACACTTGTTTATTATGTTGGTAAGAAGCCTATTGATTTTGGTGGAAATCTGTCAAATTTATAGGTTGCAGTCCACGAAAAACGTTAGAAATTTTTACAAAAAATTTGTTTCCGAACAATAACTCAAAAAGTTTTTCATCTTATTTGGATGAAACTTTGGGATATTGTTATATATCAGGTTGGTAAGAAGCTTTTTGATTTTGGGGAAATCCGTCAAATTTCTAGGTCACAGTCCGAGAAAAACTTTAAAAATTTTGTTTCTGGACAATAACTCAAAAAGTTAGTATCTGATTTGAATAAAACTGTGGGATATTGTTATATATTATGTTGGTAAGAAGCCTTTCGATTTTGGGGTAAATCAGTCAAATTTCAAGCAGGGATAGGGATTGCTAGATTGGCTTTGTCTAGGGATTTTGGAATACATGTTTTATATAAGTTCAAATTTCGAAAATCTTTTAAACTGCAAGTTAGTTTGAGTCCAGATATTTGTGTAAATTGGTTACTAATGATGTCTGTGAGATCCTGTAGAAAGATTGATCATTTTCTTGGTTTTTTTGTCTCGCCTGCGACGAAAGTCACTGGAGGCGAGACATATGTATGGGAATCCGGCGGCGGCGTAAACACTTGACATCTTGCTTCATATCTTTGTAAGCCCAAGCCCTAGGTCCATCAAATTTGGTCCACAGGTAGCTTATGATGAGTACTTGCCAGTCAGTCACCTGTCACCTGACCTTGACCTCAATTTCACGGTCCAGCAACTACGTTAAAGTTTTTGGGTTACGACAGTTCCTCTGTAACTACGCATGGTAGGATGACAATATTTGGGGTATAGGTTGCTGATGACTAGTACATGACTGTCTGGTAGGTGTCACCTGACCTTGACCTCAATTTCACGGTCCAGCGACTACGTTAAAGTTTTTGGGTTATGACAGTTCCTCTGTAACTACACATGGTAGGATGACAATATTTGGTGTATAGGTTGCTGATGACTAGTACATGACTGTCTGGTAAGTGTCACCTGACCTTGACCTCAATTTCACGGTCCAGTGACTACGTTAAAGTTTTTGGGTTACGACAGTTCCTCTGTAACTACACATGGTAGGATGACAATATTTGGTATATAGGTTGCTGATGAATAGTACATGACTGTCTGGTAGGTGCCATTTGACCTTGACCTCAATTTCACGGTCCAGTGACTACGTTAAAGTTTTTAGGTTACTGCTGTTCCCCTGTAACCAAGCATGGTAGGATGACAATATTTGGTATATAGGTTGCTGATGAATAGTAAATGATTGTCTGGTAGGTGTCACCTGACCTTGACCTCAATTTAACGGTTCAGCAACTTCGTTAAAGTTTTTGTATTAGGACAGTTCCTCTGTAACTATGCATAGTATGGTGACAATAATTGGTATACAGGTCGCTGCTCATAATTAATGCTATTTACGTAATGCTTATGACGAAATTTATTTTCGTTACTGATGCGGAATTCAGGCGAGACGTTTTTCTGTGTCCACACTTGTTTTTTTAAAACATGGTCACCAATGGGAATTACAATGTCCGATCACCTGAAATTGGTTTCACTGCAACTACAAAGCCATAATGGATTGAAATTAAGGAGGTTCTTTACAGTTTATAATTATGTACTGATCAATCATGGCCACCTTGAGGAAAAATAGTATATACCGTAATTAAGGTTGTATTGTCCGCGATCTTTTTCTTTTAATCTAAGTTGGAAAGTAATGGTGCGGATTATACGTAAATACAGACTTGATAGAGTTTGTTTACTTGTTTATTGTTGTCAATGGCGTTGCCATTTTGTTGTTGTGTTATATGCGGTATTTTCGTACTATTCCAACATGATTTTTTACAACTTTTGACATGTATATGTTGTAATGAAATTAATTTTAACCCAAATTATTTTAGGTTATATTATATTAATTATGTAGCATGAATAAAAATTAAAATGGATACAAAAATAGTGGATGTATAACCTGTATTGCATAAAATGCAAATGGCGTCGTAATGTAACATCAAGTGTTTGAAGATCGATGTTTTGATTAAAACGTTTATTCTTCCGTAAATGGCCGATTTCTGGTACAGATGACCCAGTACAGATGAGCTCATGTGCACACATCTGTACTTGCTGCGTCACGCCAGAAACAAGAACGTTGTCATGGAAGCATAACAACGTTCTTCTATGACATTCTTGTTTCCGCCCTTCTGATTGGACGTCAGAGACAATGGAGTCTGTAACAATGGAGAGTCTATATGTTATAGCAATGTAAAACTTTTCCGTGTGAACTTTCAATCGTGATAGAAATTTTTATGTCTTTTGGCTCGTTCCGCTGCGAAAAGACATAAAATTTCTATCACTCGTGAAAGATCAACCGGTCTTTCCCAAAAACGTATGAAAGAACCTATTAATCTTTTTGTTTTCTTTGTTTTCATTGATAAAGGAAGTTGACAAAATTGTTTTGGTTTCAAAATGTGTGATTATCTGTTTTAACAACAATCAAAATAGACTATATGTGAATGCACTATTTTTTATTATGCCCCCGCGACGATATGTCGGGGGGCATTAAGTTTTACTCATGTCCGTCCATCCGTCTGTCCGTATGTCCGAACAAATTTCTGTCAAGCTTTTCTCAGAAACCGTACATGAGAACAATTTTAAATTTGGCAGAGTGGTTCAGTATCACAAGTTGTATGTCCTAAGCGAATTTCAGACCTGTCGGACAACTACTTCCTGTTTGGGACTTCATTTGTACTTAAATACGTCCGTCTGTATGTACAAATTTCCGTCAAGCTTTTCTCAGAAACCGTACATGAGAACAATTTGAAATTTGGCAGGGTTGTTCAGTATCACAAGTTGTATGTCCTAAGCGACTTTCAGACCTGTCGGACAACTCCTTCCTGTTTGGGACTGGGGCGATATGAAAATGTGTTAGCACAAGTATGAAAATTTCCGTCAAGCTTTTCTCAGTAACTGTACATGAGAACAATTTGAAATTTGGCAGGGTGTTTCAGTATCACAAGTTGTATGTCCTAAGCGACTTTCAGACCTGTCGGACAACTACTTCCTGTTTGCGACTGGGCCGATATGAAAATGTTCTAACATGAGTATGAAAATTTCCGTCAAGCTTTTCTCAGAAACCGTACATCAGAACAATTTGAAATTTGACAAGGTGGTTCAGTATCACAAGTTGTACGTCCTAATCGACTTTCAGACCTGTCGGACAACTACTTCCTGTTTGGGACTTGGCTGATATGAAAATGTGTTAACATGAGAATGAAAATTTCCGTCAAGCTTTTCTCAGAAACCGTACATCAGAACAATTTGAAATTTGGCAGGGTAGTTCAGTATCACAAGTTGTAAGTCCTAAGCGACTTTCAGACCTGTCGGACAACTACTTCCTGTTTGCGACTGGGCCGATATGAAAATGTGTTTACATGAGTATGAAAATTTCCGTCAAGCTTTACTCAGAAACTGTACATTAGAACAATTTGAAATTTGGCATGGTGGTTAAGTATCACAAGTTGTACGTCCTAAGCGACTTTCAGACCTGTTGGACAACTACTTCCTGTTTGGGACTTACTTTAGCGGGGGCATCCGTGTCCCATGGACACATTGTTCAATTTTTTAGTTTATTACAATCACTTGAAATGACTAAAACTTGAGACATTTTGTGGAAACTTGTTCGTGCTGATGGTACATGCATATATGAATGTTTCCGCAGTTTTCTAGTCCAAGAAAGGGGTGTATACAATATGTAAATACGGACTATATGCAGCTTTTTATGATAATTTCATCAAACTTTTATGAAATAAGGGTTGGTGTAATGTTTTGTATGCATTTAGCTGGTTAATTACTTATTTCTTGTCTGGACTTTCAAGATAGCTAGGATGGACATTCTGGTTTTATGACCATTAATTGTATTCATATTTTACAGGTGTCAATTTGTTCATGACCTTGCCAGTGTTCTAGCTGCAGTGCCATTGGAATCTCTCGTCAGGCCAAAACTTCCACAGGCCACGATATCAGGACATTTTGACCGTCTGCTGAACAAAAAGCAGGTTGCCTCCCTTGAAGACAAGTTAAAAGTTATAACTGAACAGACAGTTTCTTGACCTTATTTTGAAGTTCACCTACTTAAGAATTCTGTGATTCCCACAATATGAGTGATGAGATACCTGTGGTTCTGTTCAAGTTCAGATTGGTATTAACTTATATATTTCTTAGGGTTGTATAGTTTCATCTTTGTTTATAACATATTTAACATTTTATATGTCTTTTCATAGTTTAACTTGTTTTTGAATCTAGTTTATTTAAAATCAGTCATTTAAAATTCTTTTTATATGGTAACACTAGTTGTTAAATCATTTAAAGTTGCACATTAATTGAGAAAATTTATTATATCGTTGTGAAACACATTTTTTGTGAAGCATAACCATGTAGTCTTAAGCTATTTTTGCAAAAAATACAAATCACTGCATGACCTAATGGAAGCCGCAGAAACTTGAAATAAAAATTGTGGAATATAGGAATGTATTTTGTATGAGCTCATTGCTTCGTGCTATATCTTTTTACCCTTTTTAATTTTGGAGGTTGCCATATCCTCATCTTACATAAACATTAGACGGTAATCATGCAAATCATAAGGTGCATTTAAATTTGTAGTTTTGCACATTTACAATATGTATTTTGAACCATTTTGACCAAATGTTACAATATTATTTTTTTTATGTAACTATTAAGTTTGAAACTACTATGAAGACAGTCAGTGAGAACTTCCATGTTTGTTGCTAATAAAAGGTATACAACACAAAAATTCAGCAGCTAACATTTTCATAAAGTCAGGGAAGACTATTGCCATCATTTCAATCCATAAACTATGTACATTATAATAATTTTCTTTAAAACTTTATACTTACTTTGCAGGAATGATGCTTTTGAGGTCCAATGCAAAGATTATTTACATGTATAATGAATTTTGATTGGCTAATATTCTGCACACTATTCACTATCTTTTTGTTGTAAATAAAAGTTGTACTTTAAACGAGTCTCTAAAATCCAACATGTAGAAAATAAACATAGACAGATCTTTATTTAGGTAACTTTTACACCTGGCTTCAGATGATTCTTGTTTTGTGTTCATACATGTTTGTGAACCAGGGAAATGATATAGACTCACTATGGCATCTGACTTCCTTTTTGTCTTTCTGCAGATTGAAAATAGTGCTTAATATGGATGATTTTTAAAACATTTACAGTAAAATTACATCATGTGATTTCTAGATGGTAAAGCATCTTTGGTTGGGATGCCTTAAATGTGTAATTCATTGGTAATGTTAATATTAAACTTTTTATAATTAGGACAAACAGGAAGCTGACAAATAATGCAGGCAACTAAATAATAATGTAAGTACATGTAATAGATAAATATTACATAGTCAGAATTTTTTTTTTATTAATGTAATGTCATGTTTGGTGTTTAAAGAATTAGATTCAGTTTTAAAACATATGTAATATTTTCTCTGAAATTTGATGTTATTTTGCATGTAAATTGTTTCTCATAGTAGAAGCAAGGTAGATTATGTTGTACTTATCTGGAGAGTTATATAAGGACCAGTTCTGTGGGGCGACATTTGTTATGCCCAGGCGACATGTTGTTAAGCCTTAAAACACAGACTGTTATAAGCCAGTAGGCTTTTTCCTATAGTGCTCTTTGTTACTTTGTAACATTAAAATTTTGCAAATATTTATAGTTTTATTTTTATTTTTTATTTTTTTACATCAAGACATCTAATAAGATACAACCAACTATGCTTATTATGGAGAACATAGTAATATCATTGGTTTGTTCCAGCTGTTCAACCTTTCGTTCAGCTTGTATGCACTCTCAAGCCTACATTTTTGTCAGATTTGTATGAAATCAATCTTATGTTTATATCATAAGTACCTTACTCTGATTGATGATATTTATGGGAGTTATTTAACTTATGGAAATTATAATCAGATGTTTGCAGGTGTAGAAGGCATTAGTGGGATTTGGCATATAGTTTTTGGAATTTTTAAATGCACTACAACATCTGGATTTTAAATATTTGGTGGGGTTTGAGTGGTAATGATGAGCCTTGTTCAGACGAAACAAGTGTCTGGTGTAATAAATTTTATAATCTTGGTATCTTTTGACCATATTTTATTTGCAACCTTTGGGTCAATGCCTCTGCTCGTGGACTGTTTGTCCCAGTGTGCATCACCAGTCCAGTAGTCGTACTTCTGTGCTGACATGAATAATATTTTTTTCATTGATATAGTCATTGTCTAAATTTGCAGCTCTTCTTTTGAATACATGTATTATATAAATTATAAGGTTTTTCTATTATTAGGGTGTAAATGGCTTTAGTCGGATTTGGCATATTGTTAAAGAATTTTCATGGAAGATTTGGATTTAAATTTTTTGGTGGGTTTGAGCGCCATTAATGAGTCTTGTTTAGACAAAATATGCTTCTTGTGTAAATTTTATAACCTTGGTATCTTTAAGGATATTTTCCTTAAATAAATATCTTGAACAAGTTCACCAATAATAAATCCAATTTGCTGGAGTTTATGGTCGTTGGAAATGTAAATTATATGGAAAATAGTCCTACACCTACATATGTCAGACTTCATGAAATTTGTATTGAATGTTTAAATCTAGATATCTGTAACAAGTTCGAAACTCAGTATTGATTGATGAGTTTTTTTGGGTATCAGGTCACTTCAGTACTGATATAATTAGTCACTTCGGTACCTGTTTAATTTTCGGTACTTTGAAGTACTTGTTTATGTGTTTTAACAATAAAACAAGAAAATGAGTTCAGTATACAGACCAATTAATAACTAAATATGTTTTAATACATAATGTTTAACAGTTTCATTATTTATAATCATCTAATTAATGACATTTATTTAATTATCATATGTTTAATGATTGGTTTTGTTTGTAAGATCATCAAAGTAAATTAACAAAACTAATTTCTTTTAGTCATAAATCTCCTGTGTCACGACTACAAAGAAAAACATTAGTAATTGCAAGCTCAAATTATTTTGAGAAATATTGCAAAAATATATGCCATGCTAAGAGGAGGCATGGGACAACCTCAATCCAAATTTAAACCACTAAGAGCGAATTTCAGTGTATCCAGTGTAAAAAAAAATACGCGACCTATAGGTTGTTCAGTGTGAACGGGGTTCCCACTGGCAGCACAGGACCTGTGACACAGTCATTTCTAGAGCCGACTACAGACAAGCTGTAAACGACAATTTAGATTTGCATTGGCGATGTACTCCGTGTACACAACCAAAAAGAACCAGAACCTGAGCTCCAGATTGCCCAAGAAGAGCCCACACAGAATGCCATGGAAGAATAATAACTCCTCCTGGAGAACTCAATAGTGATTGAAAACTCTTTCTGCATTCTCAACCCAATAGTGGAGAATTCCATCTCAGAAGAGCCCATAGCTGATGATCCAATAAGTACCAATTCCAATTCAGTCAAAGAATATCGTTTGGTGGACTCCGGTACCATACGTGGAAAAAAGAGCTTATAGGCCTTGACGGATTCTGCTATACAGTCAGAATCCAAAAAGACGACCATACATTATGCAAAAAGATCAAAGACCACCACAATTTTGGGAGTTGTGCAATGGAAACAGGTACCCATACCAAACCAGGATATACAGTGTAATATGGAATGTTTCAAATGGAAACACATGGCTTTGACCCGTACTTAACAAGGATATACAGTACAATGTAGAATGTTTCCAATTGAAACACGTGGCTTTTAACCGTACCAATCCAGGATATACAGTATAATAATTAGATTTATAATATAATTTTTGTTAAATTGCATATATTTTATTGCTAGGTGTTTTAATTGGTGGTGAACTCGTGTTCACTTCTTTGATTAATTAATTATCATTGAATGTTTGTTTGTTTACAATCGTGATTAACTTTGATGGGATTAACAGTTTTAAAGAATGAAAAGTTAACCATGTAGTTTTATATTATAATGAAGTAATTAAGTGTCGTTAATTGACGGTATGTTTGTTTTATTTATTGTGTTTGATTAAATTGAGTAATTACAGTATGTATATAATTAGATGTCGTCTGAGCATGTACACATCAAGTATTGAAAAAAAATGCCTGCTCAACCCGTTTATTTTTTTTTTGGCGAAGAATTTATGCAAACTCGAGATTTAATGTGACAACTGTGCCTGATGTTTTGTAATCAAAAGTGATATAAATTGTGGACATAAAGCACATAAACTGCTTTATAAACAAAGCATGCCTCGTGACACATTATCAAATCAGGGACAGTCTATACTAACTATACTTAGTATAGACTGTCCCTGATCAAATGAATTCAATTGTTGTATGGTTCCCCTTTGTAAAAAAATATGAGGATCATAAACTGTAACGGGTAGATTTCTGAAATCAATTAAGACACTTAAACCTAATGGTAATAATACAGCCCAACCTGTTGTGAACATAGACCCATAGTCCACACAGACCTATGGTAATCATACAGCCCAACCTGTTGTGAACATAGACCCATAGTCCACACAGACCTATGGTCCATACATAGATCTATTATCCACTTACACTTCTAGTACACCAACACCCGTAGTGTATTCTTAACTACAATCGTTGTTTTTATGGTCTCTTGTTAACTGTCTCGGTGTAGTTTGAATAAGCAAGCACGTTAGAAATTTTTCCGACGCAGTCGGTATTATATTCACTTTTTACCCTTTGACCTCATGACACTTCACCTCTCGTAATTCTGTTTCTTGATTGGTTAAAAACCAATTGGACGGGGTTCGAAACAGGGTGATAAATTGGCTAGGGGCTCGGAATAGGGTGGTAATTCACCTTTCAAATTGTGTACTATTATTATTAGATTTTACCGTCTGTTTGTTTATAAAATTATTTCATAGTGCAATTTAAGTATAAAGAACGATAGAGATGGCCTGCAGTTTGTAAAATTTTATATCAAACAGCTTGTACAAAAATGTTAAAATATTTTTTATTTGAAGTACAGCGCAAATTAAATGCATATTAACACGCTGGATTTAAAAACCAATTGGACGGGGGTTCGGAACAGGGTGGTAAATTGGCCAGGGGCTCGGAACAGGGTGGTAATTCACCTTTCAAATTGTGTACTATTATTATTAGATTTTACCGTCTGTTTGTTTATAAAATTATTTCATAGTGCAATTTAAGTATAAAGAACGATAGAGATGGCCTGCAGTTTGTAAAATTTTATATCAAACAACTTGTACAAAAATGTTAAATATTTTTTATTTGAAGTACAGCGCAAATTAAATGCATATTAACACGCTGGATTTTAGCGGGCTTATATGGAGGATAAAAAAGACGAAGAGACGAAATTTTAATTAATTTCTAAATACAAATTAACAATCATTTTATATTCATGTTGATATTAAATTAAATGTATTATTGTTCTTGGGCGTCCGTCGTAGTACACACATAGATAGAGAGTTGTGGCTCTAATTGTAAAGTATACTTTGCTTATTCAGTAAATTTTAAACTATAAACATTTTATTACAAAATTTCTAATATTCAATTTGTTTACATTATTGTATAACTGCTTTGGTGCTCGCAGAAAAACTTCATTTCTATATCTTAGGCATTGGTTTTCAATACCTAATAGCAATAAACTTTCTGGAATACATGTACATGTACAGCAAAGTACATGTAGTTGTATGTACATTATCAATTTTAGGTTAACTGTATGCTTGGTAAATCTGTTAATATCGAAAACACGTAAATAAAAGGGGGCACACATGTATAAATGAATAATTTCAAACTCGTTTAATCTGGGACTAAACACGTAAATAAAAGTGGGCACACATGTATAAATGAATAATTTCAAACTCGTTTAATCTGGGACTAGTGTTAATTTATAGGTTCATGATTTCATTCACGTAGTAATAATTGTCCGTCAGTACTTCCCCCAAAAAATTTCCATCAAACATTTCTGGTCTATTGAAACGGGGAATTTGTATGACAATAAAGGCGATGCGTAGTTCAATGCATAACTCAATTTATATCTTTACTGCGTCGGTTATCTTTTTTAAAGATAGTACTTGTTTAACAGTAAGACAACCTTGTATTTTTAAACTTTTAGAAAACTGATTAATTAAAAATATATATATAGATTTCTCAAAACAAAACTCTAAATTGCTGAGCCACTTGTTTCACTTTAATCTCAAGAGATACACCGCCAATTAAAACACCGAACAGTAAAATATACGCAAATTTAAAAAAATTATACTATCAATGTATTTATTTATATTATAAAGTAATAAATATATAAATTTATATTATTAAAATTTTATGTATTCAAACCAGGGTATACAGTATAATGTAGAATGTTTCCAATGGAAACACGTGGCTTTGACCCGTAACAAACAAAGGTATACAGTATAATATAGAATGTTTCCAATGGAAATACACTTGGCTTTGAGCCGTACCAAACCAGGATATTCGGTATAATATAAAATGTTTCTCAATGTCCAGGTAAATCAAATGTTGGCCACATAAATCAAATTTAATTAATTCTAAATGAAATAAAGTTGTTCGAAAAAATTTCAGTTTATTTTTGATATTTTAATGGCTGACTGAACAGCTAAGGTGTGGTTTGGTCACGATTTACGGACATTAAAAAATATAGTACTGTAGCATCAGTGACGCTTTGTGTTAAACTATTCGAAAAGAAAGTCGTCGTTTTGAATAGGAATCTGTAGTTACCCTAGAAATGCTATTATATTTGATGTTTTAGTACAGTAAAAAATTATATTACGCCCAAAAAAGAGAAACAATGGATTTGAGTACATAATGTTTTACTTGGAGCAAACCAACCAGTTTCAGCAACTAAAAGGTCTTTGAATCTAGAGCTGTGACGAGTAGGCCAAGGGGTCTCGGTGGCCGAGTGGTCAAGGTAGTTCGTCTACTATTGATCACGTGGTCTGTCAACACAGATTGCGGGTTCGATTCTAACTGCAGGCAGGGTGTACTCGACTCCAATCTTAATTGACAAGGATTGCCAGTTTTCCTACCGCAGGTCGGGGGTTTTCTCCGGGTACTCCGACTTCCTCCCCCAATAAAACTGGACGCCATGATATAGCTGAAAAATTGCTGAAAGTGCCGTTAAACACCATCAAACAAACAAACAACGAGTAGGTCATTATGACATGTATTGGTTGTTCCAGTGAATATTGCGTAGTAGATGTTAAATATCAATCAATAAATATATTAAATGTTGATGGTCTAACCAGGAACTTATATAAACAATATCAACTAATACTAAATGCTTATCGAGTGTCATATTCCTTTAATTATACAAGTTCCACGTCGAACAATTTTAGATTAAAGTAATCGCCATTAAAACATTATACATATCTCTACTAATTTAATTAATTTCTTAAAAGCACAGTTATACCCCGTAAGGGGTTGAAGGCATACATAAACAAAAATTAACAACAAATCATACAGTAGAATCATCCAATCTTCAAGTCCACTTTCCTCAGTATTAAAGACTTTAATAAATTGAACAACAAACTGCAAATGACTCCAAGAAGACATTGTATTTATATATTAATTGTGCCAAATATTATAAATAAAATTATTAAGAGTTTTACAGTTTAAAACATTTAATAATTACTTTCTAATCCCAATCAATCTTTGTGTTTTAATATACAAGGTTTATATAAATAGTATTTAATTTAATATGCCTGTGCTAACCGATGCATTAACTTTAAAACAAAGTTACAGGAGACTGTCCATTGATTGGTTGCATATGTACCGGAAGAAAGATTCGTTTTAATGTTGCTTTTACGAAGGAGGGATTTAAACGAGTTCTCAACTTATAAATATCTTATAAGCTATGTAATTATAGTCTCGACTTATATACTTCTTAACGTGAAAATGATTAACAGTTAATATGTTTATTGATCGACGGTCGATTTGTATCTTTTGTCAAACATCTTATGAAACTTGGTTAAAATTCAGATTTCATTTTTAAAGGATTAAACTTCGATATAGGCGGTTTAGAATGGAATTAGAAAGTATTCTTTTCAAAGTGCAGATATGGTATAATTAATGAGAATTTCATATTTCGGTTGTTGGATAAATTTTAAACATCGCATTTACATTGTGTACATATCTCGTTCGTTTCCAGGACTTACATGAACATGCAACTTTAGAGAGTGAAATTTAAAGTCCATCGTATCGATTCCGTGACATATATAAACATTCATTTTGTTAAATCATAAATCTACGAAAACTTCAATATTTGAATAACGAAATACATCTGAAAACAAATTAAACGTGGACGATAGAACGTTTACTTAAGGAGCGATATAGACCTTAAGTTTACATTTCTTGTGATCATATTAACTAATCTAATAAGAAGTTTATTGTAAAGCGCTTATGGTGTACGAAAGTGAGTGTTGGTATTTATAAATAAGTAAATATGAAATCTGGACTATACGAATAATGTCTGTTACTTCGACAACAAAATACTGGACCAATAAGGAATTGTTCTCGCCAATACGACTGAAAACACCACCCAAACCAGTTGTGAAAAAAAGGCGAAGCTATTCTCCCTCTTGGATGAAAAAAACAGAAATGAAACGAGAGCAGTTAATGTCCACATCACAGGATCCTTTTTCACCAAGACCAAGTGAAATTATTGCTACACTTACAACAAGGAAATCAAAGTCTCCGAGAGGACTTGGGTCTTCCAGCCGACATGAAATGTTAGAACGTCAGTATCAAGATCTAAGGAAGATGATGGTGGAAAGAAATGAAAACCAAAAACCTGGAAAAGAATTAAATAGGCAACAAAAAAGTGCTACGACCTTTCCGTTTTCTTCAGATGTTTTCACAACTAACAAATCTGTAAAATCAACAATTACAGACTATCCTCAACAGGAAACAGTTACTGTTAAAGAATTTCTTCAAAGCAATGAATTTGGTTCAGATCACTTCTCAAAACATTTATCTTGTGTAAAAAGTTTAGCAAAACGATATCGACGTCATCGAAGGCCTAAATTTAGAGCTGTGATAGAAATAATGGAATAGTTTGCACAATGAACAGTTTTGCTCATTATTTAACATTATTTAATTCGTCAGGACTAATAAAGTTTTTGGAGTGAAATAATTAGACTTCATTCAGTAAAAGATTGCACTTAAAAGTATTGTTTTGAGTAAATGTGTAAATTACGTTAAATATTCAAGCAGAGTGTAAAGTGCCAGTAGAGCGCGTTATTAATTTTATTAGGAAATGATCATGTTTGCAATAACTTCTATGTTAAAAGTGCGTGATAATACAAATGTACAATCCTAATCATGATCAGTATATTTTAAAATGTTTTCAGATGAGCTATTGCAGCTATTTTTTTTAAATAGATATCGAACTCGATTATCTGCTAGGAATATATGACGTATTGACCAGGGATAAATAGATGCAACGACCATGAATAGCAAGTCAAAAGTTTAGATATAAATATCTTGTTTCGTTTTCTGTCTTCAGAAATTCAAATATTTCGTAACTATATATTTTGTTAAATTTTAAAAACCTATAGAACAAGTGCTTATTGTTGTTGTTTAATGTGAATTTATTTATTCAGTACCTGCTTTGTTTGTTTTATTGATTGTGTACTGAATGTTTGCTCTAAGAACAAAATTACAATGATTGAAGTGTTTGTATTAGATAATGTTTGAAAAACAGTACAAGTCTACTGTAAATAGGGTGTGGGACACGTGTTGAAGTATAAAATTACTAAAAAAAAATTCGATGCATTTGCAACGTTTTGATGAAACAGATGAACCGCTTCTCTTGTTAAGATTATTATTTGCTGGTCCATCCCTTATTATACTGCAGACTATCTGCATGTATAAAAGGTCTACAGGTTACAGCTAAAAAAATTGATAGTCTAATTCTAACTTTTCTTCAAGTATTTCATGCAAATCAAGTACACATTTTGACTTATACATGTATATATAATGACAAGAAAACTACAAATATAAAACATTGTACATTTAAAGGTCAATTCATCTTATGATGGGTATCCTTTCATATAAATGTTTGATCATTATGGTTATTCAATTAAGTTAATTCCTTAGTAACTACGTATGTTAGGACAATATTTGGTATGTAGGATGCTGATAAAAGGTGGTATGGGCCATCTGACCTTCACCTCAATTTATGGTTGAGTGATTACATAAAGATATTGGATTTAAGTCAGTTCCTAAGTATCTATGCACGGTAGGATGAAAATGTTTGGTATATAGGTTGCTGATAAAAGGTACATGACATTCTCGCGGGTGTCATCTGACCTTGACCTCAATTTTAAGGTTCATTGACTACGTTAAAGTTAATGGATTACGTCAGTTTCTCAGTAACCAGGGATGATATGATGACAATATTTGGTATATAAAGGCGCATGACAGTCTGGTAGATGTCGGGTTGTCTTGACCTCAACTTTACGTTCCAGAGACTACGTTTAATTGTTTATATTAGGTTAGTTTCTCAGTAACGATGCATTATATTTTTTATCTGACGACTATATAATGCTATTTACATGTCGCTCTAGAAGTAATTTTATTTTTGCTACTGATGCGGAATGCATGAGCGACATTTTTCTATTTCTACACTTGTGAGATTTAAAAATGACTATAGAAAGAATGGTCATCGCTAATTAAAAAAGAATAAATTACGCATTCATCAAATTACAAAGAGGACAAAAAAAATTAACAGACTATAATGACAGATATGTCACAAAAGTAAAACTAAATGATCAACATCACTGAATAAATCTTATACAGAGGTCCATTTAAGGCAATAGGTTGCACACTCAAATCTATAACTAGTACTTTAAGGTTTATCTTGTAGTTAAACCAAAACATATTTTTAACTCACCTTTTCAACCTTCGATAATCAAATTAATCTGATCAAAAACTAATTAAAAGATCAATTTAAATTTAATTTTTATAATCACTTTGGAATCAGTGACTTTAAGTCACAGTACATACTAGTACTTTCTTTTGCATGACATGTGTCTGTGGTTTATTTCTTGCATGAGTATCTGATTTAGTAGACAAACAGGAAGATTGTTTCTTGCCAGAGCTTGTTAGATAAAATAACGTGTGTGTTCATTCAACAATTATTAATCATTTCCCTAAACATTTTCTTCTCATAAGTTTAGCGGCAGAGCAAATTGAATCAACGAAATCAAGATTCAGTATTTAGACCTGATTCTTGTTTACAATTTAAGAGACCATCCACTGTCTTATGTATATGATGTATGCTGACTTAGGGAAAAAAGTGCACTGGTCTTTGTTGAAGCGAAACAAAATACTGTTTAGACTTCCAAGCCGCTTTAAAAATGGCCAGTGCCTTACTGTCTTCTATCAGATATTTGCTAAATTGTCAAAAAAATCAGCTGACACTGTCATAATTTACTAATTATTTTCATAACATCAATCTTATGCATTAATTTGGACGAAACAAACAGGCAAACGCATATTGTAGTAGAACATGCTTGTCTATGTTCGTAAGAGAGGTATTAAGTAAAACATACGATCTTTATGTTGCCGAGATTGATGCAGCAAAAACGTGTACTTTGAAATAATTATGCACCTATGCATGAATTAATATGGAATCACTGTATCCCTTGCCATTAACGTGACGCCAACATATTGATTTTATTCTATCTCTGGAAAATTACTCTCAATGCTCATGTAGCTTAATAAGCAAGCTTGTTTGAATTTTCAGTGCAAATTGCGTGAAAAGTGAAGAGTTCAAATAAAGAACGACAGTACCCTTTAACAAAGCTGTTGAATTCAGTATGTAATATGGCGTTTCGCGAGAACTTTTTTATTGACAACATTATCTTTAAATTCATTGCACACTTCGATCCCCCGGCTTGTTTAATAATATTGCATTATATTACATTATAACATGATAAATTTGGCTCAACTTTGCCACAAGCAATACTCGCATAATACAAAGCACTTAATTTAACCGATATTGTATCTTATCAACTTCCTTATTTTTGTAATCTCAAAACTACCCATACGGCACCTCTAAAATGAGCGCCCTTATTTACGGTTCGCCAAGATATTAACATAGTAGTAGTAAAATGATTGCTTATTTTTCGTACAAAACTTATATCAAACCACCTCACGCCCAAATTAAATTGTATCCGGTGAGTTAATAATAAATCATTGTGAATTGCTGTGTAAACAACTCCAAAGAGGGATTGAAATAATCAGCGAAGATACAAAATGTATAAAAGCAGAACCTGGATGCAATCACATGGAAGGACATACACTCCTTTAATGATCTACAAATCTATTAAGGTGGTTGAAGTAGATAGCAAATACGGCAAATGCAAGATCCGAATCACGAAAGACAGACAAGGATATTTCATTTAAGTGTGGGCTTGTTCTAAACTAATGTAAGAGAAAGATGCTTTTCACAGAGCTCATGATTTAAAATGATTAAAAAGTCAAAGCTAGAAAGGTAAATAAAGGGTTGCGATCTCTTCCTATTGATATGTAACTAAATAGAAACTGAAATCCATAGATAGGGATCAAGACCTTAAGCGCAGCGAGTATGCGTTTGTCCTAAAACATCAGTGGTTGTGGTCAAATGTTCATGCATGTATTGCTATCTGTAAAGCTCAAACATTGTACGACATCTGCAAATTCAGTTCCGTAGATCTTGTCATCTTCCAACGACTTGCTGACTTCAAATTTGTATTTGATTCGGGCTGAGTGTATAATATCTTCATGCTTCTTGTGATCCCGAAAACGCCACCTACCCGACTGAATTTAAGACCACCGGCGAACTCGGTGGAATGGACGTGGTGCCACCCATTCCATTTGCAGCAGTGCAAGGTATTCTGGCTTCCTCCTTACGTTAGGGATAAGAGACATTGTCCAATCTCCTATAGTGTCTCGAGTGTATTTTTTAAATCGAGCCAAATTCTTGTTCGGAAGATTGATCCTAACCTCTCGGTACTCGTCCATTTATTTACTACACAGAAAAGCAAGCCCGAGAAAAAAGATAACCTTGAATGGACTGAGAATCAACCGTTACCATAGAGTAGAGTTGCTTCTTATGTTTCATGTATAGTCGTAGTAGCCAACAGTTTAGTGATTAAATAGAGGCCTTGTCCACGAGGCTTTACACAACATAGAAGACCCAAACATAATTGATGGTATTACTTCCTAATCCACTGTATGCTTCGACACCTACAACGGTGTTTGCCTAAATAGATATAGCGACAGAAGCAAAACCAGCCGACATGGATAAGGCTTCACCTCGTTTCTGCATGCTGAACTGCTTTTAACTGAATTACTTTTTATTAATATTTTAAATCGGTTGCTTGTTGAGTAGCAGCCTGTGATCTTACGACAGATGCCAGTTTTCCCACCGCAGGTCGGGGTTTTTCTCCGGGTACTCCGGCTTCCTCCCCCAATAAAAACTGAACGCCATGATATAGCTGAAAAATTGCTGAAATTGGCGTTAAACACCATCAAACATCAAACAATCTTCCGACAGATTGGCATGACACAAATAGAGATGACCGGAGAACTGTTCTTTGTCTATGAACGTGACAGCCCCTTTACTCATACCTCAGAGGACAAAATCGTATTCTAGATCTATTACTACTAAAGTGCTCACCTCGAGATCGATTAGATGTATGTTTTACCAGTCAAGAGAGTGGTCATACGATTGATGTTAGGCAATGAAGATATAGACCAAGTTGGGATTCTTTATGATCTTCACGCTCGTGACGTTTGGAAAGAAGCTGTTACGACCAGTTGACTAACTAACAGGATGCCTCCTTGCTTAAAAAGATGATATCAAGGCTGGTCGTGATCATGATTTTCTCACCCTCTGTTCCACTATCGGGTAAGTAGATTTTTCGAGAAAATGTGTTGATACAGTTATCGTTGAAATAAAAATGAGACAATTACTGGCTTAGATTTGCTTACTCCGCATCTATGATCTTATCCTTATGTCTATTGAGGCTTGGGGAAGTCGAAGGCTTCTTTGTCAAATCTAGATATCTAGCTATCTTTAATCCAGTTACGTCAGCGTTGTAATCAAAGGCGGGATAGAATTGCGTGTTGAGACTGACTTGAATATTACGCAAACGACAATAATCGAACACTTTTACGTTATGCGTTTGATCGTTGCTCTTTACTGTCTCAATGGTAGCGATAATACGTCTAGTGTATTTTGGCCTCTAAATGCCATGTAAAATGACTACTTTGAAGGTGGCTATGGAATCGCACAGTTTAGAGTATAGTATTGCTCTGGAAATAGGAAACGAACACAGTACTTAACTCAGAGCTATCTTGGGAACCTCATTGTCTGCCACAGCGCATAACTTTCAGAGTCGCGAACGAAACTGTTTGAATCTATAGACTATGTTGTCTTAACCTTTTGCCAAGACGTATTTTAAGTATATGATGAAAGAGATAGTTTCATTGGCTCTTTACTAAAATTGTAGCTGCAAAGCGTTGATTCTCTTGATCGTCTTATCCTGGCACCGGATTCTACAACAAGTAGTCAAGCATACTTAAGAAGCATGGTGCTGAATTTTTTTCTGCCGAGAGTGCAGCGTCTTCGAGCTATGGAACCGCACGACAAAAGTAAAGATTTTTGTATAGTTCTTGGCTTATCTCACGCCTATCTCCGTCGATATGCTAGATAATCTCGTTCACCAGGACACATCTAGATAAAGATTCCTCAAAATGACTCCAACAGCTGCGATTAGTATGGAACAAGAGAACAAACATCTTCGGAAACCCGCAACCAGTCGCGTTCTCGCTATTCTACCACTTACCGTGTGCACGTTCGTAGATATGTTCTAATTTTCATGATTATTCATTAAATTTTATCAGCCAATGCGAACACCTTACTACTCTAAAATTTTGAAGGTCGAAAAAACTACATGAAAACATCGCTATGACGACCTTGAAGTCGTGCATGTACTACATACAAATAATAACAGATATGATTCACAGAAAGATCTACATCTTTCCCTTAGATGAAGGTGCGCAGATGTCAAATAGTCTGCTGACTTGATGAAAATTTATCGATCAAGTTCGTCTTGCAAACGACACATTAACGTCTATGTCATCTCTCATTTGATTCGTTGTAAATCCCTCGCCGAAAGTAAACGGAACCAATCAAAATAGGATATTAAATATTCATGAAAACTAAAAAATATCTACAAGTGTGCCCACGGTCGGTAAGTGGTAACAAATTATAAATGGCGACCGGACGTGGTTTTCGACGATGGAGAACAAAGTGCATTGGAACTTTACAGCAAGATACCTGTCGTGCAAAACCCACGCTATGGCGTTAGAGGCAAGGTAAAATTACCAAAAAACATAGATACATCCATAAAAAGCTACAGCCTCTCTGAAAATGATAAAGAATTTAAGGTTTTTCAAGTGCTCAATACTCATACGATCGCCTTAAGACTTGAACGGCGAGATAATCTAAGATTCTTTTTCTACGAACCCGAGCTTAAAAAGACCAACCATGATTTGTTATGGATCAAAAAGACGGCGACATAAGAATAGTATGGATAAGTGAACAGGTTAACTCTCATCATACATTCTAAGATATAAGCCCCGTCTTTTGAGAGCTATCTTGATCAAATCGTGTGCCCCGGTTCTCAAAAAGTCATCGATAAGCTTTGCACAAGATAACTTACTGGTCGTAAGTCGTACGTCATTTTTTAAAACGGTGCCCTCGTACCACATTGTTTTGCATCGGGATCTATTGAACTTTCCAGGTTAAACGAAGGTTTTGTCCGTGAGAGAAACTTCTCATGCCAGTCATTAGGGACTGGTTCATCGGCGTTTGCACCTTCGGTAAGGTTAAGAATGGCTTGATCTTTTATGAAGGACATGGTAAGGATGCGGATATGAGTTTAAATAGCAATCCATCATGTCGATGTTAGAGACATGTTTTACTAGTATTTCTTCAGTCGTGATCGGTGTGTTTAATTCTTTCTACCCCTGCTTGCTCCAAACGTCATATTCTTTTACTTTGTTCATAATGCTTTTATAAAGGAATTTCTATCTTAATTCTCTCTTCATCTGATCGACGACTTTTATCGTGTCTTTCACTTGTTGAGGCACTAGTGATTTGTCGGGGCAGGCTGCTTTGCGATATTTCAGGTTGGTGCATCGATTGTGGATACGATTGTCGGTATTGTCGAGGTCTTCAAAAAATGTTCGATATCTGCACTCAGAAACCAAGCTTTTTCAATAGCAGTTTTAAAACGTACAATGTGCTTACGTATGACCTTTGTCGTATGACTCTATATATGATTCAGCCTATTCCTCTCAGTAGTCTCCATTCAATTCATCCTACTCATCGATCTTAGTGTTTCAACGGTCAACCGTTCTCGTCATAAACTTAGAACTTATCGTCTGTATACGTATACTTAAGTTCTGTACTAGTACATAAACATTTTCCTGCAGACCTTTCGTGCTTAGCAGTTGTACGTATATGTTTCTCTCTTTTTGTGACCTAATTTACCTTAAAGACTCTCAAGGATAAAACTTTGCCTCACTCGTCTCTAAGCATGCCGATACCCTTCTTGTTCACAACGCTTGCAATCATCGTTGGATGTACAGTTAGGTAGTCCGAGGTGTTTCATTTGTCCTTTTCGTGAAGGTAAACGTTCCCAGTAGAAATCCTGCGCCTGGATCATAAATAAATCTGTCGATGGATTTAAAGAAAAGAAGCCTAGCGTTGTTGTCGTACATCGAATTCACGAATTAGTGTCTTTGGGAGATTCAAGATGCAGCTAAATTGATACAGCGGCTTGTCGATCTTAAGCTTAGTCTTCTTAATAGGTTCTTCGTGAAGATTGGTCAAAACTATAAATACCATTCTCTTGGTCAGCGCCATAAATATCTGTGTCAAAATTGGACTTGGCCACTAGCTTTAGCGTCTGGTTCTCCATAGTCACCAGCATCAAGTCGACCATGTTATGGATGTTTTTGATCGTTTTTAGGTCTTATCTTGTAGCGGAGGTTGGTGTTTAAGTCTGTAATTTTGAGCCATTAAGATTTTTCATATTCGATGATGCCACGAACCGTAGTCGTGCCCATCGAAAGGTACTGCTATGGTCGTCGTGAAACGCCTGTGGATATTCCAAGTTGCATTTGACCATGTACCCATAATGGTCGCCTTCTAAAACATGAGAATCATGTCCAATCTGATCGCTGTAGTTTTTAGCACGTGAGTAACAACACGTCGGAATCGACGTTGATGTTGTGGTAGGCGCGCAGATTCTTGTACGTAAAAGTGTCGACTACTTTCAGAGCAGAGACAAACGATAGACGTGCTTAATTCCTTAGATCTTCGATATTCTAAGAGGATACAATCAACGTGATCCTTCTGCACTCCATCAAATCTTAACACGTTTACATTGATGTCCATGTAATTGTCCGAATGTATACCGGATACACTTAAGTTGGCAAATCTATAAACTCTATTTCCAAATACGTGGTAACCACAGTTTCAGACTAGACGTATGGAGCTACATACTAGGTACTATTCCCATTGGAGGGAATAGCTCTCACAATCTCCACTTGGAATACCATTTCTAGTTTAACTTGTAACGACTTCTTCTATTTGAGACGGTCCTGTGCCTCGGATGGTGAAAAAAGTCTTCCACACTAGACTTCTTGTGCTGTACCCCTTTAGCCCAGCCTCCGTGATGATGCGACTTCTGAGATCGAATAAGTAAGTTATGCGAGTCAAATAAAGGGTTAATAATAAAGAAATGCAAAGCCTTCATTTCATAACTAAATTGCTAGTTCAAGTAGTTTTTTTTATCTTTTGTGCATTCATGGTAAAATAAAAAATGGATCGTCCGCGGTAATACATACAGCAGATAATAGTGAGTGACTTGTTAGAAGAGTACCATCCTCCAAGGTTTTGATGTTCATCAGTCATTCAAACGCAGCTAAAGCAGGACTTGAATGGGAAAATGTTTAAATGATGCAATAGAAAAAAGTCCTTTTGTAAAGCAACTGCAAATCTAATAGATGCCATATAATGTGTGCATTTTTATTAGTTGTAGATAGTCCTCTAAAAAGTTTCTCCTTTCTTACGATCGGAAATCGTAACATGATTGTCACTGCAGCGCATGACTTAATTCAACGAAGAACCCTATTAAAGAAAGTGCATTAAAAGGCTTCTTCTATGAAATCTGCAAACCAATTGAAAAAAAAATTAAATGGAAATATTCTTTGGACGGGTCCTCTACGGCCACCAACTTAGAAGCGACCTCCCTTTTTATGATATTTACAGTGTTAAACCATGTTCATAACACTGAGAACGAAAACTAAAAGTCAATTAAGTTAGTTGCATACAACAAAGAAAAAACGAGAAACTAATGAGTAATAGAGCTGACAGAATAAAATTATTGTACAAAATTAATTATACAAAATGTATTATACAATCAACAATAAAGCAAATTCAATTAATTAAGAAATTAATTATGAATTCAAAAAGTTTGTTGAAATGGTCTTTATGTATGTAACTTTGACAACGAAAATAATATCAACAGAAATTTGTTACATACATCATAGAAAATAATGAATGAATGATTGATTGATTGATTGATTGATTGATTGATTGATTGATTGATTGATTGATTGATTGATTGACGTCCAGAGAGCAGTATTTCAGCTATATTCATGACGAGAACAAGTTAACAAACAATAAATCAACGAAAAAAATGGGGTGGGATGGGGCATGGGGAACACAATTTAGTCTGCCCCTTGCAAAATACGGTTTCGGGTAGGGGTGGAGAATTTAGCCTTCAAAACCAAAATCTTGTTATTAATTAGTACTTTTATTCAATCATCTGTAGATATAGACAAATTATCTATGTAGACTGGTTATCTATATTCACTTAGGCATTTATTTGTATTCCTGATTACTTGAAAGCTTGCCGAGATCATAACAATTATAAGATTTCTGAATGACTCAGCGAAAATGTCTGATCGTATTTGACAGATGGATTTCTCACAACGGATAATTAGGTGTAATTGACAGTGCCATACAACTTTTGAAGAAAGATGCAGGTACAACAAACCACTTTTTGAATAGCAGTGTTCGGTGAAGAAATGGCATAGCATGTAACGTATGAGCTGTGAAATGTAACACCATAAGCTGGTGCTGGTGCATTGATTGTTTTCGATGAAAGGAAAGTTGACAGTTGGAAACTGGATGGAGTCATCATTGACCTTTTCGAAATCCCATAGTCACGTGGTTCTGTGGGGGGAGGGGGTCAGATGATCGACAGTAATCGTGTCTTTCCGTCGAGCATCGTGTGAATATCAAAGAAAAAATACCAACACATTACAATTTCTATAGAATTATTTATTACAGTAGTTCAAATTGTTTCAAAAGATTTAAACACGTATTCCAAACGGGAAACAAACAATCATGTGCATCAACATTGTGAAGAACTTAATAATATTTTCAGAATTTAAAATAAACAACAACAAACAAATGTTAGAAAAGCCGTATTTTTGCAAAACAATCGATACGAAATTATTAACTTTTGTAATTTATCTAAATAAACTGGTGATGATATTTTTTAAAATTAACTGAATTATTTTTTATTATTATTATTACATTTTTCAACATTTCATTTATACGTTTTTTGTTAGTTTTCATGACTTAATATACGACCCAATGTATGTTTTATTCTAAATGTAATAACTGCAATTTTTAAAAAGTTTTACATCAACATTTTTATAAATCTTAAAGATATCAGAGTCAATATCTTTTAATGACTTTACTTTATTATGAAGAAATGTATTTTCCTTCAATTTGCTATTGCATTTTATCACTGATTTTAACGATGTAGACAAATTTTTTTACAACATACATGTTTTTAAAATCTAATTTTCGTATAAAAATCATAATTTAAATTTACATTTTCGCGGCTTATTATGTCGGTCTTTTAATGGTCTTTGATTTTTACCTTTCATCAAAGTGAAGTAAGCAATTAACGTATCGATCCGTCGATACGTCCCAGGTCGCTTCGTCCCCTGGTCGTTCCGTCCCCAGGTCGATCCGCCCCAGTAAAACCAAAGGTAGGGAAAATAAATAAAGAAGGTAGGTAAAATAAAAAAAAACAACATTCATAAGTAGTATTTTTAAGTATGGTAAGTATGGTACGTAGTACACTGGAATTCACTATTTTGATTGCCGAGTATGCATGCGAATTTTGCGACCATGATACAGTTATTACAGATATGGTTGCTTTATTTTAAAGTCTTCTGAAGAAAATGACATTATGTCGACATGTAATTGTAAAACCAAAGGTATGTAAAATAAATAAGAAGGTAGGTATAAATATATAAAAAAGTCGCATTTCTAATTACGCCGATTAGGCATGAAAATATGTGTCCATGATTTAGGATTATTTGCGTTATTTTTTCTTTATTTTTACTGGGACCATACTTGGGGGGGGGGGGGGTCCCAGTCCTCGACCCACAGAGCAGCCCAGCGCGTCCCCGGGTGGCGGATAGGGGAGACCCTCTTATTGGGGGATGTCAGGTCATAATACGGAAAGCCTGACCGCGGACCGTAGTGGGTAACGTGTTTGGAGAGTGCCACTCTCGTTGCACGTTAAAGACCCCTTTTGTAGATTTCGAAAAAGAGTAGGCTCATTGTATCACGCTTCAAAAGGCTAAATTTTCCGCCCCTACCCAAAACTCCATACTTTTCCAGTGGCAGTCAAAATTGTATTCACTGTGACCAATCCCACCCCCATTTTCCATTGAAATACTGTTTGTTTACTTGTTACCGTCCTGTTTACTTGTTCCCGTCCTGAATATAGCTGAAATACTGCTCGCTGGACGTAAAGCAGACATCCAATCAATCAATCAATCTTTATTTTTACGTATTGTTACTTCTTCAACTACGGTTTTATGTGTACGTTTAATTGAATTGTAATTATTATTTAGTATTGATCTTTTTTACACCTGTAATTTGTAACCAACATTTGACACGTGTCAGATAATAGTATAATAAAACGGTAGAGACAGTAGGAAAAATGTTATTTCTTTATTATATTTAATATTGATAACAATTAAAATCATAAAAAAAACATAAAAAGCATGATAAGAAACATAAGTTTTTCAAAGTTCACTCGCTGTCACTTGTCTCAATATCCGCTGGCGTAGGGAATGCTAGGGTATACAGATACCCGACGGCTCTAAGAAAACTGGACTTTGTCATCATCTTCCCCTGGTAATCTTCCCATTGGGTCCGTAGCCGCTGGGAGCTTCTTTTGTACGAAGATCGCTGCCACCTGATACGGTACTCCTCAACCAGTTGGAGCGTCCTGGTTACAGCCTTGGCTTCCTTAAGCAATGCTGTAACCAGCTTATAAAAAGGCAGCTTTGCTCCATGGGACTTGATGGAGAGTCTATTGTGCCAACCTGTAAATAAAAATAAAATGAATGTATTATAACTATATTATTATTTGTTTGTATACTGTTTTCATTTTATTTCTTTTTCATCTCTGTAGAGAACATGAACTATTAACATTTTGCCAGTTTAAGAATATAACAATAAAAATGCTAATACATACAATGGTGAACATGCTAGAAAGTATAAATATACATTCTGTGTCATTGTTGGTTCTAACAGTCTGCATAAAGACACTCCACTCGTGTATAGCATACACTGGGCCCTGGATCCAGGTATTGTTGACATAGTGCACCAGTTACTGCATATGTTGGTTGTTTGCTGGCACACACTCCTGTTGTAGTTGTTGGAAAGTTGGTGTGATGTGAGCTGCTGGCAGGTAGGGCAAAGCTATCTTTTGTCTGTTAATCGCGCTGTTGACAGTAATAGCTATAACACTTTGTGCAATTCCTGCTATGGAGTGATATCGAGAACCTTGCAGTTTGTAAACAAATTGAAAGGCTTGAATGGAAATGACAGTCAAAATGAAAGGTGATTAATATGTTAATTATTAATGTTTACTATCTGCGACGCTGGCTTTTGTTTAGCCGCTGTGATTTGACAACGAAGTCGAGCTATACTCCCATATACTGTATAGTATACCTCACGGTATCGATCTATTCATTCATTGTATCGATCTATTTATTAATCCACCCACTTATTTTCGTCAACCATAAATAACATAAACAAACTTATCTCGGTTTCTTTCTTTGTAATATCTACTGAGTCTCTCTATCTCGCAAATATCTGATTGTTATCATATGTAATGCCATAAAATGTATAATTACAATAAAGAGCTATTAAAATTGAAAAATGTTTTAATTTACTAATGGATTTTTAAAAGTAATAAACAACTAATCCTAATTCTTATCAGTTTGATTTGTTGGTACCAGATATATATTTTTGTCATACTATTGATTAAGTGACTGCTCAAAGCCGCGCATGCAGTGTACAATAAATTTGATGAGGAAAATGGATGGACTGATTTTAGCCATATCTACTTTGTACTTTGTTTTTTGTGTTTTTTCTTCTATGTTACCTGGGACTAGTATAACTAATTGGTTTTTCTATTGAAACTGGATTTTTCCAGATATGTTAAAGCAGTCACAAGTCACTCTTTTGTCTGAGGAAGGTTGCCCTTTGTATAATTATAGGTCTGTTAGGGTTTTATCTATATTTTCAAAAGTATATGAAATTTTTTTAGAAACTTAAATAAATTAGTATTTTGATGCTATATTTCATCCATATTTAAGTGCTTTTCGTAAAGGTCATATTATTGTCGGATCACACTACTAAGACTTCTAGAACATTGACGGGCAGCTCTAGATAAAAATTATTACATTGCTGTAATATGTACATGTATGATGATTTGTCTAGCTCAAATGAAGAACTTTTGAAACTTGCCAAGATTCCCTCCCTGCATATAAGACACCAAAAGAACTATGACAGTGGAAACTTTTACATTACTAAATAGTTTAGCTCCTGTTTGTCTACAAGATCTTGTTGTTTTAAAATCTCATAAATATACTTTCAGGTATATTTATGTATTAGAAATACCCCAAATTAAAACCAGCACACACGGTAAGAAAAGCTTTCGCTTTGCTGGGCCACTCTCTGGAACAGCCTTCCAGACCATTTCAGGACTTAAAATAGCTTTTCTTGCCGTTTGCAGAAGCTCTAATAGCTTGGGAGTTGAAAACATTATATGTCGCATCTCGTCCACATGAATGTCACCAACAACAATGTATAACTTATAATGTATCAAATAACTAATTGACGTATTGATGTATAACTTATAATGTATCAAATAAAATCAGATACTATATTCTTAAAGACAAACCTTTACTGTATATGCATAACCGTCACTATAAACTTCTTGAAGCGGCACTTGGAGTCGTGTTCCTCCACCTCAAATGCCACAGGACGGTCTGGTAGTATGCATTCTGGTAGCTCTGGATCTTCAACAGGCTCCTCTGGCTCAATTGCAGCTGTAATGTTGAATGAGTAATCTGCTAGTTGTGGCTCCGGCTCTGGGTCTAGTTCTGGCTCCGGTACTTATCTACTTGTGGCTCCGGTAATGGGTCTGCTTGTGGCTCTGGCTCGGGCTCATTTAGGTCATCTAAGTCAACTGCCTCGGCACATTCACAACAGTGAAATGTATGATCATTATTTTATCTGCAGATTACTCTGTAAATAAACTGGGTAATTCTCGTGTTGCAAGTCCTATGTTGCCACTTGCAGGGGCGGATCCAGGAATTTGTGTTATGGGAGGCGTAAAAGGTCAGCGAGGGGTCTGGGGTACGGGAATCTAAGCATTTGGTAGCCATCCAGAAACGTTTACTCGTTTTCTCTTCTTCTTCTTCTTCTTCTTCTTCTTCTTCTTCTTCTTTCGGTATAGAACAGGAGTCGGTATCGACTGTTTTAAGTTCTGCGGGACTTCATACTACCCAGACACAAACAGTAGTCATCCCAAGGACTAATTACAATAAAACATTCCAAAATTTACATCTAAAATTATATACATGGGTCGACTGGATCTAGCATCTGACAGAGCCAACCATAAGGTTAGCCCTGAAGTCCTCAATGGAGCATGCCATGGTTGTTGCTGCAGGTAGTTTGTTCCAGTCTACTACTGTTCTAATTAAGAAAGAATTTCTGTAGATGGTGCTGTTGGTCCTTTCTTGGTACAATTTATGTTGGCCTCTTGTTCTACTGTCCCCACTTTGGATGTACTGTTCCTTGGAGATGTCCACAAGGTTGTGTTGGATTTTGTACATCATACATAGTCTGTTGTCTCGTCTACGGGCTTCCAGATTTGCCAACCTAGAGATTCAACCATGCTGGAGACGCAGCCTGGTGTTCTAGTGCTGTAGTCATTTACAACAAAGCGTGAAGCTCTTCTCTGGACATTTTCCAATGCTCTGATTTGACTATGGTTGGTAGGATCCCACACTGTAGATGCATATTCCAATGCGGGTCGGACTATTGATGTATAACTAGTCTCCCTTACTCGTCTTGGGCAATCTTTGAGGTTCCGTCTAATGAAGCCTAGTGTTTTGTTTCCTTTGCTGACCACATTATCCACATGTTTATCCCAAGTTAGATTGCTGGTTAGTGTTACTCCTAAGTATTTACTTGCATTCTCTATCTCGAGGGTGTGACCGTGGAGCTGATATTGGGTCTGCTGTATAGGCTTTGCTTTGCTAGTAGTTATCCTTATAACGGTGCATTTTGATGGGTTGAAAGCCATCTGCCAGTTTCTCTCCCAAGTTTCCAGAGCTGTTAGATCTTCTTGGAGTAAGGTTCTGTCATGATCGTTGTTGATTTCTCTGAAAAGGATGGTGTCGTCTGCGAAGAGTCTGGTCTGTGCGTGTTTAACAGTTTCTGGCATGTCGTTGATGTACGCAAGGAATATTAAAGGACCTAAACTGAGCCTTGGGGAACGCCTGACATGACTGGAGCGGATGTTGACTTTGCACCTTCTAGTACTACGTTTTGGTTTCTGTGTGTTAAAAAATATTCTATCCAGTTGATGGTTTTACTGTTCACTCCGTAGTATTTGAGTTTGTGTAGTAATCTTGAGTGGGGAACCTTGTCGAAAGCTTTTGCGAAATCAAGAAGTATTATGTCTACCTGGGAACCTTTGTCCAAGCGTCTAGCTATCTCCTGTACAGTGACGATGAGTTGAGTTTCACATGATCGCTTGTTTCTAAACCCATGTTGAGCATCTGATAAAATTCTGTTGTTGTCGAAGTGTTTCATTATGCTGCTGTAGATGATATGTTCTAGGATTTTGCAGGAAATTGAGGTTAAGGAGACCGGGCGATAGTTGGCTGCTATGTGTCTTTCCCCTTTTTAAATATAGGGACCACCAGAGCCTCTCGCCAATCTTGTGGGACTTCTCCAGTCTCAAGGCTGAATCTGTATATATATGTAAGTATTGGTGCTAGTTGGTCAGCTGCTGCCTTAAGTATAAAAGCTGGAATATCGTCTGGTCCAGATGCCTTATGAGGCGTTTGGTTCCTAAGAAGTTCCTGTTCAGTGATGTGTATGTTCTTCATAGTTGTAAAGTGGCTAGGTCCTTTATCTGGGATGTTTGCTAGGTCTTCTTGTGTAAATACCGACTGGAATTGGTTATTTAATATGTTGGCTTTACTTTTGTTGTCGTTTCGTAAAAAACCATTCTTTAAGGTGGGCTACTCCAGTGAATTCCTGGCCTTTGCTCTTTATGTAGGTCCTAAATTTCTTTGTATTTTCATTGTTACATACAACTTCTGTCATGTATTCTTTGTTGGCATTTCTTATTTCCCACTGGACTTCTTTTTGGAGTCGTCTGTATCTGTCCTTGTCTCTCTTTTTACCTGTTTCCTTGCTTTTGTATGGGATCTTTGTTTCTGGCTGATTTTGCGTCTTATTCTGGTATTAATCCATGGGTTAGAGTGCTTTGGTTTTGTTGTTTTAGTTGGGACTATTTTTTTCCATTATGTCGTGTATGGTGTCTTTGAAGTTTGTCCAAATACTTTCGATGTTGTCTAGTTGTTTTGCTTTCATCGTTTTCTCATATGTTGTGATGTCTTCTTTTATTTTGCTGATGTCTGCTTTTTTCCACAGGAATATCTTTCGCTGAGGTGGTTTAGGTTTTAATGGTTGGCAGGCTATGTCTAATAATACTATATCATGGTCGCTATTTCCAATGGATGGTATTGGTTTGCATCGTTGTTTGTAAGATGGATGTGTTGTGAAGATGACATCTAAGGTGTTTTCCTTTCGTGTTGGAAAATCTACCAGTTGTTCCAAGCTATTGTCCGCAACAGAGTCTAGGTAGGCTTGATTCATTCTTAGTGGGTATTGATTGGTCTGTATTGATGTATCCTCCCAGTCGATGTCTGGTAAGTTGTAATCTCCTCCTATAATGAAGATGTCTCTTTTGCTTTTGTTTCTTAGAGCTGATGCTTCATCTTTATACTGGTTGGTGATTTGTTCGTCTGTGTGAGATGGAGGCCTATAGTAGGTTGCAACTCTTACTCTTTTCTGTCCTTGTGTTCTAATTGTTCCACTTATTAGCTCTAGTTTGTTACTTTTAACAATGTTGCCAAGCTGGAGTTCTTTTCTGGATGCTATTAACACCCCTCCATGTGGGTCTGTTGGTCTATCTCCCCTCTCTACATCAAAATTAAGGTAGTCTGGAAATATTTCACTGTTCTTTATACTCTGATCTAACCAGGTCTCTGTACCAAGTATAATATCTGCATCAGTGGTCTCAACGATTGTCTCAAGCATTTTTCCTTTCTTTCGCAGGCTTTGAAAATTGATATTGAGTATTCTGATGAACTTCCTGTTCTTATTCTCTTTTGGTATATGATTGTCTGCCTTTGGTGAAGATGTTAGGATAGGTGGGCCATCAATTCTTGATGGTGAGCATGGAGAATATAGGGTACTGTTTGAGTGTATGCTGGAACCTGGTGTTGATATGAGAGATGGGTCAGATAAGCTGTCCGCTTGTGATGGTTGGGTTGATAAGTTTAATGATGTTTGTTGACTTGTTGCCTGATCAGGGATATCATAAATAATAGTTGATTCTCATTTCTCCTCCTTTTCTCTCGTTTTACCCCCCCCCCTCTTTCTCTCTCTCTCTCTCTGTTTTAGGGGGGAGAGGGGCGTACGCCCAGTACGCCTTTCCTTGATTCCGTGCCTGACTTGTGACAAATGTCACACTCAAGCACTTGCTATCGACGTGTAACCTCTCTAAAACAAAACTGGCATGGATACTCTATTTTCAGAGTGATCATGCATGTTGCAAACCATTTTATATATCCAACGATTTGGAGTCCCAATTAATATTTTCTTTTTGAGAAATTTTTGAGCTCACTGAATGTTTTCTTTAAAATTTTGATGTACAGCATAAAAAAATTGTCTTTTTTGTAACCTTTTTTATGTTAAAGTCAGCTTGAATGCAGAGAAAATCATACAAAGCATAGCCTACAGTTGTTAAGCAAACAATTTAAAAATAATCAAAGGGAATTTACCCCTAGTGCACTGATCAGAACTGTTATCATCACTTACTGAATTAAAAACACTATATTTTGTTTATTTAATTATTAAACTTATTTTAATTAACACTTTTTCACTTTTTCTCACTTAAAAACAGTTAAATTAAATTAAATATAGTAATATACTTATAACTTTTTTACTGGGGACGGATCGTCTGGGGCCCGAATCGACTAGTTGATGGATCGTCTGGGGCCCGAATCGACTGGGGCCGGATCGACCTGGGGACGGATCGTCTGGGGTCCAAATCGACTGGCGCCGGATCGACCTGGGACGGAACGACCTGCCACCAAATTTTGCAGTATTTCAGCTATTCATGACGAGAACAAGTTACCAAAAAATTAAAATTCATTTTTGAACTTAAAAGGAATAAAGAGAAGAATATTATGACTGCCGCTGAAAAAATATGGAATATTTAGTAGGAGCGGAAGTTGCTATAGTTGAACATGTTAAATAGCATAATACATTTACGAACCTTTGTCGGGATCGCTATACTCGAATTATCATCCACCTGATTTACGACAATTTGAACAATTTACGGCAGCATGTCACGAAGCGGACGATTAATTTTGCAGTCTGACTGGAACCAAGTTTTGAAGTATATACTGTTGTGTAATGCCAACAATTAGAATACATTTTAAGCAAAAAGCACATAATGATATTCCAACAATAATAACAATAATTTATAGAGGTTTAAACAGACTATTACAGACCACAGACACAGGCACTTGTTTTAGAAAAAAAATTACCCCTATACTCTAATATAACAGAAAAAAATTACCCCTATACTCTAATATAACAGAAAAAAATTACCCCTATACTCTAATATAACAGAAAAAAATTACCCCTATACTCTAATATAACAGAGTTATATTAGAGTATAGGGGTAATTTATATGCGTGCGAAGTGAAGCTCACTAATGTACAGAGTCTGCCAAATTGCACGAGACCCAAAATATGATCATTGAAAAAAATCCTGGGCTACTCGGAATGCATTGGGAATTTACGAAAATACCGCGTCTCAGCGAGACCCAGTATTTTCATTTTTTTTTTACACACGGCTAAAATTAAAGTGCTTATTTTTGAAATTACCACAAAAATGTCAGACAAATTTTTTCAATCTGAAATGCTGTATTTGAAACTGAGTTTGTGACGTCACCAACACATTGTTGCATTTTTTACCTCACCTGACCCGAATGGTCATGTGAGCTATTGCCATCACTTGGCGTCCGTCATAGTCGTCATTAACTTTTCTTCAAAAATCTTCTCCTCCAAAACCACTGAAGGGATTGCTTTGAAACTTTGCACACATCATCAGTAAAATGTCCTCTACCAAGTTTGCACAAATCATGGCCTCAGACCAACCAACATGGCCGCCATGGCTAAAAATAGAACAGGGGGGGGGGGGTCAAAATACAGTTTTTTGCTTATAGCTCAAAAAGTATACCAGATACAGGAAAACCAAAGAGACCTTCCTTCTTCTGCATCTAAAGCTCTACAAAACACTTCATTGGGTCAAAGTTGTATGATGACTCCTTGTAGGAGTTATTGCCCTTTAATTGTCAAAATTGATGATTTTTGCCATTTTCCCTCAAAATCTTGAAAATTATTAGAACTAGAGAAACAGTTAGCATTGCTTAATTGTTCTGCTCTATGAGGGCTACAAAAATGACTTCAGGGTCAAGATTGTCTGATTAACCGTTTAAGAGTTATTCCCCGTGAACTGTGTTTTTTAATCGGTTTTAATTGATTTTTTAAAATCTTCACCTCTGAAACAACTGAAAGTACAGCTTTGAAACTTTGTACACATCATCCGTCAAATGTCCTCAATCAAGTTTGCACCAACCATGGCTGCAAATTAACCAAAATGGCCACCATGGCTAAAAATAGGCCGGAAAGGGGGGGGGGGTAAAATACAGTTTTTGGCTTATATTTAAAAAAGTGTAACAGATACAGAAAAACCGAATAGACATGCCTTCATCTGCATCAAAAGCTCTACCAAACACTCCATTGTGTTGAAGTTGTATGATGACTCCTTATAGGAGTTATTGCCCTTTAATTGTCGAAATTGATTATTTTTGACATTTTTGCCTCAAAATCTTGAAAATTATTAGAACTAGAGAAAAAATTAGCATTGCTTAATTGTTCTGCTCTAAGAGGGCTACAAAAATGACTTTAGGGTCAAGATTGTCTGATGAACCGTTTAGGAATTATTCTCCTTGAACATTTTTTTAATCATTTTTACTTGATTTTAAAAAATCTTCTCCTCTTTAACCAATGAAAGGACTGCTTTGAAACATTGCACACATCATCTTTAGGACGTCCTCTACCAAAATTGTGCAAATCATGACACCTGACTACCTACATAGCTACGTTGGCTTAAAATAGAAAAAATGAAAAAAAGGGGGGGGGGGGGGGGTGAGTCGAGAGAGTTTTCGACTGATAGTTAAAAAAGTATAATAGGTACAGCAAATTTGAAGTGAACCTCTGTTCTCCCTCTAAGCCTCTAAGAAGTGTTAGGCGATTCCTTATAGCAAAGAAAAGCTGGATAAAAAGGGGTTGTTTGGTTTCAGGTTCAGGTGAGCAATACAGGCTCCTGGGAGCCTCTAGTTTTCTTTCTTTTTCATTATTATTCATGGTATGCAATATCAAACAGCACATACTTAGTACATGTAATCTTTATCATTAATCATGAAAAAAACACCAGATGTAGGGACTATTTTTCTATCTACTTCAGTAACTTGTAGCCGTACAAGGTATTCACAAATAAAAATAGATCAACAAAAATATTTGTATATGTGTAGACATAACCTTCATTTATGAGTTCTTGTATCATAATATTCCTAACAGTTTGTTATGAACATGCCATGTTTATCTGAGCAAATTTCCAATGAAGATAGATAGAATAACATTACATTAAACCCAGAAATAATTCTTCTGTTCAGCACTTCCACTTGGAAAAAGTTGTGCTGATTGCTTCATGGGACACCCATCTACAGACCTTATCATGATGTCAAGAATTACTATACATCTTTATTCTTTCAAGTGAATCTCATATACTTATCAAAGAAAATTGTTAAAGTACAATACTCTTTGAAAGAACTGAAGTTTGAAACCAATTAAAAGTGTTTGTTTATCAAAAAAATTACTATTTTTAATTATGGGACATTGTACATCACCTTTCTTGGTTGTTCACTTCCGGTAATTAGTCACATCTGGTAAATAAACAAATGGTGCGTAATACATTTGGAAGACTTAAATCGTTTGAAAATATGTTAAATACAGATATTGTTTGCCGTTTTTTACTGATAAATTGATGGGTGAAGTATTTGGACCAGATTTACAAGTATCTTATGTGAACCATCAGGCGACTTAAGAGAAATGACAGGGCGACTTCCACTTTGCTTTTGAGGCGCTTTAGGGCGACTTCAGGTCCTAGTAGGGCGACTTTGTCACCCACTCTGCCCAGTGTGGTGAGCCCTGTATATATGTTTGTTTGTTGTATCTGTAGGTTAATTAAATATTGATAAATGTGAACATACATGTACATGTACTGCTTCAAATTATGTACATTATAATTTTTTGTAGAGAAAGAGGGGAAAAGGTTTGGATCACTTTTAAGCCTTTAAGTAAGTAAATAAAATTTGGACTGATATGAAACAAATGCTGGTCTTTTGGTATTTAGCAATATTTTTATTGAAAAAATAATTGTTACTGTTATAAATATGTAATGTATGAGCTTCAGTATAAAAGTTTAAAGTTTGATTTGTGGAACTAACAATACACAAGGTTGTATGTCATATTACTAGTTCCTTCAATATTTTCAAAGAAGATAAATATTTTATTTGTTAAGGTATTAAATTTTTATTATATTATTTTTTACCATTGAATTCTTCAATTTTTTGAGATTATAAATTTTTAGTTCTAGACTGAATCTTTATAAATGAGTGCAAAGCAGAGTTTTTTTCTTTGTTTGATGGTGTTTAAAGCCACTTTCAGCAATTTTTCAGCTATATCATGTTTTCATTGGGGGAGGAAGCCGGAGTACCCGGAGAAAACCCCCTACCTGCGGTAGGAAAACTAGCAATCCTTGCCATTGGAGTCGAGTACACCCTGCCTGCAGTGAGAATCGAACCCTCAATCTCAGACCATGTGATCAATAGTAGACGAACAACAGGCAGGGTGTACTCGACTCCAATGACAAGGATTGCCAGTTTTCCTACCGCAGGTTGGCCTGAATATAGCTGAAATATTGCTGCTCGGGCGTTAAACACCATTAATCAATCAATCAATCCTACCGCAGGTAGGGGGTTTTCTCCGGGTACTCCGGCTTCCTCCCCCAATGAAAACATGATATAGCTGAAAAATTGCTGAAAGTGGCTTTAAACACCATCAAACAAACAAATCTCCACGGGAAAACCTTAATCTCAGAGGGAAAACCTTAATTTCCCCGGGACAACCTTAATTTAAAAAACCAACACTTAATTTTAACGGGATTCCTTAAAAAATTAAGGTTTTCCCCCGGAGATTAAGGTTTTCTGCGGGAATTAAGGTTTTGGTGTTCGTAGTGTGTTATACCTGTTAAAACAGCAGACATAAGATTTTGTTCTAAGTGTACAATTTTTATGTATTTAAGATTTTTGATTGTTTTTTTTCAAGAGTACAGGCTACCCTAATTTCACAGTTAGGGCATGGTATTTCAATATTTTCATAGTGATACAACCTGATTTGTTAATACAAAGAAACACACTGCATAAGAAATAAATACAAATTAACTTGACATGTTATATAATAATGGAAAAATAACTGACTTTATTCTGACAAGTAATTATAAGAGTTATTTCCCTTAAAATAATTTCTCTTTTATCTTTTTAGAACATGAAATAGTTCTTGCTATGCTTTACAAATTCTATTATTAACAACAATAAAAAATTAATCAAGTAATGAAGTATGAAAAATAGCCGTTACATTAACATGAAGAAAACGCTCACAATTATCTTGAGTAATCATGACTTCAATTACATGTTATGTGATTGGTAATATTGTAGTTTAATTAATATTATTCAATAATTAATGTAAATATCTGAAAGAATTTGAGCTTGTGTGTTTTCAAATTTGTGAATTTAGATAAGAAGCTTCTGTGATTTCAGATGAGTAGCTTGGCCATTATTTGAAAGAATAATAAAAACTTTTTACAGTCACAATACAATGATCTGTCAGGTATTTTCTACTTATTGCTACATCTATTCCAAAAAAGATAACGGCTGTTTAGAAAACTGCTTCAATTTGTTTTCTTTAAAGCTCTTAATCAGAAAGAGCTGGACATTTAAATTGCAGCTATTCATGCATGACATGGGTAACGCTAAACTTCTAATTTTGAAATTTGTCATAGGGTACAATGCAGGCAGAACAAGTTAGAAGACTAAAGTTACCTCAGTCACACATGAGTGGCACTTTTAGTCTAGTAATAAGGTAACTTTAAAGTAATCTTAGAAAAAAATCATTTGCACAATTCTCTAGATGTGAAATCCTAAACTAAGATTAAATTGACTTTAGACATAATTGCCCAGGGGATTATTTGTTTTTTTGTGATCCCCTATTCTAGTAACTGATTCAAGGTCTCTTGAACTTCCAGTTAAATGTTGTTATAGCTCAAAAGATATTCTGCTTATAGTTCCATATTTGTACAGATAATCCCAGTGTACATGGAGAATTACAGTGCCAAGGACTGTCAACAGAAGGTATACCATTTCTTACGGGATCAGATGGTTTTATAGTACAACATGTTACAAAGGTAATTTTAAAACTTTCAGAAATTCCCCACATATTTTTTGTCAGGTTACGTGTAGTGCAAACCTGGGTTATAGTATGGTGAAGTTGAGCAGTTGGGTGTGTGAGGAAAATAGTTATCTATTTTGTGTAATCAACTCCACCTACAGTTTTCAACCCATATTTCTGAAACTTCACAAAAAGTTTGCACATGAACTGAAGTTGTGCACCTGTAATTATGGAAGTGTTCAAGGATTCAATTTTCAGAACATTTACCGAGCTGTTAAGGTAGTGCATCTACTATATTTTGATAACCTGATCAGTCAACACTGAGTTATGGGTTCTAGTCTCACTGCGGGCAGGGCGCACTTGACTTCAATCTTACTTGACAAGGATTGGGGGTTTTCTTCATGATATAGCTGAAAAATTGCTGAAAGTGGCAGTTCACCATCAAACAAACAGAACATTTGCAGAAGACTGTACCTATTTTTGTCATCAACTTCTCCTACATGTACAATTTTCAACCCAGATCTCTGAAACTTGACAGAAACATTGCACATGTATTGAAGTTGTGCACCAGTTATTACAGAATTGTTGAAGGACTTTTTTTCTAATTTTCCAGACTTGGGAACTTAGTCAATTTTCAGAACGCAGTATCTATTTTGTGTAATTAACTCGTCTGGCCATTGCAGACTTTTGCAATGTGTTTAAATGACAAAATAACAAACTTTTAAATGTGTTTGCATGTTCACACATTTTAAAGATTCCAACTACAGACTATATTTTAATCATTAATTATTTACTAGTAATTTTATTGATCCAGGACAGATAACTCTTACAAACGGTCAATCAAAATATATGACTAAGGAAGACCTCAACAAGGTCTACTTTATGATAAAATAGGAGATCGGCACTCAATATAATGTCAGAAATTAGAATATGACCTTAATCTTGGCATTTTGACCTTTTTAAAGTCAAGGTCAAATCATGATCAGGTTCAGGAATGGTGCACTCTCAACTTGCAATATAACACTGAAAAACTATTAAGATATAAAATCCAGCTTTTAATCTGTAAAACAGTGTCACAATTTTTCACTGGCTATTTTGGAACAACTGTCATTGCAAAATATTTCGGTTTCAAATATATGTGCTCACAAATTTGTTCTGTGTCAGGGGAAATAACTCTGTAAGAGGATCAGTGTGCCAGGGTTAACTGTGAAAGTGTACATTGTAATGTCTAACCAGTCCATACTACAAAATATCATTATAACATGTCATGAAACAAAAGCTATGCAGCAAAAAAGAAAACTTGGTGAAAAAATCTGATCTGTAAACAGACAATAACATGGAGGCTTACCACTCTGGAAGTAGAAAACTGCAAAATATATGCTCATGCATATTTTGTTGCATTTGTTTACTGTCAAAATAAACTATAATTATTAATTTCTTTCTTTATTTCAGAAGTCAGTCACTGTAACATACAAAGATGGCACAGAAGAGTACACCAGGAAATTTGTAGCACCACAAGTAGAATTTACTTCCATCCACACATTACAGAAAAGTGTAGGTTGTCAGTGAAGTATAATGTGAAAAGCTTACTATTCTGATTACAATGAATGATCAGTTTAAAACACACAACATCGTTTATATATCTGTTTTGACATGCAATTTATGTATGGACAAAAGGTCGACAACTTGCCTTTAACAAACATTTATATTTTCGGCATGAAAAATTCTACATATCTCATTAGTGTTTTAATTCCTTTAAATCATTTTGGATAAAAAGAATTACATTTTGTTAAAACAAACATTGGCAACTGGAGATCAAGAAGTTTAATAAATACAGATATTAAATTAGCTTCAACTGTAATTGTAAATAGAAAAAAGCAGTGTTCACTAATTGATACCCCCCTTCCCTTTTGTCAATAACAAAGTCCAAGTTTACTATGGATAACCCAAATATCATTCTTATCATAATGTTAAATATCAGGTGCACAATTGCACTCTGTGACAAAGATTCTCTTTAAGTTTCATCAAATTTCATTCAGTAGTGTAGGATACTTGTGCATTATATAAAATGTAATGGACGGATGGACAACCCCATATACCCCCCTCAAATGGGGGGAATAATAATAAACTATTGTTAACATGAATCTTAAGTGAGACTCGAAAACTAAAAAGGTTTTATAAAATGAAGATTTATAGGTGAGAACACACTGCTGTTGTATGATTTGATGCATTATCTTGACCAAAATAACAAAACAGGCCTATTACCTGGGTACTTACAGTAGATTTTGAAAATAATCATTTGACTTTATTGAAGGAAAGTTATTTTTCAAGTCACTGTTAAGTTTTAACTTTGGACAATCTTTTTGTAAATGGTTTGTAATTTTTTATTTAAAGGCAAAGAGCTGTATTCTAAATAATGGTAACTTGTCAAATTTTTTTCTCTCTTGAAAGAAGCTGTCTGCATGGCAACCTCCTTGCACCCTTTCTGTTCATTATTAGTGTAGAACTTTTGAAAATTGAAGGTTAATAAAAATATTCATGGCCTTCTTATTAACAATGTTGTTTTAATAAGTCAGGATGCTGATGATATATTTCTTGTGTTAGATGGAAGTGAAAAAATTTTTAAGGAGGCACTGGGGGGTTTTGAGTCTTTTCATAAGGTTTCTGGTTAAAAATGATACCATCAAAAACATAAGCTGTTTGGGTGGGACAACAAGAAATATTCAGATCTTATTCTTTGCCTAAATGATTCCTGTATAATTTATGATCTTTGACAAAATTTTCAGTTTTTACAATTTAACATGCAAACTAGAAGAGCTAGAAGGAGATTGTAAATGACAAAAATGGTCAACAATACAAGTCCTACAATTCAGTTAATTGGTCTGAAATTGTCAAATGACTCCTTATAACAATTATTGCCATTTAATGACGATTTAAAACAAAATTACAAAATTTTGCCTTTGAAATAAAAACTGTAATACCTAGTGTAAAAAATGTGTATAGCAAAAATAATCAGAACAAAGCCTACAAATTATATTGTTTTAAAATTTTCAAATGACTTCTAATAGGAGTTATTGCCCATTAATAACACTTTTGGTCTTGCCTGCGGTGATAGTGGCTGAAGTGGAGGCATATATATGCGACTCTGCAGCAGTGGCATCAACAATATATCGCCTTCCTAAAAATGATGAATTTAGACAAAATATTTAGTTTATGTTTTATAAATTAAAGTATATCACGCCTAGATTAAAACTGTAAATTACTAAATTAATCTAAAGGACAAGGATGGCACATGCCTTATAGGAGTTACTGTGCTTAATCCTAGTTTTTTTATGTTTAGTTTTTGCCTATTAACTTGAAAGCTATAACAACTAGACTAAAACTGTAAATTGCAAAAATTTAAAAAATAGTTAAATTGCTACACAGAATCATTTTTGTATGAAATAAAGCTCAAGAATACAGACTTCCATATGTTTTTAAAATTCATAGTGAAATCATTAATTACTTAAATATAATGAATAAAGTTGAATTTCAGTATAAAGTCATGTGGTATCTGTCACTTGAGCAGTATGTAGCAAAGAAAACAAAACCTTGTTTGCATTTGAAAAGGCATGGGCCCTTTGGATAATATTTTTATTGACATACTACATGCTTTGTGGATTAGATTAATATTAATGTTAACTTATAAAGCTTTAATGTAAGGAACAAAGTTTTAGTGAACAAATTTGAATGCAAGTGAATGGTGAGTGAAAGTATTTGTTACCAATAAATAAATATAAATGTAAAATTTTTTGCCTTTTCAAAAAAGTTCAAAAAATGTAGTCAAGGCAATTATTAGTTTTGAATTACACTCTGGTTATTTGGTGCTGTAGGGGAATTGTTAAAACCTGACTGTTGAAAAACAAATTTTTAAAAATGATATCTGAGAGCTAATGATAGTTTATTTTTACATTAGGTCACTTCAGTAGATGTAACACTTGGTGGATTGGGAGTGTCTGCTGACAGTGAGGGGAAGTTAAAAGTCTGGCAGACAAACAGTGGAGAAGTCAGGGTATGTAGGTTATTGGGAGTGTCAGCTGACAGTGAGGGGAAGTTAAAAGTCTGGCAGACAAACAATGGAGAAGTCAGGGTATGTAGGTTATTGGGAGTGTCTGCTGACAGTGAGGGGAAGTTAAAAGTCTGGCAGACAAACAATGGAGAAGTCAGGGTATGTAGTTTATTGGGAGTTTCTGCTGACAGTGAGGGGAGGTTAAAAGTCTGGCAGACAAACAATGGAGAAGTCAGGGTATGTAGGTTATTGGGAGTGTCTGCTGACAGTGAGGGGAAGTTAAAAGTCTGGCAGACATACAATGGAGAAGTCAAGGTATGTAGGTTATTGGGAGTGTCTGCTGACAGTGAGGGGAAGTTAAAGTCTGGCAGACACACAATGGAGAAGTCAGGGTATGTAGGTTATTGGGAGTTTCTGCTGACAGTGAGGGGAAGTTAAAAGTCTGGCAGACAAACAATGGAGAAGTCAGGGTATGTAGGTTGGCAGTTGGGAGAAATAGAAATCAACTTTACCTGCAACTTTCAACCCAGATACATGAAACTTAACAAAAAGCTGAAGTTTAGCATCAGCTATAAAAAATGTCCAGACTTGGAACTTGGTCTTTTTAGCAAATTGTACAGAAAATAAATATTTCATAAAATCTACATCTTCTACAGCTTTCAACCCTGATCCCTGAATATTTATAGAAAGATTAACACATATTTAAGTTGTGCACCTGTTTTATAAACATTAATTTTTTTCATAATTTTTGCAGACTTTGGAACATTCATTTTCCAGCTCTTTTAAGGATATTTTACAAAACACTAAACCTATTTTGTGTAATCGACTTCTCCTTCAGTTTGTGTCACAGATTCCTGAAACTTCATAGAAAGATTGCAAACATCAGGGTTCCTACACAACCCTAAAAATGGTAAAAGTCCAGGAATTTCATAAAAAATCTTAAACATCCAGGAAAAAGCCAGGAATTTTTTTACATGGAAAAGTTATCTGGATTCCACATTTACATGACCCATTTATATTACAAGGTTTTGCTGTCTCATTGTTACCTTTAAAGGGTCAAGATATTTTGCAGCTTAGCCTTCAGTCAGGATATATCTATTAGGACATGACATCTCTAGGGCCCTTTAAGTAACAGTATTCCAAATAGTATTTCATTTTGGTTATTGAACCTGATAAATGTTGCACCATTTGATAAAAAACTTTGAATGAAATGTTCTTGAGGTTTAAACGAAATCCTTGGTGGGAACCCTGAAACATATTATAGTTGTACATCTGCTTTTATGTAATTGTTTGAGGAATTTTTTTTTCAATTTTCAACACTTAGGAACATTTTTGTGTAAAAATTTCCTTCTACAGTTTTTGCCACAGGCGTTAATTTTCTTTTTTTGTTTACTTTTCCCTTTTTAGTAAGGCTCTTGCTTCACAGCCCTTCCATTTGAGATTTGCCATTTTTATTTATATTTCTTTTGTTTTTCTAAAAACTGCTATGCTTCTAATGTTTACTTTTGAATAAAATTAATCAGTTAGCTAGTGAAGTTGAAACATCTAGTGAACAATATTTTAGTTATAGTCAGTTTTTCAAGTTCTTTAGTATAAATATATTTTCATTTTACAAGATTACATGAGTTAGGGTACTTATTTTGTGTAATCAACTCCTCTTACAGTTTTCAACCTGAATCTCTAAAACTTCACAGAAATATTGCACCTATATTGAAGTTGTGAACCTGCTGTTATGGAATTTTTCGACCAGAAATCATTTTGTGTTATTTTACAGCAAATTTTACAAAGTACAGTACATTTGGACTTAATTGTCTTATTTTTAAAGGCATGGCCATTTCAGATTTTATTTATTTTTCTAGTTGTAGTAGCTATTTTGAATTGTAAAATTAAAAAAAAATGTAAATTTTTAATTTCAGAGAGATTTGATTGGTCATGTGTGTGATGTCTACACTTGTAAATTTTTTCCCTCTGGTGTGGTGATATTAACAGGTGGTGCTGACATGCAGTTAAAAGTTTGGTCAGCTGAGACAGGTCATTGTGCAGCTACTATTATTGGACACAAGGCAGGTATGTTAAATAGTTCAATGCATTCAATGAGGATTACTTGCAATGAATCCATTTCCTTTATAAAATTGACAACAAGATGTGAAAAGCTGTTCTATTTAAACAAAATAAGAAATAAGATTTAAGATTGATGATTTCTTTTTTAAAGCTCATTTGACTAAAATATAAAGTGGACTCTTGCCTTTGCTTTTCGTCCCTTGACCTTTATTATGTCCCCCGTTTGAAAAGCAAGGGGTATATGGTGATCATGGTGTCCGTCCGTTACACTTTCTCTTATTTGCAACTCCTTCTACACCACTGTATACAATTTGATATTACTTACACCTAATCTTTGTCACATAGTGCCATTGTGCAGGAGATAATTAACATTTTGATCGGAATGATATTTGGGGTTTCCCATAGAAAAACATGGACTTTCTCATTGACCTAATGGGGTCCTTATCTCTTATGTGCAACTCCTCCTACACCACTGAATGGAATTTAATGAAACTTACACAGAATCCTTGTCACATAGTGCCATTGTGCAGGAGATATTATACATTTTGATTGGAATGATATTTGGGGTTTCCCATAGACACACATGGACTTTGTCATTGACCTAAGGGTGTCCTCATCTCTTATGAGCAACTCCTCCTACACCACTGAATGGAATTTGTTGAAACTTACACAGAATCCTTGTAACATACAGTACAGTCAACGGAATGCTGTGATTTTCCATAGGCCACGCGTGGTAATCACGCAAAATCCACTCAAATTATGCCCACAAATCACTAATTTTTTACCCACGCAAATTTGCGTGGAAAAATATTGAGTTTTTCAACTTTCCACGGGATTTGTGGATGCCGCGCAAAAACACGAAAAATTTTGAGTGGGCGTGATTTATACATGTTATCGGTATACATGAACGCTATTCAGTAAGAATTTGAATCTAAGACATTGTTTATACAAGTATATGTTACATTATCTTCTTTTGTTCAAATAATATATTAAGGATACTTTTCGTTGACGTAAATTTTCATGTCATGATACGATTTAACCGGCAGGTAAATTTATTCAATTAAAACAAATACTGAAAAGCATCGCATGCAGTGCCGTTTTTGCCAAAAGAATTAACGTGTTTTCAGAACAAAATCAGTTCATTTTTTTTAATTTTCAATACCCGTATCATAAAAGAAACACATATTTTTCAATAAGTGATTAAGTGTGTAGAGAAAAAGAACGTTTGGGATTTATTAACCCTAAAAACGGAAGAAAATCCTGCATTTATTTATACTTGTGTATGTTGCTTAATCATATGAGCCGCTTTGAATAGCTATCACGTTGTTTGTCAGTTAGAAAAAATGAACCTTGTCTTATGATACGCATTTTATAATGATGAAGCATACGTGGTTTTTGTGTTTCTAGTTTTGGAACATTCATAAACTTTCACGATATCAATTAAACTGTTAAGTTTGTTTGGTTCATCGTATTATGTGTGACAATATCTCCAAGAAAAAGTGTACAAGTAATGTCATTTTGCGAATAAATCGACATTTATTACCGAAAAAAACATTCACTTATAAAAAAATCAATGTGCATAGATTCGTATATCACTTCACGATTAAAGGAAATATTTCGAATTCAGACTCGAATTTTGAAAAACAAATAATTATGGATATTATAAAAAATATACAACCCAGGTATGGGACATTATATAATCAAATACAACTGTCGTACGTTTTTAATGCGGTTTTCTAACGATCATTGCTACCTCGGAATGAAGTTTTGCAATTCTGTCATGGATCGAAAAATCTTGTTTATATCTTTATTATTATAAATAGTAATTATAGTAATAAATATTTTTATTAATACAAATGAGGATTCGTACATTTATTTTAAACGTGTGTATTCATTTCTTGACTGATACACCTTTTGTAATTACATAAACTGCACGTGCCAATTCTCAAGGCGGGAAACACATAATGCGGTAAGCAGAAGTTGTCTTTGAACATCGTACTTGCATTTTCTCTATGAATTTTCAAGAAATATACAGAAACTGGATGTATTACAATATATTTAATTGAACGATTCCTTATATTATTTTGGAATGGAGTATTGTTTATTTAGCAAATTCTTTGTACAGGTAAATTCACTGCCTTCGGAATTGATCGGAATTGATCAAGTCAACACGTGGTTACATGTACAGTCCCAATTATTATGAAAGATCATTGAAGTTGAAAATTTGGCATCGACAGTACATTGTAAAAATATTATGTGAATGCTCCTCATTTTTAATACTGCAGTTTCTTGTATACTTCAGCCAAATTCTATTGAGCATTTGTGTAATGGAAGGCAACGTCTGCTTTCGCAGCAGGTGTATTTCTAGCTACAATAATGTAGCTCCTATTTTTTTTATGTCCATAAAAAAGGAGCTTCATTATTGTAGCTAGTGTATTTCCCTCCTAATAAAGGAAAATACAATTATGTACATTCTAAAATTATTATAACGATACCTGGGTGGAACATATTTGATGAGCAACATAGGCAGAATTATTCTACCTCTTTGGTGGAAATATGTCACAATTCCCGTTTCCAAATACTATTTTGAGGGTTTTTTTGTTTGCGTCCCCCCCCCCCCCCCCCCCCCGGGCCAAAAAAAATAAAATAAATAAAAATAAACAAAAAACGCACATTCAAATAGTAAATGAAAACGAAAATTGTTAAGTATTTGCACCAAAGAGGCAGAAGAAGTAGTCTATGGTGAAGAATGTTCATCATGGGCGGAGATGGAAACAAATCAGATCTGAAAATTATAAATAGTGTTGAATACGTAGGTTCAACTGTATCTCATAGCTACATATGTAGCATATCAACAAAAATATCACGTACATTTAACACGGGTGCACGTATGTAAATAAATGCAAAACATTTATGTACGATGACTCGGGAAGTGTTGGAAGTAGATTTGTAGAAACCTGCGTATAATGCAATATGGCAATTAAACAAAGTTGTCTCCTGCCGTAAGGTGTTGAATGCTGGAGAGTAGTACATAAGAGTGGGATTGCAAACCTTAAATGAGTATAAATCTTTAATAAATCACAATAAGCGTACTTAGTTATAAGGTGGAACTCAATTGGAAGGATTTCCGTTAATATTTAAATGTAATTTTACCAGCTTGTCTAAAATGATAAAGACAAGCACACAAGATATAACATTTGGTTGGGATATTTGAAATATTTCTTACAGTTGAGTAATACTATCGATATATATATATATTTTTTAAATTGCGATCGTTCGGAAATGCAATATTTGAAACTTAACAATCGCCGTTTGTAGGTATATAAGTTTTTGGTAGTTTGTTTCATACAAAGCATCTAGAAATTTTCGTTTTTATTTATTAATTAAAGTAAATTTACTTAAAGTAAGTAGCATTTATGGAGCCTTGAAAATTAACATAACGTATATTTAAAAAAAAGAAAATTTACGGACACGATGTTTATTTTACCAACATACATGAATAACTAAAGGAAGAAAGATAGATTTAAGAAAGAAAGAATATATAGATATTTTTATTATAATGTATGACAAGTAACAATTCTGTTGTGCCTGGAAAAGAAAAATACACATTGTATATAACGTAAACACGATTGAAAAAATACGTTTGTAGGTCAAGTTTAAAAACATCGTCTATGTTACACAGCGAAGTTTTTGGTAGTTTGTTTCATACAAAGTATCTAAAAATTTTCGTTTTTATTTATTACTTAAGGTAAATTTACTTAAAGTAAGTAGCATTTATGGAGCCTTGAAAATTAACATACCGTATATTTAAAAAAAAGAGAAAATTTACGGACACGATGTTTATTTTACCAACATACATGAATAACTAAAGGAAGAAAGATAGATTTAAGAAAGAAAGAATATAAAGATATTTTTATTATAATGTATGACAAGTAACAATTCTGTTGTGCCTGGAAAAGAAATATACACATTGTATATAACGTAAATACGATTGAACAAATACGTTTGTAGGTCAAGATTAAAAACATAGTCTATGTTACACAGCGAATTTTTATATATAGATTAATTTGCGTGGTCATTGCATCATCCACGAATTTTGCGTGGATATATTATTCGTGGTATTATCGTGGGCAGAATCCAGTTTGCGTGTTTCCACGCAAATGCATCAAACCTAAAAATTACCACGCATTTTCCACTCATTTGCAAATGCAGGGAAAATCACAGCATCACGTTGACTGTACTGTAGTGCCTTTGTGCAGGAGATATTTATCATTTTGATCAGAATGATATTTGGGGTTTCCCATTGAAAAACATGGACTGTCATTGACATAAGGGGATACCCATCTCTTATGTGCAACTCCTACACCACTGAATGGAATTTGATGAAACTTACACAGAATCCATGTCACACAGTGCCATTGTGCAGGAGGTATTTAACATTTTGATCGGAATGATATTTGGGGTTTCCCATAGAAAAACATTGACTTTGTCATGGACATAAGGGGATACCCATCTTTTATTTGCAACTCCTCCTACACCACTGAATGGAATTTGTTGAAACTTACACAGAATCCTTGTCACATAGTGCCATTATGCAGGAGATATTTATGATTTTGATCGGAATGATATTTGGGGTAGAAAAACATGGACTTTGTCATGGACATAAGGAGATACCCATCTTTTATTTGCAACTCCTCCTACACCACTGAATGGAATTTGTTGAAACTTACACAGAATCTTGGTCACATATTGCCATTGTGCACCGGATATTAAACATTTTGATCAGAATATTATTGGAGGTTTCCCATAGAAAAACATGGACTTTGTCATTGACATATGGGATGCCATTCTTTGGGGGATGGGGGAGGGTTACATGTTTTATCTGCAACTCTGCCTCCACATTTAACTAGATAAAGTTTCAAGTTCATAATTAAGAACACCTGAATTTTTCAAAGAACACCTGAATTTTCAAATATCATTCCGATCAAAATCATATCAATAGTGAGCATTGCTCAGGGTTTTTTTACTCTAGTTTTTCCAAAACTATCCAGGAAGTTTGAACCAAACTATAGCCTTAGTAGGTCATTTACCAAAATTGTATCAGAAGATCTAACCCTCCACCCAAGATAACCACATTAATAAATAAAACAAACTTAAAATCTTTAGTCCTCCAGTTTTTATGGGAAGGAAGTCTGACCTTCAGAAGGAAAAGTGACCAATCCTTGTAAGTTAAGGTTGAAGTCGAGAACTTCCTACCCACACAATCAGTGATGACAGGCACATGATCAGTACCATATGATTACCTTTACCACTGGGTCATTGAGTCCCCTTGTGGAATATGATCAGTACTATATGATTATCTTTACGACTGGGTCATTGAGGCACCTTATGGAATATAATCAGTACTAGAGGACTACCTTTACCACTGGTCATTGAGGCCCCTTGTGGAATATAATCAGTACTAGAGGACTACCTTTACCACTGGGTCATTGAGGCTCCTTGTGGAATATGATCAGTACTAGAGGACTACCTTTACCACTGGGTCATTGAGACCCCTTGTGGAATATGATCAGTACTATATGATTACATTTACGACTGGGTCATTGAGGCCCCTTGTGGAATATAATCAGTACTATATGATTACCTTTACGACTGGGTCATTGAGGCCCCTTGTGGAATATAATCAGTACTAGAGGACTACCTTTACCACTGGGTCATTGAGACCCCTTGTGGAACAGATCAGTACTAGAGGACTACCTTTACCACTGGGTCATTGAGACCCCTTGTGGAACAGATCAGTACTAGAGGACTACCTTTACCACTGGGTCATTGAGACCCCTTGTGGAATATGATCAGTACTATATGATTACCTTTACGACTGGGTCATTGAGGCCCCTTGTGGAACAGATCAGTACTAGAGGACTACCTTTACCACTGGGTCATTGAGGCCCCTTGTGGAATATGATCATTACTATATGATTACCTTTACGACTGGGTCATTGAGGCCCCTTGTGGAATATAATCAGTACTAGAGGACTACCTTTACCACTGGGTCACTGAGGCCCCTTGTGGAATATGATCATTACTGTATGATTACCTTTACGACTGGGTCATTGAGGCCCCTTGTGGAATATAATCAGTACTAGAGGACTACCTTTACCACTGGGTCATTGAGACCCCTTGTGGAATATGATCAGTACTATATGATTACCTTTACCACTGTGTCATTTAGGCTCCTTGTGGAATATAATCAGTACTAGAGGACTACCTTTACCACTGGGTCATTGAGACCCCTTGTGGAATATGATCAGTACTAGAGGACTACCTTTACCACTGGGCATTTGATATAGAAATGCAACATATTGGGGTATCATTGAATTTCTTTAGGTGGCTCTTTGGAATTAAATCAGCTCTCCATTGGTATTGGCATAAAAAATTCTTTGAAAAATATATTTAACCTTCAAAAATGTTATGTCAATCTGTTTTGTTTTAGTTGTTTAAAAAGTGACAAGAAAACATAAGAATGTAGATTAAAGGTCGGTGTTTGTTTTACTGCAGCTATATTAGACACAGCCATAATAGGTAGAGGACGTAACGTTCTGTCATGCAGTAAAGACGGTACAGTCAAACTTTGGGATGTTGGACAACAATCCTGTTTGTTTACATTTGAGGAATGTGGTGGAAATGTGAATTGTTGTGCTATTGGTGTGCCATACAGTGAAGTTTACCTAGGTCAACCATCAGCCATTCCAAGTTAGTATGATTTTGTAGTTGTTGTTCTCATAGAAAAATATGTATATGACAGATACAGATGGCATTTCTTACTCTTGCAGTAATTATGTCTTCTCATCTTTTAAGGTAAACACTGTTTCTTCCAAAACTGTTGTTTTCAAGTAAGAAACCTGATATTTTGTATTGATAATTAGACTGAGTGTTTTGTAATATACTGTGAAATACTTTTTATTCGTGGGGTATCAATTTTTGTGGTTTTCGTGGAGGCCTCAGACCACGAAATTAAAAATCCAACGAAGAATAAAACTTCATTAACAGATTGGAACTTGGGAACAACGATCTGGAAATGTCCTAGACTGGTCTTTTATTTGTAAAATGTAATATACGATTTGGTGGTTCGATCCATATCTAAGTCCATCTTAAATGTTTATATAAGCAGGTTTCATATTTGAATTGTGTTTTTATTAAATGTAGGTATCATTTAATTGTAAAGAGTACTAAGAAACATAAACTTCCGGTTAAGGAGGGGAGATACACAGTGGGAGATATAAGGTGTTCATTTTCGATGTTACAAAGTAACAAATTATTATCGGAATTATGAGTTTGGTTGCTTCTTTGTACATAAATTAAAATAATAACGTAAAATAGTTAAAAGATAAGCTTTATTTTATCTTCATTATCGCATATTAAGGACACACTGTATCACATGGATGTTATGATAATACCAATTATGGCACAAATGACATCAATTTACACCTTTTTAACATATGTTTATTGCTACTCAACACCTTTCGGCTAGGAATGTTTGTTTTTATCACAATTAAATAGACACCAGGTATGTTGACTGCAATGAATTAATTAATACATTACCGAGTTTATAATTACCTATTGATTTCCGTGCTGTTAAGGCTTATATTTAGATGCAAATAATTTAACTTTCTTTAAAAAAAAATATGATGTATTCTAATTACAAAATAAACACAATCATGAACAGTAATGAACACTTGAGTGTATAACCGTAACCACGTGCATAAACAGCATTTTAAGAAACTGTTGTTTCTTCTTTATATGTTGAAATTTATTATCAACAGTGAAAAGGATTCTGCGGTAATCATTTATTTTGATCACTATTGCATTTTCCGAAACTGTCAGTCCACAAATTTAAGAACCCACGAACAAGTCAAATTTCACCAAACCACGAAATTTGATGCCCATGAAGAAAAGTACTTTTACAGTATATAGTTATTATAATCATAACTGGGACCTTAGTGGCTGAGTGGTTAAGGTAGTTCATCTACTACTGATCCTATGGTCTGACAACATTGAGGTTGCAGATTTCAGTCTCACTGCAGGCAAGGATTGCCAGTTTTACTGTCAAAGGTTGGGGATTTTCCTCCCCAATAAAAACTAAAGGCCATGATTTAGCTGAACCATTCAAATAAACAAACAAACAAATACAACCATAATTAGACTGTTTTAACAACAGTTATACAGAAAAATGGAATAATTGCATTCCCTGAAAACAGTTATGCAATACATGTCTTAGATATCTTAATCACATGTAGAATTTGTTCCAATGTAAATTGGTTGATTGTCATTCGTATAAAGAAATGTGTTGTTTACATATCTACAGAGACTTAAGGTTTTATTGGGAAAGATGCATAGCAAACTTTCCCCTTGCTAATGCTCAAATACATAGAAACAACTGCAACCAGCATGTAATAAAACCTTACGCTCGTAAAATATAGGTCACATTGGAGGAATCTATCAATTACATGAATCGGTGCACCACATTTATCTTGAACAACTTTACTATACATGTCCTTTCGTATTATGTCGTATTATTTACTGTATAACAGATAACTAATATTACGATTTAAACTAATATTTCATGTTCATCCGCGAGAGACAGACTCGTAACACTTTTTCGTTTTGGAAATCAACGCAATATTTGGCAATCCTTGCGATAGCTGTTCACTGAACCGAAAAATGTAGTACTGACGGTTACACCAGTTTAATAATATTTGACGACATTATGATTGAAGTGATTTAATGGTTATTTTGTGCGATCGTGTGGTCATTGTTTCATACGGTTTTGCATTCTATTTTTTACGTGTTTAATTAGATAAAAATCAACACTAAAGTGTGCTTTGTCGATGTACAGATTTGCAGAGCGGCGCCATCTATAAAAACTTTTTAGGTTGGGAGAATGCCAGGCATATAGAAGTTTTGTAAATAAAATACAAATAGTTAGTTTAATATAACAATTTCTAACTAATAAAAATATATTGAAAAAGATATTTTGGTGTTTGTGACACAAGAATAGTAAATGGATTATTCGACATCGGTGATCACCATGTCGCTACATTATTCCATAGTAAAAGCTGACACAATTTGTTTCCAGTCCTTTTGATTAGTTTTTATAATTGGTAATTCATGCTGAACCATTAATATTTCTCGTTTCATGAGTCGAAATTGGTCACCACCCATCTTAACAAGCCAAAAAACATCCCAAATTTCCATGTATGTTAACCTCACAAAATTGCCGTCGTTTCAGACAATGTTTCATTTTTATGATTTAAGTATCTAATTAAATGAAAATCAAAAAGATATATTTCTCTTCATTTTATGAGTTCCTTAAAACAAAGGAAGATGTGATCAAGTCAGTGTGTTTTAACAGAAGTTTTTTGAGTGACAAATAAAACCTCTTAGCGCATATGGTTGATCTTATGTTCCTTATTTAGATCTAAAAAGGTGCAAATTGAAATCAGCAATTATTTTTTAACATTTGTTCAGCATTTTAAAATGCTGTTTTTGTCTCGCCTGCGACGAAAGTCGCTGGAGGAGAGACATATGTATGGGAATCCGGCGGCGGCGGCGGCATAAACACTTGACATATTGCTTCATATATTTGTAAGCCTGAGCCCTATGTCCATCAAATTTTGGTACAGAGGTAGCTTATGTTGAGTACCAGTCAGTCACCTGTCACCTGACCTTGACGTCAATTTCACAGTCCAGCGCCTATGTTAAAGTTTTTGGGTTACGGCAGTTCCTCCGTAACTACGCATGGTAGGATGACAATATTTGGTGTATAGGTTGCTGATGACTAGTACATGACTGTCTGGTAGGTGTCACCTGACCTTGACCTCAATTTCATGGTCCAGCGACAACATTAAAGTTTTTGGGTTACGGCAGTTCCTCTGTAACTACGCATGGTAGGATGAAAATATTTGGTATATAGGTTGCTGATGACTAGTACATGACGGTCTGGTAGGTGTCACCTGATCTTGACTTCAATTTCACGGTCTAGCGACTACGTTAAAGTTTTTGGGTTAAGGCAGTTTCTCTGTAACTATGCATGGTAGGATGACAATATTTGGTATATAGTTTGCTGATGAATAGTACATGACGGTCTGGTAGGTGTCTCCTGACCCTGACCTCAATTTCACGGTCCAGCGACTATGTTAAAGTTTTTGGGTTACGACTGTTCCTCTGTAACTATGCGTGGTATGAAGACAATATTTGGTATATACGTCACTGATGAATAGTACATGACTTTCTGGTAGGTGTCACCTGACCTTGACCTCAATTTCACGGTCCAGCGACTACTTTAATGTTTTTGTCTGTAACTATGCATGGTATGGTGACAATATTTATACAGGCTGCTGCTGATAACTAATGCTATTTACGTAATGCTTATGACAAAATTTATTTTTGTTACTGATGCGGAATGCAGGCGAGACATTTTTCTGTGTCCACACTTGTTAAAATTGATAGAGCAATTTTCCAAGATAAATTGTGACCAAAATTAGAACGGGTGTGACTTGGAGCAAGTGATTATTGTCCATTTGAAAACCTTGGAGTAATGTTGTTTGCGGTTGAGGCGCCAATACCATAGATTGTCACGAAAGCTGGCGATCTTTTGTAAAAATCATAAGACACTTGTTGAAAACAAAAAGTGTCAGATTGCGTAGCAAAAGTCAAGTACATGTAAACAACAAGCATAGTATGGAATATGTACAGTGGAAATTTTTTTATTGGATTTTTGTAGTAAAAAGTTACAATATCGCATATTGAATATTAATTTTTAAAAATGCAAGCAGAAAAGCACTCCATGTGATTGTGTCTTTTAGTATAAGCTTTTAACACACTGTTTAAATTTAAAACAAACTAGTTGACATGCATTCTGATTATAAAGATATATGTTGGCTCATACAGTCTTACAATCTATTGTTTGTTTGAATCCGGGGATTTATAAAAATTGATTTACATGCACTTTTGAATAATACTGGGTCGATCTTGTTATAGTGTGTGGGACTCGATATAACAAAATCGACCCAGTATCGTTCGAAAGCACATGTAAATCAATTTGCACAGATCCCTGTGTTGTAATTGTTTAATGGCACTTTCAGCAATTTTTCAACTATATTTGGGTGTCCTGTTTTAATTTGAGGAGAAAGCCAGGTTGTAGGAGTCTTTTAATAGTTGTCAACCAAGATTGAAGTTGAGCACACCCTTGCAGCAGTAAGATTCAAACAAGTGCTGACAGGCATTCGATCAGTAGTAGATAAATACTACCTTAACCACTCGGCAACTGAAGTCCTGGAGTATTAAAGGGTAAACAAGATTTATCTTCCATTTGCATAGTTATCTGTTCTTTAAAGCAGGTACTTTATATTACCTAATGTGGGTAAAAAGTAGTTTTTCTACAAAATTTTTTATTCACATATAGCAAAGCATCGGTAAAATGTATTATGATATGCAAACTAATTCTGCAGTTTTTTGTCTCGCCTGCGACGAAAGTCGCTGGAGGCGAGACATATGTATGGGAATCCGGCGGCGGCGGCGGCGGCGGCGGCGGCGGCGGCGTAAACACTTGACATCTTGCTTCATATCTTTGTAAGCCCAAGCCCTAGGTCCATCAAATTTGGTCCAGAGGTAGCTTATGATGAGTACTTGCCAGTCAGTCACCTGTCACCTGACCTTGACCTCAATTTCACGGTCCAGCGACTACGTTAAAGTTTTTGGGTTACGACAGTTCCTCTGTAACTACGCATGGTAGGATGACAATATTTGGTGTATAGGTTGCTGATGACTAGTACATGACTGTCTGGTAGGTGTCACCTGACCTTGACCTCAATTTCACGGTCCAGCGACTACGTTAAAGTTTTTGGGTTACGACAGTTCCTCTGTAACTACGCATGATAGGATGACAATATTTGGTGTATAGGTTGCTGATGACTAGTACATGACTGTCTGGTAGGTGTCACCTGACCTTGACCTCAATTTCACGGTCCAGCGACTACGTTAAAGTTTTTGTGTTACGACAGTTCCTCTGTAACTACGCATGGTAGGATGACAATATTTGGTGTATAGGTTGCTGATGAATAGTACATGACTGTCTGGTAGGTGTCACCTGACCTTGACCTCAATTTCACGGTCCAGCGACTACGTTAAAGTTTTTGGGTTACGACAGTTCCTCTGTAACTACGCATGGTAGGATGACAATATTTGGTGTATAGGTTGCTGATGACTAGTACATGACTGTCTGGTAGGTGTCACCTGACCTTGACCTCAATTTCACGGTCCAGCGACTACGTTAAAGTTTTTGGGTTACGACAGTTCCTCTGTAACTACGCATGGTAGGATGACAATATTTGGTGTGTAGGTTGCTGATGACTAGTACATGACTGTCTGATAGGTGTCACCTGACCTTGACCTCAATTTCACGGTCCAGCAACTACGTTAAAGTTTTTGGGTTACGATAGTTCCTCTGTAACTACGCATGGTGGGATGACAATATTTGGTATATAGGTTGCTGATGACTAGTACATGACTGTCTGGTAGGTTCCACCTGACCTTGACCTCAATTTCACGGTCCAGCGACTATGTTAAAGTTTTTGGGTTACGGCTGTTCCCCTGTAACTATGCAGGGTATGGTGACAATATTTTGTATACAGGCCGCTGCTGATATTTAATGCTATTTACGTAATGCTTATGACGAAATTTATTTTCGTTACTGATGCGGAATGCAGGCGAGACGTTTTTCTGTGTCCACACTTGTTTAGTTGTACTGGAAGAGTCAGTCCACAGACATTATTTAAAAAAAAATAAAAAGGCGATTTTTCCCTATCTGTTCAATACTACATACCTGCTATTATGAAAGACAACTCTTGCAAATGGGAAGTATCTCTTGTATTCCAAAAATATGGAATTACAGAAATAAATTATTTTAGTTTTGAATATTTTAGAAGCTTATGCCATCACCTACATTTATAGGGAGACATTTACATATATGTACATGTATTTGATCAGGGGCGGATGCAGCCTTAAAAGAAAGGGGGGGTCCAAATTAGTCATGGTGCATGCCAACCTCGCTGAGGTCGTATTACGGCAGGGGTCTGGGGGAAGGCCCCCAGAAGCTCTGAATGAAATGGTGTAAAATCCTGCATTCTAACGATTTTCTGACACCTAAAACATGTCCGTTAAAATGTCATTTTGTTATGCTAAAACAAAAAAAGAAGGCTTTTTCAAAACTTTTTGATAGATTTGCACAAACAGTTAACTTTCAGTGAATTTGCCCACAATCGTCGTATAACTAAAAAGTTTCTATTCCCTATTCGATCTTTTATAAACGCAATGAGGTACCAAGAAGGGGCATCCGAATATCAGAAGTCCGAAATTTTGAAGACGATACCAGAAAACGAGAACGACAAAGACAACACAAAGAATGGGACCGTGGTGGTCTACTTGGAATAGTTAAAAAGACAAGTTCACATGATTTACGATTAGTTATAACTTCTAAGCCGTCGAAAAATAAACATTTATAAAACTGCCAACACAAAAGTAGGGGTCCAGACCCCATGCTTGTCAAAACGAAAGGGGGGGTCCGGACCCCCTGGACCCCCCCCCCCCCTCTGGATCCGCCACTGTTGATGCAAGTTATAATCCAACCATATAACATTTTTATGTCTGAAATGGGCAGCAGCAATTTTGTCTTATTTATTAATATATTTATAAAAGTTATGATAGAAACAGCTTATATTGTATAGTTGCACTGAATGGATTTTGATGCAATTTTGATGGACTCTTTGTCACATAGTGCTATTTTGCACCTGATATTTTATAGTTTGATTGGAATATTTAGGATTTTCCCATAGCAAACATTGACTTTCCATTCTTTGATGTAGGGGATACCTATCTCTTATCCACAACTAATTGCACCACTGAGTGGGATTTGATGAAACTTTTGCAGAATCCTTTGTCATATGGTGGAATTGTGCACCTGATATTTACAGTTTGAGCAAAACGATTTTTGGAGTTTCCATCAGCAAAGCCCTGGACATTGCCATTCAAGACATAGGGGAGCTGGGGTTATCAATTATGAGGATTGCAAAGTTTTCTCTAGTCTTTTTAATTTATATCTTATATGTTTCTAAATTTACCTGATTTATTTTACATTGCCTGTCAAACATGAGGCAGGAATTTCATACCTGCAAAGCAACCTTTCCGTTGGTGCAGTCTGCACTTTGATTGGTTCATGTAACTGCAAACACCCCAGGCTACAGAAAATATAGATGTTTATTGCAATAACCCCAGGTTACAGAGAATGTAGATGTTTATTGCAATAACCCCATGCTACATTGAAAGTAGATGATTATTGCAACTGAATTTACGAAAAATCCAATAGAAAAAAATTTCCTAAGATAATCTGTCCATATTTTATAATATGCTTCCATTGTTTACATGTCACAAATCATCCTGGACTTTTGCTACAGTAATTTTACATAAGGGGTGTTATGTTGTTTAAAAAGGTTTGTCTGCTTTGGTGACTTTCTATGATATTCGGACATACCGCAAGACTTTTCCTGCCTCAATTGCAAATGACATTATCAAAAGGGTTTCAAACAGACAGCAATTGCCAGCTTCTATTGTATATTTCCATTCTAATTTAGGTCAAGATTTACTATAAGAAAACGCCAAATTAAAAAAAAAAAATTTTTAACTTCGAATTTTTGTATGATGATTAATTGTGGAAAATAATTGTTGATTTTAATTTGTACCTTTTGAGATCTACAAAAAGAGCATAAGCATGACCAAATGTGGTAAGCAGTTTTAATTTCTCATGCAAAAAACCTCAAACAAGATACGTTGACTTGTATTATAGGTGATCCTCCACTCGAGATCCCTTTAGAGAATAGTTGAATGTACTGTTCTTCTTTTAATCATCATTGAACATATTTCAGAGTCCAGACTTGTTTTGTTTACAGGTGACAGAGAAGTGCAGACCGAGGGTAAATTACTATTGATTGGAACAGAATCTGGATCTGTACAAGGTTATGGATTACACAGCAGGCAGAAGGTTTGTTTTTAATTTTTTTACAATATTTTTTTAATTATTTATTTTTTCCATATTTTGTTTTGATTTTTAAAAAATAGCTGGTAGATCAACTTTTTTCATTAGGTGATAGCATTTAAATTTTCAAAAAATTGTCTTCAAAGTTTTGGTGTGATCATTTTAGTTACAAAGATTACGGTATTGCAAAATTCCAGGCATAGACAGGTTACTTTAAAGTCATAAATATGTGTTAAAATACCAATTTTTTATTGCAGAAACTGCTTGAAATTCAGACAACAATGACATGTCAATTTCAATTCCTATTTGAAATGTAAAGATTTGTTTTTTCTTTAGATATTTGATTTACCATGCCATGGAGCTGTCAACTGTTGTTGTCTGTTGTCAGAAAATTCTGCAGTGTGTGGGACACAAGATGGTCATATAACAGTACTAGATCTCAGAAATTTTAGGTAAAGTTATGTATAAAGATTAACATGGACAATTTGCATTTATGACATTGCATAATATTTTTAATTTAGAGTAAATTGATTTGATTTAAAATAAATGTTGTAATTTATATTTTCTGTCTATCAGCATTTAATTATACGCTATCTCAATTTAATAATTGTGTTGCAACTTGCATAATGGTCACAGATGTGTGCATTATTGTTTAAATGGTGGAAACATTAAATTTCATACTGTTTCAGGGTACCATTAAAAGAATGGAAGGAATCTAGATCTGCAATATTATCATTCAGTCTGCTTAACAATGGCTTCTTTGTTAGCACAGGTAAGTTTAGTTTGCAGCTAAACTATTCTCAGATTGTAGAAGCCTTGAATATTGATTAGTTATTAATCTCTTTTTGAGAATAAAATTTCCATCACAATATTCAAGGAATGTAAATGTAATTGTTGCATTTAAAATAAAATTGGTTTTTCTTGTTTATCTAAAACACATATAACAACCATTAGTTTATCAGATTAATCCAAGTTGGAGCAAAGGGTAACATATGTACTTTTCAGTGGTATTTTTGATAAATACAAATGTACATGTAAAAAAGTTTAAATAAACATATCAATAACTAGTCTTACAAATTCTTCACAAAATTATTCTCAAAATTTCATTTATAAAATAAAACTTGTGTTTAACAGACATGCTAGGTGTTTAGAGCTTAAATGACAGTTTGTTATTTAACTGAAGTGACACTAAAACTTTATTATTAAGAGATAGTAATAATTTAGTTGATTTTAAGCTCACCTGGGCTATATATGCTATTGCCATGATTTCCCTTATTGATGTTTTTGGCATCATTAATAATTTCTTTTATAAATGAGAAGATTTATAAAACAATTTAATGATGATGCCAGCAACAACTCTGAAATTGCTTACAAAAGTTGAACTTGTTGTCCTGAATCATCCCTAAGATGTTTTATCAACTTTATTATTCCCACTGACCAATCAACATTAATGGTTACTAATTATATACCATAAAGGGTTTACATTATAACAGAAAGAGAATGACCTCAAAATGATTAGTACTTCATTATTAAGTTTTCATCTTTTAGAGTGGATAGCCTTCTTACTATTTGTTTGTCATTTTTTTTTCTTTGGCTAAGTTTTCTTTTTGTTACCTTAATTTTGTTTCATGTCAGGTCCTAATGGCATTTTGTACAAGAACTGTTTAGACATTATGCTTTCTCAGTTCACCTTGGCACACCAAACACTTTTCTTTACAGAGTTATCTCCCCTGACACAGAAAACCCTGTGTGCAGTTAAACGTTTAAAACTGTAAAAAGTGTTGCTAATAAAGTTGTTGCAACATGTTCAGTAATCGATTGCAATATGTTGAATGAAGGAATTTCAACTCGGACCAAATAGTAGGTCACCTTAATGTCTGTAAGTGTCATGTTTTAAATGACCCTTTATAAGAGTTATCTCCCCTGGTTCGATTAAGTATAATATAAAAACCCATATTTTAATAACTATCAGATATTGACATAGGATCTTCACAGTTGAACATTTTTGACTTTCAGCATGATCAATGTCAAAATGTTATGAGGTCAAGGTCTAATCTTTGAAGCGGGGATATACATTTTACCCTTGTCTGACTGTTCGTCTGTCCATAACATACATTTCTGTTACAGTTTGTCACTTGGACCGATCGTAAACTTTTTCAAAGTCTTCTCCTCTGAAGCCACTGGGCCAATTTTTTGGCTTGCCTGCGACGAAAAAGTCGCTGGATGCAAAACATATGTATGGGAATCCGGAGGTGGCGGCGACTGCGGTGTAAACACTTGACATCATGCTTCATATATTTGTAAGCCCAAACCCTAGGTCCATCAAATTTGGTCCAGAGGTAGCTTATAATGAGTTTTTGCCAGTCAGTCACCTGTCACCTGACCTTGACGTCAATTTCACGGTCTAGCCACTACATTAAAGTTTTTGGGTTACGACAGTTTCTCTGTAACCATGCATGGTAGGATGACAATATTTGGTATATAGGTTGCTAATGAATAGTACATGACTGTCTAGTAGGTGTCACCTGACCTTGACCTCAATTTCATGGTCCAGTGACTACGTTAAAGTTTTTGGGTTACGGTAGTTCCTCTGTTACCACGCATGGTAGGATGACAATATTTGGTATATATGTTGCTGATGACTATCTGGTAGGTGTCACCTGACCTTGACCTCAATTTCACGGTCCAGCTACTACGTTAAAGTCTTTAGGTTACGGCAGTTTCTCTGTAACTATGCATGGTAGGATGACAATATTTGGTATATAGATTGGTGATGAATAGTACATGACTGTCTGGTAGGTGCCACCTGACCTTGACCTCAATATCATGGTCCAGCGACTATGTTAAAGTTTTTGTATTTAGGTTACGGCAGTTCCTTTGTAACTATGCATGGTATGCATCATGCATGGTATGGTGACAATATTTGGTATACAGGTCGCTGCTGATATTTAATGCTATTTACATAATGCTTATGACGAAATTTATTGTTGTTACTGATGTGGAATGCAGGCTAGACGTTTTTCTGTGTCCACACTTGTTTCAAACTTATCCACAATTATCTTTAGGGTTCCTAGTTTCGAGTTTGTACCCTGGGTGTTGATCAACAGACAAATATGGCCACTGTTACTAAAAATAGAAATGGGTGTCAACACAGGTTTTTGATCATCATCTCAAAAATTATAATAGTTATAGAGAAAACCATTACTTCAAATTGATCAGCACATTAAGGTCTACAATAGTTGCTATTAGTATTAAGTTGTGTATTGGCTTCATGTAGGAGTTATTGCCCTTTATTGATGATTTTTGACAAAATTTTTGGTATTTACAATATAACCTGAAAACTATATTAGGTTGAGTGAAACTGTAAATGGCAAAAATGATCAGTAATAAAGGCCCTACAATTCATTTGATTGGTCTGAAATTGTCAGACAACTCCTTATATTAATTATTGCCCATAAATGGCAATTTTTTATGAAATTTTCTGTTTTCGTCCTGTAACTTAAAAACTGTAACAGCTAGAGTGAGACTAAATAGCAAAAATGATCAGCAATAAAAGCCCTACAATTCACTTAATTGGTCTGAAATTGTCATATGACTCCTTTTATGAGTTATTGCCCTTAATTGACAATTTTTTTTGAAATTTTCCCTATTTGTCCTGTAACTTTAAAACTATAACAGCTAGAGTAAAACTGTAAATAGCAAAAATGATCTTCTTCTCTATAAAATCAGTTAACCAATGGAAACAAATCTTTCTAGCAATATTGTTTGAATGGTCCTCTTTAAAGTTTATTGAAAATTACAGGACTTACATAACAGCTGGAGTGGGACTATAAATAGCAAAAATGATCAGCGAAGCAAGGCCTACATGACTCTTTTTAGGTTTTATTGCCCTTTAATTACCAATTTGGACAAATAATCAGTTTTTGTATTATAAATTAGTCTGCAACACCTAGAGTAAAACTGTAAATTTCTAAATAACCCTAAAATCATTTAATTTTCAGAATTTGTCTGATGGCACTTTATAGGAGTTATTGTACTTAACCGAAATTTTTGAAGAAATGCTTTACACAGTAACTTAAAAGCTATAACAAGTAAACTGAAACTGTAAATTGCAAAAATTTAAATATAGTTGAAGTCATTTGGGTTCCAGGTGAGCGATTACAGGCTCCAGTTTCTTTTTGTTTGTTTTAAGTTCAAATAGATTTTTCAGATTGTACATGAATTGTTTTTACCTAGCAATGGTATAAAGATGCTAAAATCTTCCTGATTCTTCTGAGAAAACATTTTGTATGCAGATGGTGATTAGGACAGCTACATCTTCAATTATTTGTTGTTTGCTATTCATTCATTATTATTAATTAGGTTCCAGGAAAGTTATTTACTAGGTAAATAAAGCAAAAACTTATTTTGTACACCTTTATACTAGTAATACAGCAAATGTAACAATTGCTGGATAAGGGTACAATATACCTGTCATTCAGCGGGGTACACAATACAATATACCTGTCCCTCAGGGAGGTACACAATACAATATACCTGTCCCTCAGGGAGGTACACAATACAATATACCTGTCCCTCAGGGGGTACACAAAACAATATACCTGTTCCTCAGTGGGGTACACAATACAATACACCTGTCTCTCAGGGAGGTACACAATACAATATACCTGTCCCTCAGGGAAAACACAAAACAATATACCTGTTCCTCAGCGGGGTACACAATACAATATACCTGTCCCTCAGGGAGGTACACAATACAATATACTTGTCCCTCAGGGGGGTACACAATACAATATACCTGTCCCTCAGGGGGTACTCAATACAATATACCTGTCCCTTAGGGGGTACACAATACAATATACCTTTCCCTCAGGTGTGTACACAATATAATATACCTGTCCCTCAGGTGTGTACACAATACAATATACCTGTCCCTCAGGGAAGTACACAATATAATATACCTGTCCCTCAGGTGTGTACACAATACAATATACCTGTCCCTCAGGGAAGTACACAATATAATATACCTGTCCCTCAGGTGTGTACAAAATACAATATACCTGTCCCTCAAGGGGGTACACAATATAATGTACCTGTCCCTCAGGTGTGTACACAATACAATATACCTGTCCCTCAAGGGGGTACACAATATAATGTACCTGTCCCTCACGGAGGTATACAATACAATATACCTGTCCCTCAGGGGGTACACTAAACAATATACCTGTTCCTCAGCGAGGTACACAATACAATATACCTGTCCCTCAGGGAGGTACACAATACAATATACCTGTCCCTCAGGGAGGTACACAATACAATATACCTGTCCCTCAGGGGGTACACAAAACAATATACCTGTTCCTCAGCAGGGTACACAATACAATATACCTGTCCCTCAGGGAGGTACACAATACATTATACTTGTCCCTCAGGGGGGTACACAATACAATATACCTGTCCCTCAGGGGGTACTCTAAACAGATATATCATGTCTGGGAGGGGTATTTTTCACAAATACCCCTCCCAGACATGATTTATCTGTTTAATTACACCGAATATCATGATTTCAAAGAGCCGTGAAACTAGACCACTTGCGTGCTGTTTATTGACTCTATTAACTATCGGAACGTTTCCGATTTTCAAAATCGATTACTCATGTTACTTTTACTTCGAGGTAAAAGTCAAAACTTCCGAATGAATATTTCCAGCATAATAATATGCGAGGGTTATTTTAAGCAAATACCACGGCACAGAGGGTAATTTTTTGTCGAATACCCCGGTGATGACGAAATCGAAGCAAAACCAGGAAATGTGCGAAAAATGCACTGTCTATCGACCAATCAAAAGCCAGCATTTTTATATGAGGTGTAATTAAATACAATATACCTTCCCTTAGGGGGTACACAATACAATATACCTGTCCCTCAGGGAAGTATACATAATATACCTGTCCCTCAGGTGTGTACACAATACAATATACCTGTCCCTCAAGGGGGTACACAATATAATGTACCTGTCCCTCATGAAGGAACACAATACAATATACCTGCCCCTCAGGGAGGTACACAATACAATATACATGTCCCTCACGGAGGTATACAATACAATATACCTGTCCCTCAGGGAAGTACACAATATAATATACCTGTCCCTCAGGTGTGTACACAATACAATATACCTGTCCCTCAGGGAAGTACACAATATAATATACCTGTCCCTCAGGTGTGTACAAAATACAATATACCTGTCCCTTAGGGGGGTACACAATATAATATACCTGTCTCTCAGTAAGGAACACAATACAATAAACCTGTCCCTCAGGGAGATACACAATACAATATACCTGTCCCTTCGGGAGGTACATAATACAATATTCCTGTCCCTCAGGGAGGTTAACAATACAATATACCTGTCCCTCAGGGAGATACACAATACAATATACCTGTCCCTTCGGGAGGTACATAATACAATATTCCTGTCCCTCAGGGAGGTTAACAATACAATATACCTGTCCCTTAGGGAGGTACACAATACAATATACCTGTTCCTTAGGAAGGTACAACTCTTTGTTACGCAAATTTGAAATACAGCAATGCAGTTGTTTTTTTTTCAGGCGATGGATCATGTTTCTTTGTTAATGAACTGTGTAACACAACAACAGAGTTAACAGGTGCAGACTGTGATAATGTCTACAAGGTTGTGTGCGATGATACTCATGTATATACTGCCTGTAGAGATGGACTTATCAGAAAATACAGCCTGGCACATGCAGGGCTTTGACAGTGTTTCAGAACAACCTTGCACATGCAGGGCTTTCACAGTGTTTCAGGACAGCCTTGCACATGCAGGGCTTTGACAGTGTTTGGGACAAATACCAAGTACTTGTTTCCAGTGGATAGTTATCAAGCATACTAGTGTTTGATGTTTGTTAGAATGATGTTTAACTCAACTTTCAGCAGTTTTTCAGCTATATCACGGTGTCTAGTTTTTATTAGGGGAGGAAACTGTAGTACCCAGTAAAATCATTTGACCATGGACAGGAAAACTGGGACTCCTGGCCAATGTAGGTATCATTTGACCATGGACAGGAAAACTGGGACTCCTGGCCAATGTAGGTATCATTTGACCATGGACAGGAAAACTGGGACTCCTGGCCAATGTAGGTTAAGTATACCTGTCCACAGCAAGGCATGAACTCCTAATCTCAGTCGCAATTGGAATGCATATTGTAATGTAACTTAAATACATCTTTTTGTTCTTGAATTTTGAATGCAAGAGTCATTGAAATGTCATCAAAGTATAGATTTTTTTGATTTTATAATATTGTATAGTTTTTAATAATCATTAACATTGTTTTAATGTTGTTACTTCTTATGATTTATCATTGTGATGTATTTATTCTTGTGTATTCCAGTAGATATCAGATATAAATCAAACAGTTGATGCAAACTTGACAATTGTAAAGTTAATATGTTATATTATACTTCATACAAATATTTGAAGTTTTTATTGGATAGTTAACATGACTTATTCCAATCTATTCGGGACTTACTCCATATTCTAGACAGATATATTGCCATGATTGATCAACCAGATATATCACACTCCTCTCTACATATTGACTGGAAACAGAGTTGCCAAAATATAATAATATACTAAAAAGAAGTGTATTCAGTATAATATAACACACAGGCAGTATGTATAATATTACACTGACTATGTCTTGGTGATACTGTGTGATATTCTGGTATTACAACGTCCACTACAGGCAGTATGTATAATATTATACTGACTATGTCTTGGTGATACTGTGTGATATTCTGGCATAACAACGTCCACTACAGGCAGTATGTATAATATTATACTGACTATGTCTTGGTGATACTGTGTGATATTCTGGCATAACAACGTCCACTACAGGCTGTATGTGTAATATTATACCAACTATGTCTTGGTGATACTGTGTGATATTCTGGCATAACAACGTCCACTGCAGGCAGTATGTATAATATTACACTGACTATGTCTTGGTGATACTGTGTGATATTCTGGTATTACAACGTCCACTACAGGCAGTATGTATAATATTATACTGACTATGTCTTGGTGATACTGTGTGATATTCTGGCATAACAACGTCCACTACAGGCAGTATGTATAATATTATACTGACTATGTCTTGGTGATACTGTGTGATATTCTGGCATAACAACGTCCACTGCAGGCAGTATGTATAATATTATACTGACTATGTCTTGGTGATACTGTGTGATATTCTGGCATAACAACGTCCACTACAGGCAGTATGTATAATATTATACTGACTATGTCTTGGTGATACTGTGTGATATTCTGGCTTAACAACGTCCACTACAGGCAGTATGTATAATATGTTACTAACTATGTCTTGGTGATACTGTGTGATATTCTGGCATAACACCCTCCACTACAGGCAGTATGTGTATAATACAGAATACTTCACTTTATCTGTTTTTTGCTACCTCAATCAATTGCAAAAATTAAACTCACTATTTTGGACCAATAATAAATGTCGGCAATATAATTACCGTATTGTAATTAAAAACAATTTTAAGACAAAGAAACTACAACATTATATCTACACAAAAACCTTCAAAGCTTATGTGCTATTTGAGTGATTTACTTGAGATTTTCATTTCTGTTTTTCATATAACAGTTTAAGCAGTGACAGATATCTACATTTTTAGCTCGACTATTCTCATTTCTTCGTGTAGGTCTTTGTCAATAACTGTAAACTTTTCATATTTCAATATTCTTCTTAAAAAGCATTTGGCAAGTTGGAACTATAATTGGCAAGAACGTTCAATAGGTGTTTCTTAACAAAGTTTGAGTTTTTGAGGGTGATCAAACATTTTATATGGCTGCTAGGTGTACCGATTTGTTGAAATTAAAAATAAAATATCTTAACAATCCACTGTGTCGATTGATTTGTGATATTGTGGACATATATATCAGATAGTCAGTAAGTTTGATTTTGTTGTGCCAATCAGGTACATTTTATATTAACTTAGTATACTACATCCCTGTGCCAATCGGGTACATTTTATATTAACTTAGTATACTACATCCCTGTGCCAATCGGGTACATTTTATATTAACTTAGTATACTACATCCCTGTGCCAATCGGGTACATTTTATATTAACTTAGTATACTACATCCCTGTGCCAATCGGGTACATTTTATATTAACTTAGTATACTACATCCCTGTGCCAATCGGGTACATTTTATATTAACTTAGTATACTACATCCCTGTGCCAATCGGGTACATTTTATATTAACTTAGTATACTACATCCCTGTGCCAATCAGGTACATTTTATATTAACTTAGTATACTACATCCCTGTGCCAATCGGGTACATTTTATATTAACTTAGTATACTACATCCCTGTGCCAATTGGGTACATTTTATATTAACTTAGTATACTACATCCCTGTGCCAATCGGGTACATTTTATATTAACTTAGTATACTACATCCCTGTGCCAATCAGGTACATTTTATATTAACTTAGTATACTACATCCCTGTGCCAATCAGGGACATTTTATATTAACTTAGTATACTACATCCCTGTGCCAATCGGGGACATTTTATATTAACTTAGTATACTACATCCCTGTGCCAATCGGGTACATTTTATATTAACTTAGTATACTACATCCCTGTGCCAATCGGGTACATTTTATATTAACTTAGTATACTACATCCCTGTGCCAATCGGGTACATTTTATATTAACTTAGTATACGACATCCCTGTGCCAATCGGGGACATTTTATATTAACTTAGTATACTACATCCCTGTGCCAATCGGGTACATTTTATATTAACTTAGTATACTACATCCCTGTGCCAATCCGGTACATTTTATATTAACTTAGTATACTACATCCCTGTGCCTATCGGGTACATTTTATATTAACTTAGTATACTACATCCCTGTGCCAATCGGGTACATTTTATATTAACTTAGTATATTACATCCCTGTGCCAATCAGGTACATTTTATATTAACTTAGTATACTACATCCCTGTGCCAATCGGGTACATTTTATATTAACTTAGTATACTACATCCCTGTGCCAATCAGGGACATTTTATATTAACTTAGTATACTACATCCCTGTGCCAATCAGGTACATTTTATATTAACTTAGTATACTACATCCCTGTGCCAATCGGGTACATTTTATATTAACTTAGTATACTACATCCCTGTGCCAATCAGGGACATTTTATATTAACTTAGTATACTACATCCCTGTGCCAATCAGGTACATTTTATATTAACTTAGTATACTACATCCCTGTGCCAATCAGGGACATTTTATATTAACTTAGTATACTACATCCCTGTGCCAATCGGGTACATTTTATATTAACTTAGTATACTACATCCCTGTGCCAATCGGGTACATTTTATATTAACTTAGTATACTACATCCCTGTGCCAATCAGGTACATTTTATATTAACTTAGTATACTACATCCCTGTGCCAATCGGGTACATTTTATATTAACTTAGTATATTACATCCCTGTGCCAATCAGGGACATTTTATATTAACTTAGTATACTACATCCCTGTGCCAATCAGGGACATTTTATATTAACTTAGTATACTACATCCCTGTGCCAATCGGGTACATTTTATATTAACTTAGTATACTACATCCCTGTGCCAATCGGGTACATTTTATATTAACTTAGTATATTACATCCCTGTGCCAATCAGGGACATTTTATATTAACTTAGTATATTACATCCCTGTGCCAATCAGGGACATTTTATATTAACTTAGTATACTACATCACTGTGCCAATCAGGGACATTTTATATTAACTTAGTATACTACATCCCTGTGCCAATCAGGGACATTTTATATTAACTTAGTATACTAAATCCCTGTGCCAATCGGGTACATTTTATATTAACTTAGTATATTACATCCCTGTGCCAATCGGGTACATTTTATATTAACTTAGTATACTACATCCCTGTGCCAATCGGGTACATTTTATATTAACTTAGTATACTACATCCCTGTGCCAATCAGGGACATTTTATATTAACTTAGTATACTACATCCCTGTGCCAATCGGGTACATTTTATATTAACTTAGTATATTACATCCCTGTGCCAATCGGGTACATTTTATATTAACTTAGTATATTACATCCCTGTGCCAATCAGGTACATTTTATATTAACTTAGTATATTACATCCCTGTGCCAATCAGGTACATTTTATATTAACTTAGTATATTACATCCCTGTGCCAATCGGAAATCCAAGATAGCGGCCACCTTGGGAAATCGCTTAACATAGGACCAAATGGGTAAAATGTACTTATCTTGTCTTCTCAGAAACTGTCGAACACATTTACACAAAATCAAACAAACTGAAACCAGAATAGTATTCATAGTTGTGAGTTTCTTTGCAAGTGAAAATTAAATATCGTTGCTAGAGATTCTAATGCCTTATAATTGGATTAAATTTTCAAAATTCTTTTTCTGTCAAACTGCTAATGAGAACGAATTGTAATATACATGTAGTGAAAAATAAAGCTCTGGGGGTTCTCTTCTAATTGTGGGGTTTTAGTGCCAATTAAAATCCAAGATAGCTGCCTCCTTGGAACATAGCTTAGCATAAAAACCTATGGGAAAAACTTACAATCTGCTTTTTGGCGTCGTCGTCGTCGTTAACTTTTCTTTAAAATCTTCTCCAAAACCACTGAAGGGATTGCTTTGAAACTTTGCACACATCATCACTAAAATGTCCTCTGCCAAGTTTGCACAATTCATGTCCTCACACCAACCAACATGGCCCCCATGGCTAACAATAGAACGGGGGGGGGGGGCGGTCAAAATACAGTTTTTGGCTTATAGTTCAAAAAGTATAACAGATACAGGAAAACCAAAGAAACCTTCCTTCTTCAGCATCATAAGCTCTACAAAACACTTCATTGGGTCAAAGTTGTATGATGACTCCTTGTAGGAGTTATTGCCCTTTAATTGTCGAAATTGATGATTTTTGCCATTTTTGCCTCAAAATCTTGAAAATTATTAGAACTAGAGAAAAAGTAAGCATTTCTTAATTGTTCTGCTCTATGAGGGCTACAAAATTGGCTTTAGAGTCAAGATTGTCTGATTTAACCGTTTAAGAGTTATTCCCCTTGAACTGTTTATTTTAATCGATTTTAATTGATTTTGTAAAATCTTCTCCTCTGAAACTAATGAAAGTACTGCTTTGAAACTTTGTACACATCATCCGTCAAATGTCCTCAACCAAGTTTGCACCAGCCATGGCCGCAGATTAACCAATGTGGCCGCCATGGCTAAAAAAAGAACGGAGGGGGGGGGGGGTCAAAATACAATTTTTGGCTTATAGTTCAAAAAGTATAACAGATACAGGAAAACAGAAGAGCCATGCCTTCATCTGCATCAAAAGCTATACGAAACATTCCATTGGGTCACAGTTGTATGATGACCCCTTATAGGAGTTGTTTCCCTTTAATTGTCGAAATTGATTATTTTTGACATTTTTGCCTCAAAATCTTGAAAATTATTAGAACTAGACAAAAATTGACCACCATGGCTAAAAATAGAATGGAAAAGGGGGGGGGGGGTAAAAGACAGTTTTTGGCTTATATTTAAAAAAGTGTAACAGATACAGGAAAACCAAAGAGACATGCCTTCATCTGCATCAAAAGCTCTACAAAACACTCCATTGGGTTGAAGTTGTATGAGGACTCCTTATAGGAGTTATTGTCCTTTAATTGTCAAAATTTATTATTTTTGACATTTTTGCCTCAAAATCTTGAAAATTATTAGAACAAGAGAAAAGGTTAGCATTGCTTAATTGTTCTGCTCTATGAGGGCTACAAAAATTACTTAGGGTCAAGATTGTCTGATGAACCGTTTAGGAATTATTCTCCTTGAACATTTTTTAAATAAATTTTACTTGATTTTAAAAAATCTTCTCCTCTTTAATCCATTAAAGGACTGCTTTGAAACATTGCACACATCATCTTTAGGACCAAAATTGTGCAAATCATGACACCTGACTACCTACATAGCTACGTTGGCTTAAAATAGAAAATGGGGGGGGGGGGGGGGTCAAGATAGTTTTCGACTGATAGTTAAAAAAGTATAACAGGTACAGCATATTTGAAGTGAACCTCCCTTCTCCCTCTAAGCATCAAAAGCTCCTCCTTATAGGAGTTATTTCACTTAAAAGGTTAAAATTAATGACTTTTGCAGAAGTGTTGGGCAATTCCTTATAGCAAAGAAAAGCTGGATAAAAAAGGGTTGTTTGGTTTCAGGTTCAGGTGAGCGATACAGGCTCCTGGGAGCCTCTAGTTTAGAAACCATTTCATGTAATAATTCATTTCTCCTAGCAATTTTATTGGGAAAGTAAGGTAAGCCATGAACCTATAAATCAATTATTAAATTAGTTATACTAGTCCCAGTGTAAGCGTTACATGCCCTTTAAAGCTTCTGGTTAGGTATATTTTAGTTGGAAATAAGAGTTGTAAATTTGTGACAAATGAAAGCACCGTCCACATTAACTGGTATTATGTGTTTACTGTGGTCTTTCCTTTTCCTGGTTTTAAGTTTTCCAGGACACGATTAGAATCGGATATTGCTTACTGGTCCATAGAATCTGAGTATCCATGGTGTATTTATTGAATTAATGTTAACAGTCGAGGGATTGTGTTATTTTCTTCTTGAGGTGTGGATTTGTCTCTTTGTGCATGTTGTCATTGTCCCTTGGTTTTCGATTCTTGTTGATCTTGTTCTTAGTTTAAATCTGGTTTCCATGTTAACAGATTTTGCATGTTACATTACCAGTTTTGAGGTATTATTAATATATCACATTCTGTTTCTCCATCTAATATGAAAATTTATAAGTATGTTGCCTGTCCTACACCATATTTACACGAACAAAACATATGATATCATTAGTAGTGATGTGAAGTCCGTTATACTGAGCCAAATGTCTGTATGTAAATCATATGGATTATGCATTTAGGACATTTAGAAAAATAATGACTTTAACTCAAAAATTACTTTTAAAGAATGGAAAATGTTTTTTTAAAAATAATATAAATTGATAAGTTCTAACAGATATTGTTGTCCAAAACAACGTGTCAAATATTCTCACGAAGTCTGGGAATGCCAGACACATTACTGTAAGTTTATTGACGAATCATCAATATCTTGTCCATTTGGTATAATTAGCTTACGTAATAATTTCAACATTTCTATTGATTGCATCTAACAACAATATAATGTGACGAAGCTTTTTGAAGTGCTGTTATTGAATATAATGGAAAAATAATCATTTCATTTGGGTTTCGAGCACTCAGTGGCATTCTCTTATAGTAGAGCGAAATTGAATTTACGTTCTTTCACAGTTTATGCCTAGTACTATAAAATGTATTGTCCAGCTACTCTCTTCTTTATACACCCAAGGGAATTTGGTGGCCATGTTATTGCACAGAGATGTCACCATTCAGTAGACCTTTTAGTTTATTAGGTCTAAATACTGATCTAGATGGCCGTTAGTTTTCGGGTTTTACCAAAATTGTCCACATTACAAACAAAAGTTTGGTATTAACTACGGATATTATGCTCTCCACCTTATCAGAACTTTGACATTTAGTATGGGTTGTAGTAATATATTGACGTTGGTCGACAGGGCGGGAAAAAAAGTCATTAAGTCAAAAGCAAAATATAGTCTCAGTTGAATTGAAAAATGCGGCCACAAAACACAAAATGTTGATAATAACAATTGTTTAGAATGTTAGTTTAATGTAATGTTTGTACTGATTATTCACAAAGATTACGCTGACCAATTTTAGGAAAGAAGCAAAATTCGTGTCATGCTATATATGTAGGTAGTTAGAATACAAGAAATTGAGTCAAAATTGCAAGAAGAAACAGATTTAATTTTAATGAACTCCAAGAGATCTTTACAAATATTTTTACGACCAACATCTATTTACCCCAACTCTGAAATAACAGTATGTATGAAAGATAGCTTCGACCGTGGTTTGGACTTAAATATGTTATATTCTTTGAACCTTTAAATGAACTAGCGATATACCGTACGTTCTCTACGAGAAAATTTAACGATTGTACGAAATGTTGGACCTTTGATTCCGTTTTATAACTCTGAAACGTTTCCTTTCACGAAAATATGTTATTAAATGAAAATAAAATAGACCCGACAGTAAAAATACTATTTTAATGTTAATGAAATATGCAAAGACGATCTATTTATGTTGTATTATTTAACTTCAGGACTGTATTTTGTTTTACATTAAATTGATACAGATCTAAATAAAAGTTCGAACACATTTAAAATATTTATCTGATTCAATTACCGAACATAAAAGACACATTTACTGTAGATATTGTTATATCAACACAAATAAATTGATCACCTGTTAAACCTAGACAACAGAGAAATGTAAATAATGGTTATATATACAAGTGTTAGTTCTGAATGGTGTTTAAAAAGTAGCCCAATTTTTGGTATATGTTTCATATTTACTTGCTACCGACTACAATTTAAAAGATGAATGGATCTGTTAAATTATATCTAGCGGTTAATCATTAGTCATTATATCCTTGGGCATTTATTAATTATTTTCATCCTCTTACCCTTGTGTAAATCGTGCCTGTAGGTATTACAATTTCATGGTATATTACAACAGCATTCCCTAAAACAGCATAGAATTTGACTGTCAAATAAGGTGCGATAGAAAATCGGACTCAAATGAATATTAAACTTTCACATGGTAAACAAATAAATACTGCAAGACAAAAAACTACCTTATTTCCTATATTAAAGAACGGAAAACTACATAAACATATTTCTATCTAAAGTAGTAAGAGTTCACATAGAACAACCAAGACTTAATTAAACATGTCAAGTTTGTAAATCCTTGATGGATTTTTAAATTCTGTAAAAAACTGTTTTATATAGATGAGGCCACCGTACATTTATATTTATTATTTACACCTTCATATCTTGGAGTCATTTGCAGTTTTCTGTTCCATTTATTAAAAAGTCTTTAATACTGAGAAAAGTGGACTGGAAGATTGCATAATTCTACTATATGATTTGTTAATTTTTGTTTATGTATGCCTTCAACCCCTCACGAGTATAACTGTGCTTTAAAAAAATAAATAAATAAATAAAATATCAAGCGTAGCTATATTTAATATTTTATGGTTAAAAGAAACACCACATGAACGTTAATCTTTAAAAGAAAACATATTTAAGACGGTCCAATTATATAGAATTATGAAACAGACAAAAGTAACAAGTCAAGCCATCATTATATATATATCTTATATTTTCCCAAGTTAAGGTAAAGTACATACGCAAATACATGTAGATTTTAAATGTAATAACAATATTGATTTTTTATATAAAACATCTCTGTTTTTATCGTTCATGCGTTACACCGATAGTTAAATGTACATGTAACACAGGTAATTTTCATTCACCTACAAGTTTCACTTGTATTAGTGCTTCTTTTGCATGTTTGACAAAGTTAACTTGGATAACAAAATTGACACCTTACTGTAAATAGCACTATTAAACAACGAGACGTCATCAATAAACACAACAGATGATTATAACCCATGTTATGGGTTACCGAGGTAAGAAGGATTTTATTTTTACGAATGTGATAACAAAAGGCATCTAGACGGATGAGTTACACTGAAGGTCAATCACGTAAACACTGTGTTATGCATATATTGAGCAATGTTACATTATAAATTTGGTCAAAGTGCAATATGGCGGATTCCGGTAGTTTCTTGAAATTATTTGATGTGAATGTAAATGGAATTCCAGTCCAGGAACGTAACAATAACGAAGTAAAGGAGTATGAACATTCTGTAGAGGTTTCAAAAGTGCCGGATACTTTTCCCTGTGGTCACATTTTGTGTCATAACTGTGTCCGGAAGCATATTTCGCCGTTAAGGGATACTGATTGGTGTTGTCCTGTATGTGGTGAAGACTTTCCTCGGTTGGCATTGCAGAGGAAGCAACAGAATGTAACATACGGAAATGATGACTTGGACGAGGTGGATTTATTGTGCAATTTTGACAAACTTGTAAACAAATTTACAGGAACAAAGTACAATTTAGGACGTTTAAAGCATGAGAACATTAAAGCGAGGAGTGTAGGAATGACCTATGCACGATGCTTCTGCGATATGTGTAAGGAAAACCACGGAACATTAAAAGTTGTTCAGGATTACAATGAACTGGGTGTACAACAAATTAGACCGTCTACAACGCATAGATTTTTCTATTCTTTGATAAATTCTGAGATAATTACAACATATAACAGTACTGTTAACTCAGCTTGTGTCTGCATTCCGTGTACAACGAAAGAAATCCACGATAACTACCTTAAGATCAATGGAGTTAACGGGAACTTATCTCTGGAAGTACCTCAAACATACGACAAGGCTGTGGCTCAAATAGGTAAACTGTTAACAAGTACAAAAATACCTATAACATCTTTACTAGGCAAAAATGTTATTGAAATTGACCACCAAATAACTCTTAAAGAAAGATCTATAGACTTCAATTTTACAGAAACTGTAAAATCAATTAAAAACATGGTAAAAACACAAGAAAAAAATTTAGTAAGCTTCGCAAGAAAACAAATGGAGGATACTGGTAAAATATACCACATTAAAGAGAGCAGTTCTATCGAATGTTGTAAAGGAGAAACAATTGTGTGATGAAGAGTTACAATGCTTACACCGACACAGGTGTGTACAGGTGTAATTATTATGTTCAATGTGAAAAATATGATTGGTGCTTTTGGTAGTAGTGGAAGATTTTGATATTATATGTAGCATAATATGAACGGATTATTACGATACATACTAAATATTACATTACCTTTAATGTGGATGCATTTTTTACTTCCTTATGTTTTTTTTTGTATAATTCTAAGTATTAGTTTTAATTCTTAGAAAACTAGGGATACATTTGGCAACCATGCAAAACAGTGTCATAGACACAACTGCCTACTAGTATCTCGTAATATGTTTTTATTTTCAAAATATAACAATAACTCCGAGCTTATTATATGCAATTATTACGTAATTGAGTATTTAATTTTGTATAACTTCTTTTACAAGAGACATTCTTAAGATTTTTAATTTATTTATTTTTTAATCTTCTAATCCGAGCTTAAGATTATCTACGGAAATTCTCTCCCATTAATTATTTGAAGTAGTTGATAAGACAGAATATTTAAAACCTCTGTCGCGAACCAAATATAGACTTTATTTAGTGTTTTGCCATAATTTGCCCCCCCCCCCCCAACGTTATATAGTAAAATACCCGTGGCTTCTCTGTCTTACTTTTAAACCCACGATTTCAACATAATTTACATATTAGCCAGTTACGCTTGCGACTCAAAATCAACTATTGCCAAGGATTGTTTACGCCGTTAACATATTTTATATATTTGACGTTATTTTTTTATAAGCTGCCGCGTTTCTAGGAGTAAACAAATACACATACAGCATGTCATTTATTGTCAATTATCCAACAGCCTGTTGGTGATTTCCATAATATGTTAGTATGCCTTATTATCTTTTTAAAATCAATTTTATGCTCTACAAGTTTTATGAATTTGTCTCATATTTACAATATTTGAACACATTTTGTGTCATTTTTATTATTGTGTCAATGTTTTGTTTTGTTTTTTTACACTTATTTTGCTGGATTTTTTAAACTTATTTTGCTGTTCCATCATTTAGTATTGCAAACCTGGGACTAGTTTAGTGATGTATAGTTGTGTTCATTTATGTTTACTATCAGTGCTTTAAATCTTTTTGCAGGAATTAAATTTGCAAAATTATCTGTTACATTTTGTAAAATCCTCTGTTAAATTTTTAAATTCTCTGTTACAATTGTAAAATTCTCTGTTACATTTGTAAAATCCTTTATGCAATTGTGTGACATTAAGCTGTTTGCAGTCAGGGTGAGCTATTGCCACCACTGTCGTTCGTCATGTCATCCGTAACCTTTGTACACATGTCTTTTCTCTGGTACCCCTGTATCAAAGTTGGCTTGGCTCATCTTTAGTGCGTCTATATTAAAAAAATTGCAATGAATAATCGCAGTAACTTTAAATAGACTGGACATAAAAAAAATCAAATTAAAAAAAAACAAAATCTGAACTGTAGCCTTGTTTAGCATAGCGCATACCATATTTTTTATTAAATAGGGTCAAACGATTCTTTCAGCATTTTTTTATCTTAACAATGACATCCATTTTTTTTATTGGTGGAGGAAGTCGAAGTGCGTTGTGTCGAGTATACCCTTCCATAAGTCGTACTAGATACTCTGTGTTGATCACTTGGCCACTATGGTGCCATACTCCCATACTCCCCTTCTCAACTTTTATCAAACATACTCACTTTACGACCAAGATCGCCATCTTTACTTTAAATATATAATGCTGTACATATAGATGATTTTGCTTTATTTATCATCGGCAATACAGCAGCCCAGAGAAAATTTACTGAATTTAGTCTGAATCATTTTTGAAAGACCCCTTCCAAAATTGTATCCGATAGTCCCGTTGAAACAAAATGACTAAAAATAGTTTTGTACAATTGTAGATTTTTTATTCAAGCCTCGGCAGTTCCAGATCAAATGCTAACTAAAGTCATTACGACAAGTCGTTGAAGAAACTAAAACTTGGTAAAGATAATCATTGGTAAAGTCTTCTACTACAATAAGATTTTTTATTGTGCTGCATTTCAAACAAAAAATGTTCCATAACAACTACAAACCGAATTTAAAGCATTCATGGTGTTACCCTGGAAGGTCCTGTCATTCTTTATTATTTTTTTTTTCGGTGTTTTTCAAGAGCCTCCTCAAACACGGGATTTTATTTCTAAAAATAATCGAAATTTGCATATTATTGTAACACGTTGTCCAGGTGAGTGATGACAGGCTTCTCTTGTCTCTGTTTTTAGTTTTGTGGTGATGTTTTTTTGTACATTTTTACTGAAATAAATAAAGTGTTCATACAAATGAAGGCGTACACTTATCTTACACCACAAGATTTATAATCACTTTGTGTCAGCTAAAGCTAAGTATATTTTTTATAATTATATTATGTGTTTCCATATTAGTTATCAAAATTCGATTAAAAACTCTCTCACGCACTCGATCGATTTATATAAATTTAAGTCTAGTGGGCAAACTAATACATACCTGTATAAACGTAATTTTAAAAATTATTTTTGCTGCCATTTTAATTATATACTCGCCAGAGCTGTCAAATTGGATTCGATCTTAATGTACTAAAATGTTTTTGAGTGTCCAATATTTGTTTACAGATGATGGAAATGCTGTTTGAAGAAACTGTAATTGCTTCTGTAATTTGTATACATCGACTTGATTGTGATATTTATTTTTTTTTTGCTTATAAATGTATATTTATATTTATAAAGATCTCTGTTAAAATTTTGCAAATTACAAGTTTTTTTTTGTAAACAAAGAATTTTTGAGTCCGTTTTAGTATACCTATATACATGCATTTTTGCGGTCATTGCCTCCCGATATCACATTCCCTACCTTTATCAAGGGCGTTGCTTAATCAAACTTTTGGGCGTGACTTCTATTAAATTGTGGTACATTATACTGATTTACTTAATTTTGATCTATTTATAAAATTAGTAATAAGGAAATTGTAACTTATCGTGAAGTTGGGGGAATCATAAACACAAAAAATGTAAATATTTAATTATGTTTCCAAAAGGAATTTAATAAAGATCCTCGAATATAGGGCGATTCTTCCCTAAGTTGTTAATTTATTACCTTATGTTTCTTTGAGTTTTTTTCTAGAATCCAAATAAATTCTAATTGTAACTGACATCTCCCGATACTGATATGTGTACGAGACTAGTTGGATAGAACCTTGTTTGTTTTTTAATTCAATCTTATGAAGGCATTTGTTTCGAAATTTGTTCGTAAAAGGATGAAATATTTGTAATGAGCAGTTTTTCAAAGCAATATTTTATTAAAATCGTCTTGATTAGAATAATCAAATGGCTGAATCAAACTGATTTTTATTTGTAAGGACGTCAACTTTTCTAATATAATGTTTTATAAGCCTCATTCACATGCATGTTATATACAATATAGCTGCACACTATACGCCCTCGTAATACTATTAAGACTTATGAGAGTTTTTGAGGCGAATCATGAAATGATGAAAATGCATATTTTTAATAATAAATTAAGAACATGTTTTTACAAATCTCAACATTTTGTAAATTTGCACAATGTTTTAATTTATATTCATACCACGTTCACAATGTCAAAGGTTCCACATAATTTCCAATATACCTGTGTGTTGCAATGGTACGTGAATATGGTATGAATAATTTAGTTGTTTGTTATTATAGAATCAAACGCTTGTTAACAATAAATATGGTAAAATGATGATGTTTTATGTGTATTATCTTTATGTTTTTTTTACGGTTAGGGGCCAAGAAGAACGATTTATTTTTCTTATTTAAAAAAAATCAAGAGGTATTATATTTTAATAGTCTGTAATCAAATCTTATATCGTTTCGTAAATCCTAGGATCTTTATTGGTGACCAGTGTGACAACATGTTAGGTTTCTGTATTCATACAATTTACTCTATATTTCTACCTATACACCCAATGACGAATTTTGGTTATGGGCGTATTCTGTATGTCCCAAGCAGACCTTTTGATGTCTTTAGGCTATAAATGATATTATTATTGATGGTACTATTCTTGCACACCGCTCGATGGTGTCTCACAAAAAGGGTTGAAATGTCTGTATATAAAGTAAGGGTCACAAGCCTATATTGTAACTTTACATTCCAAATATCCAAATAAACAAATAGACGTCAAAAATATCCAAATAAACAAATCGACGTCTCACAATTAATGTCGGAAGTCTTTAGTTCAACTTTACACATCCGTTATCAAAATATAAAAACTTGTGTCTGATCCATTAATGATATTAGTGTTGTCTACAACAAGAGGGTTTGTCTTTTAAATTGTGTCAATATTTTTGTTCGAAAAAGCAGTAGAAATACAATCTTAAAACAATTTAATGGTATATGCTCCTGGAATTTACCATTTACCAGTATATCAGTTGTACTTGGATGTATATTATTGTATTTATGCGGACTCTTGCTTCAGTTTTGGACAGTAAAGAAATAATGCTTTTACTAAAAAAGATGTTTTCTTCAATATGCTTCGAAACAGATAAAATGGGTAAGGATTATAATGTCTTGTGCTCTGCTCTAGCTAATGTTCGTCCTATGGTTCCTCTTTTGTTTTTTTAAGTGACAAACCTCTTATTAATCTTTTAGCATGTTCTTTTCTTCAGCTCATTAGTCAATGGTTCTGAGTCTACGCTTGCTCCCTTTTTACTCATATTTTACGAGTTCGAGTGCCGCCATATAAAGTGTTACCTCGGTTACATCTACATAATTAGACTTAGCTATCAACACGAAAAACCACCAATAAAAAACTTGAGAATTGTAGGCCCGCAAATTAAGGAATGATGTGTTTAGGTTAACACGTTAACTTAGAACCCTTAAATGGAATGATGTGTTCAGTTTTCACGTAGTCACTCAGAATCCCCTACTGTAAGGATGTATTTAGATTAACACGTAGTAACTCAGAACCCCTTGTTTTAGTTATTTTCAAGTCTTCTGTGTTTAGTATGATTGGTTAATTAAGTAGAGCTGTACTTTCTGAGAGAAGATCAACCGATTACAGACACTAAAAGACGCATAACTTTTGGCATAGTACGCTGTAATGATTATGGCCCTTTGTTTACAGTTGACGCTACTTCTCAGCACTATTTTGTTAATCGAATGTTATTAATAATCACTGCTCAATTAAAATTCACAATGGAATTTCAAATAATTGAGAAATTAATACTCAGTTGCTTACATTTGCTTTCCTGAGCATTACTGCGTCGTCCTATTTCATTGACGTTTTATTTAAAGATTAAATACAAAAAGAGGTACAACATTTCCATGTTCACAAAGTGGATTATATTAAATGTGGACAAAGCAAATTTGTTATCCCTCACTGGAGAAAATACTTTTTTGTGGTTAATCAACATTTTAATTTGCGTAATTTTACATTGTTTAAAAAGATATACACAAACTGTAAGTGTTCAGCGAAGTAACACAGTATACGACAAGATTTTTTCTTTTATCCTCTGATAGAAAATATTGCTTGGCCAATCAAAAGGCGGTATTTTCGTAACATTTTTAATCTAATTGAATCTAAGACTATTGATATGTTTCATGGTCTAGCTCTTTTTATGATCAGCTTTTAATATTTTGTATAAAAACCTAAATTAGTAGAATTTTTATAGATATTGTGATAGTTTTATTATATCCCGACATCTGAAAATGTAATAAAAATACAGAGTAAAGTAGGCATAATTTTTAAAAATTGGAAGGATGTCTTGTCGACAAGTTATATCATCTTATGTATGTACACAACAGAAAGCGTCCTATTACACTGGTATCATAACAACAAGTCTCGTAACCGGTAACTGGAAATGTAAATATATTGCATATGTACTGGAGTCGTATTTTTCCAAGAAAAGCTTAGATTTGAAGGCCTTGACATAATCAACTGTTTGCTTTTTCTCTACATTTTATTACGGATTTCAAATAACAGCTATCGCAAGAATCTATGTCAAAGCTCAAGTTTACCATGACCTTTTGAAGTGAAACAGTTTTTCGGTTGATGAATGAGTTTTGTGTAACATTATATACATTTTTAGTGAATTTAAGTTTAAATAAGAACTCGCTGCAATGTTTCTGCTTACTACAACATTTTATATCAACATTTACCACCTTTCAGTTTTACTCTATTCTGGTCTCGGTGGCTGAGTAGTTAAGGTAGTTGAAAGTAGTTCGTCTATTATTGATCACGTGGTCTTTCAACACTGAGATTGCGGGTTCGAGTCTCACTGCAGGCAGGGTGCACTCGACTCAAATCTTGACTAGGATTCTCAGTTTTCTAGCTTTGTCGCGCAATAAAAACTGGACGCCATGATATAGACGAAAAATTGCTGAACGTGGCATTAAACACAATTCAAAACAAACAAACAATGAATCGACTCCTATTTTAATTGACAAGGATTGCCAGTTTTCTTACCGAAGGTCGAGAGTTTTTCTCCGTGTACTCCGACTTCTTCTCGCCATAAAAACGGGACGCCATGATATAGCTAAATAGCACTGTTGGTGTTTTTTTGTTCAAATCAGCTAAAAGTAACATAGCTGTAGCGAAAAGTAGGGAAATTAATAAAATTTATACGAAAGCGCATTTATACGAAAGCGCAAGGTACCTTCATACTTCAGACTCATGGCGCTGCTTTTTTAAATATTGTTTCTAATGCTGAGATAGAAGTGAGTATATTTGTCACCACCTCGGCGTGTTCGTGTGTCTACCGCTTTACTTTTTTGCTCGTTGGAACGTCGATGTCGTCTGCTTGATTTGTTGTTTTCTGATTATTTTACTCTATATTTACTCTGAAACTATATTGGTGCATACAAATACTAGAAATACAAACAAAAATTGCAGTATATTATAATGAGTTAAAGTAGTAAGATGTAAGATTCTAGTCGCTTAATAAAAATTTTATTTGTCGTCATACCTGTCCATTGAAAGATTATAACTTAACAAATAAGAAGCTCATATATCTTCAATTTAATTTGCGTTTTACCAAAGGTTTGTTAAATTCAAACTGTCAATGACTTTATATAAAGTTTCAATGTCAATATAGTCTTGACAAACTACGGTATAAGGGTATTAGGTTTTTATTTTCAATTATTTCATAAGCTTTAAGCTGACAAGACAAATGCGTGAAGTTATATCGAAGATTATAATAAAAGTTTTTAATGGTATCACCCTGTAAGACGAAGTGTAATTTTCGAATATAATAGAAAAGTTAACGTTATTTTTTTTAAATTTCTTATCATTTTCTTTAATTGTAACTTCATTAGTTATTTCTGGTCGAAAACATCGTAATTAGTATTTAAGCTGACCATTGTATTCAATTCTGCAAAATGTATGAATTATCGTATTGTCAAGACACACCATGGTTTTCAAAATTATTTTCCCTTTTCACCAGTTGACTTGTTGAGCTTTGTTCCTTTAAATCCCAAACTTCCAATTGAGAGAGGGAGAGAGAGAGATATTGTGGGTGGACTGATATATAGTTTGTGCCTGAAAGAAAAACAATACTCATAATAGCACTTTCCCATAATGGATTTAATACTGTAAATTTTATTTCTTTAACTCTGAAAATCACTCATTCATCCACAAGTTATATTATCCATTCTTGGGTAGTGCATTGAATTAAATCCGTTTGCTGCTATTTCTATTTAAATTAAAATTAATTTTTAATTTTCCCCAATAGCTTAAACTAGAGGCTCACATGAGAGTGTAATTGCTCACCTAGAACACAAAATACTTCAAGCTATCTTTAATTTTTAGAGTTTCAGTCTAGTTGTTAAAGCTTTTAAGTTACTAATAAAAAAAAATTAAACATTTCTTAAAAAATGTTGATAACGTACAATAACTTCTATAAATTGCCATCAGACAATCTCTCATAATGAACAGATTTGTAGGCGTTGTCTTGTTAATTTAGTTTCTAGGTGTTGTAGACTTAAATTTATAACATTAAAAAACTTATTATTTTGTATGAATTAATGTAAAAAGAGTCATCTGAAAATTTGGACTAAGAAATAGTTTGTAGCCCTTGCCTTATCGATCATTTGTGCAATTTAGCTGTTTTGGCACCTAAATTACAGGACAAAAACTACCAAGTTTCACAAAAATGCAATTAAAGGGCAATAACTCATATAAGGAGTCATCGGAAAATTGTAAGACAATATAATGATTTGTGGTCCTTTTCCTTCCGATTATTTCTGCTATTTACAGCTTTACAGTTTTTTTAATTTCTAAGAGAACAATTGGTTGATTCATTGATTGATTCATTGATTGATTGATTGGATGTCTGCTTCACGTCCAGCGAGCAGTATTTCAGCTATATTCAGGACTGAAACAAGTTTACAAACAATACATCAACGGAAAATGGGGTGGGATGGGTCACAGGGAATACAATTTTGACTGCCACTGGAAAAGTATGGAGTTTTAGGAAGGGGCGGAAAATTTAGCCTTTTGTAGCGGCTACAATGAGCCTAATCTTTTTTCGAATTCTACAAAAGGGGTCTTTATCGTACAAGGAGCGTGGCACTCTCCAAACACGTTACCCACTACTGTCCGCGGTCAGGCTTTCCGTATTATGACCTGACAACCCCAACGAGAGGGTCTCCCCTATCCGCCACCCGGGGACTCGCTGGGCTGCTCTGTGGGTCGAGCACTGGGAACCCTCCCAGTATGGTCCTAGGAGAAAAATAGGTAATTTTGTCTAAAATCATCATTAAAGAGCAATAACTTATATAACGAGTCACCTGAAAATTTCAGAATAATGAATTGAATTATAGAACTTGTATTGCTGATAATTTTTGCAATTTACAAATTCATTATAGCTTTTAAAAAGGAAAAACAGACTATAAAAAATCGTTATTGAAGGTCAATAACCCTTATAAGGAGGGTTAAACAATTTTAGACTAACAACGTGTTTTGTAGACGTTTTTTGCTGATCATTTAAGCTATTTTCAATGTCAATCTAGCTCCAATAGTTTTCAAGTTCTTTTGTAAAAACTTACAATTTGGTCAAATATCGTAATTTAAGGACATTACCTCTTACAGGAAGTCATTACACAACGTCGGACTAATAAGATTATTTGTAGTGTTTAATGTGCTGCTAGGTAACATTTTTATATGCTATTAGAAGTTTTGAGATATAGACCAAAAACATGTGTTGACCCCTGTTTTATTTTTAGTAAAAGTGGCCATCTTTTCTATTGATCAACACCCTGGGTTCTAAAAAGAACGAAAAACTACATATTTGCTTTTGAGGCAATCTCCTTTATTTTCAAAGTACAGAACAATTTTATTATTTATTAAGGTTTATTTAATAGCAAATAAACCCGGTACATCGAAAGTGTAAAAACCCCCGAAAAGTGTAAAAACCCCGTGGAATAGTGTAAAAACCCCTATATATATGGTGAAAACCCCTCAGAAATGATAGATATTACTATATATTATGATAATAATGCAATATTTGTGAAAAAATAATTATGCTTGATCGCACAGAATCGATTTTTGTAACCGCACGATACGTCCGATATGAGGTCAAATAGCTAGGGGAGAGCACTCTAATTCTTTGCAATAAAAGTACTACAAGTACTGAAGTTGGAGTTATATTGAAAATGTTAATACTGACAAATGATTTAATGTGTGAAATTAAAATAATGTCTATAATTTTATAATGAATTTTTTAAATAGATATGTTTTTCATTAAAACCTTTGCATTCTTTGTATTACATGTACATGTAATTATGTGTCTGTTGTTATTAAAAGATTTTAAATATGTCATCCATTTTACTGAATGGCAAAGAAAGCAAAATCTCATGTCATCTATATAAACTATTGTATGTTAACTTTTACAAGTATGGTAATGAATGTAAATGGATATCATTCGTAAAAAACATTTTTGATACTTGCGGTATGTCAAATCTTTGGTTAAACCAATTTTTAGATAAATGGGTAATTAAAAGTATAGAATTGAAACTAAAAGACCAATTTCAGCAGAACTGCTTAAGTGAAATTAACACTTCTTCTAAATGCTTGTGCTACAGAATCTTTAAAAAGGATGTGAAACAAGAAGGTTATTTTTCCAAGTTGTCAATAAGTAACAAATTTTTACTATGTAAATTTAGATGTGGAAGTCACCGACTACCTATTGAGACGGGAAGATGGTTCAGCATATCTAGGAACGATAGGCTGTGCCATCTTTGCGAATCAATGGATATTGGTGACGAATACCACTATGTAATGATATGTAATGCTCTGAAACAAGAAAGATATAAACTGCTTCCACACTTTTGTACTTTTAATCCAAATACATATAAATTTCAGCAATTAATGAACTCGTGTAATTATATTGTACTTGAAAAACTATGCAAATTTATTAAAATAATAAATGAGAGGGTCACTCCTCCTGGTTAGTCTGTATTGTTCACATGTGCTTTATAACTTATGTTATTGTGCTTATATATATTCTCTGTAACTATGTAATTTGTAGTTTATGAGAAATAAAGTTCATTCATTCATTCACAAGTATATCACAAGATACAAGAACGTGTACACAATTTCAAATGAACAAACATGGAAAATAATTACAAAAGGATCAAAGTCAAAGTCAATAGTGGCTGAAGATGTTTCGGTTTGACTCTTATCACTACATCAAACAATTAAACATCTTTTGGATCTCTTAACATATTCAAACACTTCTCAAAAAAATACTTATATTTTGTTCATAAGAAAGTTCTAAATTGCCACAAGTAAGCAGGTGTAAATCAATGTTAGTTTCATTTGGTAGCCATCTAAGACTACCAATAAGATTTAATCTTTGGTAGTAATGGGTCAATCAAAGAAAAAGTGGTTTGCACCTTCAATACGAGATCCGCATAAACACGATGGATTTTAAATAAGGTTTGATCTAAATAAATCGTTATTAAGAAAGGATGCTGAGCATCGTAGCTGTGTTAATATTATTGCTTAATTTTCGGGGACCATATGAATAGTGTCTTGGGACTTCCCGCAAAACAGAATCTGTTCTGAAGTATTTTTGAAGGCCCAAATAGTTTAACATTTCTTATATTTAGGATAAATTTAGCTACAATATTGTAGCTCTATTTTTATGAACGTAAAAAGGAGCTACATTATTGTACCTAGGACCAATTCTATTCCATTGTCTAATCGTATCGGGAATAAATGACTGATAAGTGAAGGAAAGTATTGAACTTTACTGGGAACTAGTTTACTTATGTATTTAGGGGCATCATGGTTTTGAATTGTATAAAACATTTGTAACCTTCTTTTCTTTCTTCTTTCAGCCAAAGATTCCCAACCAATTTCGGTATGTAATGTTTCTAATTTGGTAAATACAGGCAGTCCTGTTACAATTCTAGCTGTTTCTGACTGTAGTTGTTCCAGTTTAGAAGCATTGCCAACACCACAATTATCCTAGACCTCAGACGCGTATTTAAATAACGGTCTTATATAAGTAAGGAAGAGTTTTTCAAATTAACATTTATTATTATGGTGTCAATATGCGTATTCCATTAAGCATCATTACTTAATATGTATATGACATTTGACAATCGGGATTGTGACGCCATTCAATTTAAATGTAATGTAAGTGATTTCAGCGCTTGAAAAAACCATGATTTCGGTTTTATCATGATTAAATGACATGTGCCAACGTTTTTACCATTCATCCAACTCCTAAGATCTGGGTCAACTACAGTCTTGATTTGATCTTGATCTAAGTAGTTAAACGAAGTGTCGTCAGCAAATAACCTGCATAATATTTGAGGTTAATATTTCGGCAATATCATTAATATGAACGATAAATAGCAATGGTCCTAATACAAATCCTTGTGGGACACCCGCAGATATACCACATAAGGATGACGATGCAGTATTAATGACAACTTTTTGTTTCCTTGATTCAAGATAGCATTTAATCCAACGTAGCAAATTGTTTCTAATGCCATAGGCGCGTAATTTTACTAAAAGCCAATCATACTATACATTATCGAATGCCTTTGAAAACTCGCAAAATACAAAGCAGTTAATTTCTCTCGAGTCGAGTCCATAGAATTCAGTATACAGTTGTACATTTCAAGTAACTGATGAACAGTAGAATATTTGGGTAAAAGCCCTGATATTTGGGTAAAAGCCCTGATTGGTATTCAAATATCAAAGTATTTGAGACTTGATGATTATAAACATGTTTAGAAAAGTTTACAATTTTATTGACCTTGAACTTTCTCGGATCACATCTATTAGTCATTACATAAGGGAGTAATGTACAGTTGTATTAACCATCTAATCTTGAACTTCTTGATATTCATGAATTTATTATTTATATTTTGAATGATATTTATTGTTTTTTGTTTATTCCATTGTGGTGTACAGAGCAGAGCTCTTTAATCCAGAATCTCTCTCGGGCCTCCCGTTAAGAGTCTCGTCCCTTGCAGTTTTGTTCGATAATTAGGATTTTTATGTGATCAAAATCCTTTGGAGTGTGGTCGGGCTGTCTGAATTGTTGACTTACGGGCAGAAACTGTTTTTTAGTAAGGTCACTTCTGTGACCATTCAGTCGTTTGTGGAATGGTTGTTTGGACTCGTCGACATATTGTAAGCCACAGATGGGGCACTCAAGAATGTAAATGACATTCGAGCTTTTGCAGTTAACAGTAGTGAATATTTTGTACTGTTTACCTGTGACTTTACTGTTAAATGTAGACAAGGGTTCTATATGTTTGCAACATTTGCAGCGTTTGTCGCCACAAGACTGACTTCTGCCAGCGGCAGTGCTGAGCTTTGCAATCTCTACTCGTACCAATAAGTTGCGGAGACTGTTGGGTGGTTTAAACGCAACCATGGGGGGCTCTGGAAAGATTCTTGACAACCTGGGGTTTTTTCAATAGATTTCCAATGTTCACGAATGGTGCAAATTGTGTTTTTCAAACAAGGGTGGTGAGTTAGTACGCAGGGAACTCTATTGCATTTCTTTTTTTCTTTATTTTGAAGAAGGGTACTCCTCGATGTCTGCTGTGCTTTTTGGAAATTCTTTTTGATGTTATTATTTCTGTACACCCTTCTTCTAAGGTAATTTCCTTAGTCTCCTTTTAAACGAATCATCGGTGGAACAGAGCTTGACTATAAGGAATACTCTTTGTCACATGAGGATGACAGCTACTAGGTAAAAGGTATTGGTTGGTGTCTGTTGGTTTGGAATACAGGTCAGTGGACAACTCACCATTTGCGGATAAGGAGCTGGAAGTATCGAGGAAAGATATACGAGATTTTGAGATTTGATAAGTAAATTTGATAGAGGGATGGATGTTATTGGCACGTGTGATAAAGTGTTGTAATCCCTCATCAGTATGTATCCACTTCATATCAACATCATCAATAAACCTATACCAAGATAGTGGTTTTTCAAAAGACTATTGGAGGTTCCATTTATTTGCAAGAAATGGTCTCCATTAAAAGTGAAGTTGTTGTTTTTTAGCACCAATGTCAGCATTGTGATTAAACATTCAGTTGGAGGATCTTTGACTGAACGACTTTCCCCGACCTCTCTGCATGCTTCTATGCCATCAGTATGAGGAATTTTAGTGTAGAGAGAGGTGACATCCATAGTGACCAGACAATCAAAACATCAAACAATAATGTATGAAAAGGGTTTACAATGCGATAATATTATACACCCCTAATTGCTAGGGCAACATTGAAATGGACTCTTGTACTTTAGCAATTGTAAAAGGTGGTACGTCCAAAAATGGAATAGGCTAATCCCCCGGTAGTATATAAGCAGCCGTTTTCAGTCAGTCAGGGTCTTTTGGTATCCGTATCAATCAAGATCACTTGGTTTTTCTATAAGAAACCAAGAGCTTTGGGTCCAAGTATTAAAGAGACGAAAGCGTCATACTAATACACTGAAGCTAAGCACAGAGAGTTAAGGAGCTAGTAGAGCTATTTTAGAGCTAGAAGAGCTAAAAAAGAGTTCAGATCTAGAAGAGAGAGTTAATTTAAAGAGCTCAAAGAGACAATTTGACTCAATTTAGATTTATATAAAAATGCTACCAGTTATAAGATCAGCCTCAGATCCCGGGGTTAACTCGGGTACGAACCCCTAAATACGTTACAGATTTTTGATGGCAGCGGCGGGATCTGCGGGTCTGATCTGAGCTTTTAGCCTGATCTGATTTTTTAGTCTGAGCTAAGTTTTAATATATGATCTTATTAAAGAGCTGTGAGAGCTCAATTTAGGCATGGCAGAATATATTAGTAGCGGTAGCGAGGCAGAAGATACTGAAGTGCTCATTCAAATACGGAGAGCGGAATGAGTCACTCTACGCCAAAGATAGATATAAGACACTCGGAATTTTATTTTCCAATAGAAACTGAATCTATACATAAGAAGATTATTGATTCTGATCGTATAGATTGGGAGATCCAAAAACTAAAGGAGCAGTTAGAAGAATTGGAATGTCCAAGTTGGCAAGTAAGGTAAATAAAAAGGATCTTGACTCACATCAAGTTAAATTTGAAGAGCCAACAGAGAATTTAGATACAAGGTACCAGCGAATCATGAAAGATGAAAAGCCACTTGCTGGTGTAACAGTACGCCCCAAGAAGGCACAGTTGAAAAGCAAGACAGGAAGTCAAGCATTGAACAAGAACAAGGTATCAAATGCAAAAGTAAAGCCTTCAAAGTTTGATGGAACTAGATACTGGCTCGACTTTAAGTCACACTTTGAGGCTTCTTCTAGAATTAACAACTGGACGTATATAGACAAAGGAATTTATTTAGTTGTGTCAACAGAATGTCAACAGGATTACACAGCTTTGGTGAATGCTTTAAAGCAAAGATTTGCGCCCCCAAACCAGACTGAGCTATATAGAGTTCAGCTGACATAGAGGAGACAAAGACCTAGCGAGAGCATTACAGAGTTATGACAGTCCATTCGTAGGTTGGTTAACCAGGCGTACCCTAAAGTGCCAATGGATGTCAGGGAGATCTTGGCAAAACAATATTTTATTGAAGCATTAGCTGATTCAGAAATGAGAATACTAATCAGGCAGTCTTGTCCCATAGACTTCAACGAAGCAATACGAGTTGCAGTTGAGCTGGATACTAACAACAGAACACAGAAAAAGTCTCGAAGGAAGGCCGCTCATATTTAGATCAGCAAATGACGAGAAAGATGTTGATTAAAAATTAGAAGACCTGGGTAGGGAACCTTTTAATCAGTTAATATTAGAAATGCAACAACAACTTAAACAGATGCAGACGGATATTGATGAAATGAAAAAGGAGAGAGAAAAGAGCAGCATAGATACAAAATACAACAATACTTATAATGTAGGGCACAATCCGCGGAGATTTAATTGTCGAGGTCGGTTCAACACAGGGTATTATCGTGGTAATAATAACTTCAATGGCAGAGGACGTGGATACTGTCAGAATAGAAATTTTAACAACGACCGTCAGCCTGGAAATGAATAAAGTCGTACAGTAGGCAGTAACAGTATCCATACCGAAACGAAGGAACAACATGGAAACATAGGCATTTCAACTGCCTTATATTAAGCCGGAATGTATGTTGATATAGAAGTGTGTGATCAATCCATGAATTTCTTAGTGGATACTAGAACAACACTGACCTTAGTGTCAGAACGGATTTACAAGAAAATTCCATTGTCGATGTCGACAAATCAGAAAATTTTTAGTGCAACAGGAAATAGTATACAAATAGAGGGAAAAGGAAGTTTTAAGCTCAGATTTCAAGATGGCAGAACGATATACATGAATGCTATTGTATGTCACATTTCGGTTGATGGCATTCTTGGACCTGTTTTCTTGAGCCAATATCAGGGTAAGATAGACCTGGAAAGTAAATCGTTAGAAATGGGGGTAGCAAATTAGATTACAGGCTAGTTTGGATTTTTTAGAGTATTGGCGGAAGACAAAGTAGTAAATTCCAGACAAGGAGAATTTAACAGAATCGGGCTTATTGGTTGAAGCTTTACAAAAGTTTTTACAGAGAGGAAAAGGAATAGTCGCTCGATCTTTGTCAAAACCTAAAGCACGAGATTTTGTTAGAATTATGAATCCATCTTCAGAACCTCAGATAGTTTATCCAAGAACTAATATAACAAGAGGAGATTTGAGGTCTGACCTGAAAGATTTGTTACAGAGATCGAAGCCAAATTTAACATCGGAGCAAAGTGCGCAAGTTGAAACACTACTCAAAAAGTATAAAAATGTGTTTTCCGCTACAGATATCTATTTAGGGAGAACGAGTGTTGTGAAACACAAAATCAATACCAAAGAAGCAACTACTATTAAACAAGCTCCAGAAGACTACCATACCAGCTAGCCCAAGAAGTGAACAAGCAAGTGTCAGGAATGCTCAAAATGGTGTAATCACACCATCCAATTGACCATGGTCGGCTTTTGTCATTTTAGTTCGGAAGAAGGATGGGAGCATGAGGTTTTGTGTGGATTATCACAGATTGAATGCAGTGACAGTGAATGATGCATAACCGTTACCCAGGATCGATGATTCTTACGATCATTTAACAGGTTAAACTTGGTATTCAACATTAGATCTCTCATTTGGGTATTGGCAAGTGGAATGTGAAGTCGAGGATAGGGAAAAGACTGCCTTTGCGACAAGATCGAGTCTTTACGAATTTAAGGTAAAGCCCCTTGGGTTAAAGGGAGCCCATCTACCTTGGAGTCTGTCCTAAAAGGATTGCAATTAGACATATGTCTCATTTATCTGGATGACATTATTGTGTTGGGACACTCTTTTGCGCAAATGGTATTAAAATGCTATTAAACTTTACTAAAGTGTTCGATGGACTTTCCGATGCATTAAAACAATGTTCTAGTCTGAAGAATGATTTAAAACCGATATTGTACATTCTGGCGTTAATTTCTGGTGCGTTTGTTCATTTTGTGACGCAAAATTTCTAGTTTAAATTTACAACAACACGTCTTGTTTGTATTTGTTAGACCCGCAATGGTTCTAAATAGGAAAATCTAATATGTAGGTGTCTATGAATCTATTTGTTTAATTTTGGTTTGGTGAGTTCGAAACTGTTTTGAAACAACGAGAAAACTTTAAAATACATAAAAGAAGAAGAACAAAAACAAACTATTAATTTAGTTTAATAAAACACCAATTTTATGAATAGATACAAAAAATAAACGGTTATTTTATGTTCAAATTTCAACTATAACTAGTTCTTGTTTTCAGATCCTTCGTAGTTATTTCCCTTGTTAAACAGAAGATGCCATGCTGAACAATGTTAGTCAAGAAATGTACCGTAGGTTTGAATAGGATCGATTTCTTTTAAGCGCATCTATTGGGTTTTATTGGTTATAATAACAGAAACATTATAATTTAAATTTGCAATTTTTTATAAGAAAGGGAGCTGTGGTTGCATAAATATTCAAATTCAAATTATTTTATTGGATATAGCATAGTCAAGTACATTACCAAGTTTACAATATTGCGTAATCTAATACATAACACGCATAGTACATTTATGAACATAAAAGTAAAATGAAATTAGTGCTGATTGTGTTGGGAATGTCTCCCAAACGAACCCCCATTGCCACTATATTCTTGTGCATATTCAAAACCACCAAATAGACATGATATTCTTAGTTTGTGCATTAAAATATACCTACATGTGAAATTTCGTTGCAATTCGGACTAAGTTGACGTTTTGGGGGAGTGTGGTGAAACGGCTTCCATCACAAAATGGTGTCGTTCGCATCAAATTTTTTTGGCAAAAATGCTCAGGACAGTTAGCTGTAACAGTATACCAATTTCCATGGAAATTGCTATGGCCATTACTGAGATCTGACAACAGTCGACTTTTTTAAAACCTTTAAAACGGCCGCCATTTTGAAACCGGAAGTAGACTAAAATGTAATAAGTAGTGGCACACTCAGGGTACCATAATCTACCTATGTACCAAATTTCGTCGAAATCGGATGATGTTTAAATTTTGCAATTTTAGTGGGATTGTGTTCGGATGGCGGCCATTTTGAAATGTTGTTCGCGTCAAAATTTTTTGGCAAGCATGCTCATGATAGTTAGCTGTATCAGTATACCAATTTTCATTGAATTGCTCTGGCCATTACTGAGATATGACAATAGCCGACATTTTTTAAAACTTTAAAACGGCCGCCATTTTTTTTAACTGGCGGCCATTTTGAAAATTTCAAAAGTGGATTGCACAACTTCAGGTCACCCTTAACATGTTCCCAAAGTTTCATCTTGATTGGACATTGCATCTCCGAGAAAATGTGTGGACAAGATTGAACGGAAAGAAAGAAAGAAAGAAAGAAAGAAAGAAAGAAAGAAAAATAATAATAAGAAACCGGACAAAAACGATTCTCTCCCAAAACTTCGTTTTGGAGACATAATAAATGAAATAATCAATTATGAATATATATAATTTGTCTATATAGCATGACAATTACAACTAGTGCTGATTGTGTTGGGATGCCAACACAGAATGTCTCCCAAACGAACCCCCATTGCCACTATAATCCCCATGGATAGTATTTCATTCAAATCAGTACATCTAGAAATCAAATTTTGTTGAAATCGGACAAAGTTGACTTTTTCGTGCAGTAAAATGGCCGCCATTTTGAAACCGGAAGTCGGACAAAAAATTTTAAAATAGTGGCACACTCAGGGTATAATAAGCTACCTGTATACCAAATTTCGTCTAAATCGGATGACGTGTAAATTTTTGCCTTTTTAGGGGGGTGGTTTTCGGATGGCAGCCATTTTGAAATGTCGGCCGCGTCAAATTTTTTTTGCAAAAATGCTCAGGATAGTTAGCTGTATCAGTATACCAATTTTCATTGAAATTGCTTTGGCAAAATTTTAAAATAGTGGCACACTCAGGGTATAATAAGCTACCTGTATACCAAATTTCGTCTAAATCGGATGACGTGTAAATTTTTGCCTTTTTAGGGGGGTGGTTTTCGGATGGCAGCCATTTTGAAATGTCGGCCGCGTCAAATTTTTTTTTGCAAAAATGCTCAGGATAGTTAGCTGTATCAGTATACCAATTTTCATTGAAATTGCTTTGGCAATTACTGAGATCTGACAACAGCCGTCATTTTTCTTCAACGGCGGCCATTTAAAAAATGGCGGCCATTTTGAAAATTTCAAAAGTTGATTGCACAACTTCAGGTCACCCTTAACATGTTCCCAAAGTTTCATCTTGATTGGACATTGCATCTCTGAGAAAATGTGCGGACAAGATTGAACGGAAAGAAAAAAGAAAGAAAGAAAGAAAGAAGAAGAATAATAATAAGAAACCGGACAAAAACAATATGTCTCCCAAAACTTCGTTTGGGAGACATAATAAGAAACGGACAAAAACAATATGTCTCCCAAAACTTCGTTTGGGAGACATAATAAACTGCATTTTGCTAAACAAAATGATGACAATTATTTTTGATTAATTAAATATATTTTTAAAGATTTAAATCCCTTGGAGTGTAAGATTCTTTTAAATTTAAACATGTATTCTTTAGTTCTTGTATTGTATTGGGGTTAAGGAGACGATTGGCAGTCTCCATATTGTTATTAGCTACAAAAATGAGAGAAAATGGGGTTGTTTACAAAAAAACTCCAACAATATTATTGCTCATCAACATGTTAAGTGAGGATGCTATTACGACCAGCTAGATACTTACATCAGCCATTCCAGGAAAGAAAGGTTGTCAATTTTGTTGAGTCTACAATCAGTTTGATATCGTCATTTTTGAATTCCAGATCAGATTTTTATTTCTTCAAGGACCATACTGGGAAGATTTCTAGTCCTAGACCCACCAAGCAGCCCAACTCGTCCCCGTGGAAACCCTCTCATTTGCGGTTGTCTGGTCATAATACGGAAAGCCTGTCATCTAGTTATCACCTTCAGGTTTTTTAAGGCCCTTTATTTTTCTTTCTCCCATGATGTTTGTATTTTAGGGCTTGTCTTGTGATGTTATCTGGTGGTTTTCTGAGTGTATACCCTATTCATCTCCACTGTATCTGCTCTGAATAAATTCTAGTTTTGCATGCTGCTGGTTTGTTTTTCGCCATAAATTTGCTTTGCTGATTATATTCGACCGATGTATACGTCTTAAACAGGTGTTGATAAAAGTCTGTATTCTGGATGTTGTTTCTACGGTGGTTCTTCAGGTTTCAGCCCCATACCGCAAGACTGCTTTGACATTACTGTTAAACAGTCTCATCTTGGTCTGTAGTCCAACATCTTTGGTGTTCCAGATGCTTCTTAGTTGTAGGAGTGCTGCCCTGGCCTTGCCTATTCATGCTTTCAAACCAGTGTCAGTATCTTATACTATACTTCCTTGATATGTGAAAGTTTTATGTCTTCTATTGTCTCTCCTCATAGACGCACTGGATCTGGCTTTTGGGTGTTACATCTGAGGAGTTCTGTCTTTTTCTTGTTGATGTTAATTTTTTCTTGTTGATATTGATGATACGTCAGCAACCCTGGTGGTCTTGGATTCTATTTGCTGGTATGTGTGAGAAAGAAGTGCCAGAGAGGATTCTAGTTAGTCTTTGATTTGTGATTCTGTTCATGATCCAGTCTATAAAACTAGGATGAAGAGGAAAGGTGAAAGTAAACAGCCCTAAAGGCTTCGGTAAATTGACCATTGTGTATGACTCTACAGCTTAGATCTTCATACAAGTTTCTGATGATTGTGACAATCTTCTCGTGGACTCAATATTGTCGAAACAACTTCCAGATGGTACTTCTGTCAACACTACTGAAGGCTTTTGCATAGTCCACAAAATAAATTGATGCAAAGAGAGGGGCTTGACTGATCTAAAATAATCCATAGTGTTTCAGTCTGGTCTGTGCAAGATCATCTATTTTTCTGTTGGTCTCTTAGCTTCCTGTCAACTCCACCTCTCATTCTATCAAATAGAATCGTGTTAAAAACCTTTCCTGGAACTGATAGTAGCATGATCCCTCTGTAGTTGTTACAGTCACTGATGTCGCCTGTATTGAGTATTTTGATAAGGTACTCTTCTTTCCATTCATCTGTTGCTCTTTCAAGATCTTTTCAAAGAGCAGATGCAGCATGTCAACAGTTGCTTCTGTATCTGCTTTTAGTGCCTTTGCTGGTATACCACCAGGACCAGCTGCTTTGTTGTTTTTGAACAACTTAATGGCTCGTGGCCTTGGTGGATCACAGTTGATGTAGATGTCTTCCTAAGCTAGTTGTATGTCAGGTGGTTGGACAATTTAAAAGATTTTCAAAATCTATTATGCTGACTATCTTTCTCAGTTATTTGGTTTTCGTTTTTTTGCCTTTAACTGGCGTCACTTTTTGGTTGTTTCATACAGCATGGCTTAAATTTTTTTAAATAACAGTCCTCTGTACTAATATATTGTTTTTGATCCCTCTTTTGCTAAATATTTATTTATAATAACAAAACCAGCACAATAACAGTCTTCATTACTAATTTGTTGCTTTTGATCCCTCCTTTATTGCACATTGAACAATAATAGCACAATAACAGTCTTCTGTACTAATATGTTGTTTTGAACCCGACAGGTGTCTAATTAGAGGCAAGCACTGCTTACTCGTCCGGAGCATCTGAGTGCAGTCATGGTTTTTATTGGGTTCGGGTTACTCTCTTTCTGTGTTTTATGTTTCTGGTGTTTGTGTTGTGTTTGTCCAGATTTGTAACTGTCCCTTGGTTTTTGGCTCTTGTTGTTCGGTCGTTTTTCTTTGCTTTTTTCTTGCTTCACATTTAACAATAACAACACAATAAAAGTCTTCTGTACTGATATGTTGTTTTGAAGCCTCCTCTGTTGAGCATTTCAATAATAACAAAAACAGCAAAACAACATTCTTCTGTTCTGATATGCTGTTTTGATCCCTCCCTTGTTATACACATTTAACAATTACAACACAATAACAGTCTTCTGTGCTAAAATGTCGTTTTTGACCCCCCTTGCAGCACATTTAACAAAAAACAGCACAATAACAATCTTCTGTACTAATATGTTGTTTTTTCAACCCTCCTTTGTTGCACATGGATCAATAATAACAATAACAGCACAATAACGGTCTTCTGTAATAACAAGTTGTTTTTTATCCCTCCCTTGCTACACACATAACAAATACAGCACAATAACAGTCTTCTGTACAAAAATGTTGTTTTTTTCAACCCTCCTTTGTTGCACATGGATCAATAATAACAATAACAGCACAATAACGGTCTTCTGTAATAACAAGTTGTTTTTTATCCCTCCCTTGCTACACACATAACAAATACAGCACAATAACAGTCTTCTATAATAATAGGTTGTTTTTGAACCCACCTGTGTTGCCCATTGAACAATAATAAAAATAACAAAATAACAGTCTTCTGTACTAATATTGTTGTTTTGAACCCTGCATTGCTACACATTTAACAATAACAATAGAATAACCGTTTTCTGTACTAATTGTTATTTTTTATTTAATTTGTAGATTTCAGTTTGTTTGTTTGTTTTGCAAACGGGGTGGGGAGGGGTGTTTTTATTTTTGTTTGTAGAGAGGTTGGAGGCAATTTTTTGGTATTTCCTTTTTCACTGTTTTAAACAAATAATTTACTATTCATCCTTAATGCTTGCTGGCGTTTTAGTATTATTTAGCAAAAGTCTGTCGTGTTTCCTAAGTTTGCTGGCGTTTAAGTATTATTTAGAACAAGTCTGTCGTGTTGTAAAGTTTTTTTTAGGAGCTTATATTATATAATTATATAAGCGTTGTTTATTCAAGAGAACCATAGTACACGTTGTGTAGGGTTTTATGTATCAATAGATGCACACCTCGAGCTCCAGGAGCAATCCTTTTTTGGTCTTGAGATAAGCAGTGTGCAAACCCTTCTCAAGTTTCCCCGGGAGGCTGGTAGTTTTTTCCAGTTCGAGTTTTGCTGCTGACACGGAAGGTCGTACAAACGGACATTGTAAAGTAACAAATTATTTGTGATAGCGAATTTATCGTATAGTTTTATCATGGCCTCCAGACGTAGAATGAGAAATTCGCCGTATTCTAATCACTTGGATTTAAATAACCCAGACAATTGGACATCTCAACACTTCAGAGAGAAATTGGAACAAATGGGGGTCGCTGTACCGAAAAACGTGCAAAAATCTATTTTGAAACAATTTTACTTGGAAAACAGAAATCGGCAAAACAACACTACTGATCAGTCCACCGAAAATGATGATATTCGTGATCAAGAAACTCTAACGATACCGACAAGCAGCCATGAAACACAGAACGCTAGAGGCGACCCAGACATGAGAAACGCGGATATGCGCGCTACAACCGGATGTAATGCACAAAGTGGGAGTGTCAGTGACAACAACATGGCGGCGGCCATCATCAACTCATTTAGTGTTGTTTCACAATCTGTCGCACAATGCGTGTCTGGCCTTCAACAGACAGTAAACCTTCTTACGAACCAAAGACTGCCAGGAAGTGATCTCGGAAAGAAATTCGATCTAGCTCAGTGGTACCAGAACAGGAACATCCAGGATGTACCTCTTACCGGACAAGGAATGGTTGTCACTCCGTCTTCGGCAGATTTAAGGGAAATTTCGTTTACATCACCAGGAGTTGCAACAGGAGTTCGGTCGGATTCGTACTCCCATGTCGACATAGTGGCCCCTTCACTACAGCGAAGTATAATAGAGGGTAAGGACGTAAATTTAAGTGCACTTTTGATTCCAAATTTTGAGGTTCCTTCAAGTCATTCTGTAATCGCCGATGGGGTCCAGCTTAATGTATCCAACAAACCAGACCCAAGGTTAAATAGACAGTTGAATATACAAGAGTTTATTCAAGCCTTTGGGAAATTTAAACGAATCATGTGCGGGGCTTACCCGGACCGTCGGGAAGAGTTAGATGCCTATGAAGCGGATATAATCAATATTCACACTTTCTATGGACAAAAATTTTATGATTACCATAAAATATTTACTGCCAAAGCAGCAGCCCTTTTGAGAGAAAAACGAGTGAAAGTAGATTGGAGTCTACGTGACCGGGATATTTTATCTTTGATCACAGCAGGGTCTTCAGTCAGTGTTTGCAAAATTTGTAACTTAATTGATCATGCTACACAGTACTGTCCACTACAACCAGCCGTTCAATACGAAAACTCTATGCCAAGATCCCTTCCGTATAACAACCTGAAATCTGTAGATAAACAGGGACGCCAAAGAGTTTTTCATGATGGTATGGAAGTATGTAACAATTTTAATAACACTAAAGGTTGCTATAGGAAAATTTGTCATCTCCTTCACCAGTGTACAAAATGTCGTGCAACAGGTCATGGTGCGTCAGTGTGTAGGAAAGCACATATGGTTTCATCACAATCCGTCCATTCACAATCAGTTACCGTGTCATCCAAAGGGAACAAAACTGATAAACCAGAATCAAGTTGACTATCAACAACAAAACTTAATTGGGAAGCTTCGACACCCATTAATGTAGACAAACTTGAGCAGGAGTTGAAATCACACCCTGATAAATATTTTGTTACATATGTATGCAATGGTTTGAGACAAGGTTTTGATTGCTTTATTCAAGAAAAGGTGTTGGACTCTAGGGAGTGCAAGAATAATTTTTCTGCAAGGTCTCAGCCTGCAGTTGTAACAAATTTAATTAAAACAGAATGTCAGAAAGGTTTTGTATATGGACCCTTTCAGTCGTTACCTTTTACAAATTACAGAGTAAGTCCACTAGGAGTTGCAGAGGGTAAATATTCTGGCAAAAAACGGTTAATATTAGATCTGTCTTCTCCACATGATGATAATAGCTTTCTAAGTATCAATGATATGATTGACAGAGATATGTGTTCTATGTCTTATGTCAAAATTGATGATGCTATTAGAGTTATTTTAAAATTGGGAAGAAACAGCACTTTATGTAAATATGATATTTCAGATGCATTCAAAATATGTCCTTACAAGCCCTCTCAGTGGCCTTTATTCTGCTTTAAATGGCAATCTTTATACTATTTTTATGTAAGATTGACTTTTGGTTGTCGATCAAGTCCAAAAATTTTTGACACAGTTTCACAAGCAATATGCTATATTGCAGAGAAAAACTATAAAGTAAAGAATATTTTACATTTACTCGATGATTTTTTAACAATTGATCATCCCAATGAAGATGGAGAAAGAAGCATGGCTATAATGATGACCATTTTTAAACGTTTAAATATTCCAATAGCCAAGGATAAGACTGTAGGGCCTGTAACATGTTTAGAGTATTTAGGAATTGTATTAGATACAAACAAAATGGAGGCTAGACTCCCCATGATTAAAGTACAAAGGATATGCGAATTTATTCAAAAACTTTTGTTAAAATCATCCTGTACAAAAAGACAGTTACTACAACTGTTAGGACATTTTAATTTTGCCACAAGAGTAATTTTACCTGGTAGATCCTTTTTGTCATACCTAATTAATCTGTCAACAACAGTTAAACATTTGAATGAGTATGTTCATTTAACCAAAGAATGCAAAGTTGATTTAGAATTTTGGTAAAATTTTTTATCAAACTGGAATGGTGTTACTATGTTTCATGATAGTTATTTTACATCAAGCTGTGATATTGAATTGTATACAGATGCAGCTTCTACAATAGGCTTTGGGGGTTATTTTCAAGGGAAATGGTTTTATTCACAGTGGCCTGCTAACTTGCCTATTTTAACTGAAAATTCCTCAATGGCATTTTTAGAGTTATATCCTATTGTAGTGGCAGCACTGTTATGGGGACACTCTTGGTCATGTAAAAAAGTATTATTTTGGTGTGATAATGAAGCTACAGTTGCCATTGTGAAAAAAGGACGCTCAAAATGTCTGGAAATCATGAAATTAATGCGACAACTTACATGGTGTGCAGCTAAATGTAATTTTCATTTCAGTGCTAAACATGTGCCTGGTTACAAAAACAAAATTTCTGATGCTTTGTCTCGTTTACAGATAACTCGCTTTCGAACACTGGCCCCACAGGCAGAGGAGCACCCACATACATGCCCAAGTGTGTCAGAGGTAATGTGGTCTTGACAAACACAGTCAACAAATTGTGGTCTAATGTGGTGGCAGAGAGGACAAAAACTGCAGTACTCAACAATTAAACTTTACATATGTGGCATTAGATACATGTGCCTTAAGGACAATATACCATCACCTTTTCAGTCGGCAGACAAGGACCATACATCAACAATCAGGCTAGCCTTATTTCTGAAGTCAGTCAAACGTTCACAAAAACAATCCATCAGGCCACGATTTCCAATTACTTCTGACACACTAAAACAACTTTGCCTTAAATTGAGGAAGGGTTTTGTTTCAGATTTTATTGATTGTATGCTGGAAACTGTTTGTATTGTTGCATTTCATGGGTTTTTACGTTGTGGTGAATTTACTGTAAATAATGCATGCAATTTTGATCCAGAATGTAATTTATGTATCTCCGATGTTAGCTTTCATTCTGATTACGCAGTCCTGCGCTTAAAACAATCTAAAACTGATCCTTTTAGAAAAGGGATTGACATACAACTCAACTGCATAAGCTTAATAATATGCTATGTCCATTTCTAGCTTTAAATAAGTACATGCAGGCGAGAACAGTGAAAGGTCCATATAAAGACTCTGATCCATTGTTTATTACTGAAAATTTTGCAGCTTTGGAAAGAAATTTTTTTATAAATAATTTAAAAAATATATTGAAATTGTGCGGATTACAAGCGGACCTATACAATGGACGCTCATTTCGTATAGGAGCTGCTACTAGTGCCGGAAAGGCTAATATAGAAGACCATTTGATTAAAACTTTAGGGAGATGGAATTCTGATAGTTATTGCCGCTACGTGAGAACAGATAGGTCTTCTATTAAATATGCACAACAACAGATTTGCAACAACTAATTTTAAACCCAAAGATTCCCTTATTAGGTTTCATTTATATACTAGTAGCATTTAGATACATAGTTACTTATATATATATATATATATATGTTATCAATATTTTTATGATTTTATGTTATATACAATACTAAAACTATTGTACATTTAACTATATGTTTAGTAAATTTCTCAGTGTTTAGTTGAAGGCTTCCTTGTTACTCACTTTCCCATTTAATACCTTGGGGGTCACTCAGCTGCTTTCACAGCTGACTTTGGACCCTTTCAAAATTGACCACTGGTTGATTTTTCTCTTTTCCCCAAGTCATTAAATGTAATACATGTACATCTACATGTTTTTTTCTCTCTCCACCGTCAATCTGACCCCCTTGTATCGTAGCCACCTGCTACGAGATGAAACATCGATTCATCCCCTTATAGGAACATTTCTGTTTCTGGTTGGTTGACGGAGTGTCGATGTCCATGGGGCTTGGTCTATCTATACCAAGCGTCGTCGACAGGGCCTGGAGCTAAAGTTCCCTTCGCTGAGTACTTGACTCCCAAGGGCCAAATTTAATCATTTATAGATAATAAAGAATTTAATTAATTTATGATCTTGTTGTCAGCAGCAAAAAACTTACTGAGATATGGATATGTAGTTGATGTCAGTCAAGCGTCTATTTCTATGGTCTGGTAGTATGTTGTCCAACCATATATGGTATATCATGAAAGGTGTTTGTCCAAATCCTCATTCTATCAATTGGCATATATAGAAATATGGGACTACGGATCTTGTAGAGTTGTGGTAATGGTACATACTCACAGTTGGCCCTGCCTCAAGGGCAATACATGTATATAGGAGTATGTTTTATGAATACATAAAATATTGAACATTGAACAAGTCACAAACAAAAATATACAGAAAATAAAAGACTACTAGGAACAACTAAACAAAGAGAACTATATCTAAACGAAAGAAAAAAAAATAAAATGAATACCATAAACATTGACACAGGAACCATCAATATATAAGAGAACTACAAATACATGGGTTAATAACTCTAAGGAACACCTAAACAAGAATCAACAATAACAAGGTATAAACTGTTAAGACTTGCCTCCATTCGTACTCCCCCCCCCCTTAAATCAAAGAGTCGTAGAATAAACAGAAGATTGTCAAACAAGAAATAAAACATTAAAATGCAATAAAAAAACCCGGACTCGAAAAAAGAGAAATAACATCAAATTGCAACACAAAAACTGGACTCAAAAAAGAGATAAAACAAGGTCAAAATCAATCGACAACTTTAATCTACATCTATGTCTGACTACATAGCTAAGAGTTGGGCGGAAGAGCGTGTGCGCATGATACAATTATATTTTAACACGTGTTTAACATCAATGTCAAGTTAATACTAAAAGTAATATCTGTTACATCCTTTCTTTTTTCAAAGTTAAGCATGGAACCAATTAGCGCTTTCGTTGAGAATATATTTCAAACTTAAATGAAAATTAAAGTCTGTAGTATAAAATAAAAAATCAAATGTCACTGCTAAAAATCGGAAAATTAAAGGTCTCTTTCTAGAACAAGTTTTTTTTTAACTAAGTAATCTAAAAGGTTATATTGAACTATAGTCACTATTATTATACAATTTCAAAGTCACTGTTAATTCACTTAAGGTCATAGTCCTTCATCCAGGCTGGTTTTTTGATTGGTCTTCCATATCGACTATATTGTTGCGACTGGTCACGATCGGACACGGTAGGCTCAGAGTTAGTTGTTATGTTTTGTTCGACGATCGAAGCCGGTTGCACATTTGAGTCTTCGATTTCCGGCTGTGGTTCAAATGTCTCTTTTGATTTACGTAAGTACTTTCTATTGCGTCTAACGATACGTCCATTTTCCTTTTCAACTTCATAAGATCTTTCGGAATGTTTATTTTTAACTATTCCCTTTTCCCATTCAGCATTTCGAGTTTGTGGTTCTATTCGTACAATGTCACCTTGTTTCAGCTCTTTTAAATCTTTAGCTGTTCTGTTGAAGTACTTTTCTTGACGAATTTTGTTACGAATAATGTTCCTTTGTACGTTTTGTGGTACTTCGCTGTCCAGTAGATTAGACTTTATTGGCAACAAAGTTCTTGTTCTTCTTGCTGTTAACTGTTGTACTGGACTGTAATTTGTCGCTTGCTGTGGAGTATTTCTCAGATTAAGCAATGCAATGTACGGGTCGCTGTTCGACTTCTTTGCTTTTTGTATGGTTCGTTTTGCAATTTTTACTGCATTTTCAACTTTTCCGTTTGACTGTGCGTGTAATGGGCTTGATTTTACGTGTTTAAAATCCCAACTTTTACTAAACTTGCGAAACAGTTCCGATGAATATTGCGGTCCATTGTCGGATACGACTGTTTCTGGTATTCCCCATCTCGCAAAATGTTGTTTTAACTTGCTGACAACAGCCTTTGATGATGTGTCATACAGTCGGTCTATTTCGAAAAAACTGCTGTAATAATCTACAGTGATAAGATAATCATTACCAGATAACATAAATAAGTCCGTTCCTACTTTTGCCCACGGTCTCGATGGTACATCGTGTGGCTTTAGTGTTTCTTTTTGCTGTTTCGTTGAGTACGACTGACAAATATCACATTTGCTGATATAGTCTCTAAACTCAGTGTTCATTCTAGGCCAATACACACATTCTCGAGCTCTCTTTAAGCATCCTTCGATTCCAATATGTGTGTGTATCTGATTCATAATTTCTTGTCGCATAGCTGACGGAATAACACATCGATCTCCTTTAAAGATTATGCCATTTTGTACAGATAATTCGTCACGTACATGGTAATATGGGAGTATCTCATGTGTAGTATCGGTATCGGACCATCCATTTCCGATGACCTTGATGAGTTGCTTCAATGTAGCATCTTTTCCCGTCGCTTCGGCTATAAGCTTTTGTCTTTCTTCTGAAATTACAAGATAGTCCGCCATATTTATAGTTTCAATTTCTATTTCTATATCTGATCGCATCTGAAGAATTTCCTCTTTTGTTTCTACATCTTTAGCGTTATTTTGTAGATATGCGCGTGATAGCGTATCTGCAATGTACATGTGTTTTCCTTGTTTGTACTTTATTTCAATATCGTATCTTTGCAGTCGTAAAAACATTCGTTGCAGTCGTTTTGGCGCTTGATACAGTGGTTTCCTGTACAGCGTTTCAAGGGGTTTGTGGTCGCTTTCCACACACACTTTCCTTCCATACGTGTACTGATGAAACTTCTCCATCCCAAAGACAACAGCTAATAGTTCTTTCTCTATTTGCGCGTAGTTTTGTTCTGTTTTTGTCAATGCACGGCTGGCATACGCTATTGGTTGATTGTTTTGCATTAACGTTGCTCCTAAGCCTTTTTCGGACGAGTCACATTGTAATGTTGTTTCGGATTTTGAATCAAAATAGTTCAAAACTGGCGCTTGTGTTACAGATTCCTTCAGTTTTTCGAATGCTTGGTCATGTTCGAAAGTCCATTTAAATTCATTGTCTTTGTGTGTGAGCTGTCTTATCGGCTCGCATATGTCACTCAAGTTTTCTAAAAATTTGGTCAAATAGTTAATCATACCAAGCAATCGTTGCACACTTTCGACATCAGTTGGTTTTTTCATATTCACGATTGCGGCTATCTTTTCTGGGTCAGGCTTGACTCCATCGGCTGTCAGTAAATGACCAATATACGGCATTTCCGTAACTTTGAGCATAAATTTGTCCTTGTTTATTTTGATATTGCGTTTACGGCAACGATCAAGAAATGCTTTCAATTTTCTATAGTGATCGATTGTTGCAGCTTCGACTGTATCTCCTTCACCGTAAATAACAATATCGTCGGCAATGGTTAGGACTCCCGGCAGATTTTCTATTTCCCGTTCTAAGAATTGCTGAAAGTACTCTGGGGCTGGCGAGATCCCAAAAGGCATTTTTGTCCACCGGTACCTTCCGAACGGTGTTTCAAATGTCGTAAGGTAGCTAGATTCTTCCGATAATGTAGCATGCCAAAACCCGTTTTTAACATCACATTTCGAGAAGATTTTTGCTTTGCTTAATTCTGGAAGTAAATCTTCGATAACTGGAAGTGGATAATGACATCTTTTAAGAGTTTTGTTTAACGGTTTTGGGTCAATACAGAGTCTGATTTTGCCACTCGGTTTCTTAACTATTACTAGGCTCGAAACCCAGTCTGTAGGAGTGTCTACTGGCTTGATGACTCCTAATTTCTCAAGTCTCTGAAGTTCTGTTTTTAATTTTGGCTTCAGCGCTATCGGTATCCGTCTTAACGGAGACTTAACAAGGGGTATTGATTCATCAATTTCTAGCTTGAGTGTCCTTTCGCCTTCAAATACATCTTTGTATTTCGTTAGTATGTCTTTCATTGAAACAAAGTCAGCTGATATCTGGGTTTTGTCACACACCATAATATTTTGATACTGGATCTTAATTAGATTCATAGCTTGAATTGCCTTGGCTCCTAGTAAAGGAGTGTATTTATCATCAACCACAATAAATTTAACCTTGTAACGTTTATGTGTTTTAGGATTCTTCAATCGTAACATGCAGGTGCCATATGTTTCAAGTGTTGACTTATTGTACATTGTTAGCCTATTTTCGCTACTCTCAATTTGTGATTCATTCAGATAAGACTTCGGAATGAGGTTTGTCGTTGCACCGCTGTCTAATTGAAACTTCACCTGTTTATTCTCATCTAATAGTAGCATTTTGGCATAAATTTTGTTCTGGATCATATTTACATCATGTGTGTTTACTGTCATTATCTCGAACTCGCTATCGCTGTCATCTGATGAATTTGTGTTAAGCTGTCTTATTTGATTATTTGATCTACGACCTCTACCTTGTTTGTTTTTGTTTTGTCTGCATTGAGACGCAAAATGGTTCAATAATCCACAACGGTCGCATTTTTTACCGTATGCAGGGCATTTTCCTTTGGTACATTGTTTACCACAATAAATGCAGTTTCTTCTGTGCGGCTTTTGTGTGTGCTTGATTTGCTTGCTATTATATGTGTTGTTATAATATTTATGTCTTACCGCTTTGATGTCTTCTGAATCCATGCTATTTGCGGCTCCTGTCATTGTTTTTAATTTTGCAGAAGTTGACTCTAATGCGCGGCAGATGTCTATGCACTTATTTAAAGTTAGTGCGTCCTCCTGCAAAAGTCGTTTCCTTGCCGTGTTGTCTTTAATACCGCAAACGATCCTATCCCGAATTAGACTCTCTAATAATGTTCCATAGTTGCAGGTCTTTGCCAACTTCCTCAGTTTTGAGACATATGCGTCAATGCTCTCCGATTCACTTTGATTGCATATATTAAAAGTGTATCGTTCAAATGTTTCATTTGTCTTTCCTATGCAGAATGCTTCAAATTTGTCGAGCACTTTATCCACATCTTCCTTGTCCGTCTCATTGTCAAAGGCAAATCCATCAAAAATATCCATTGCATCAGGACCTATGCAGGTGAGTAGAGTTGCAGTTCGTAACTTTCCATCCTTTGCTTCTAAACCTGACGCTATTTCATAATTGTCCCAAGCACGTTTGAATTTCTTCCAATTTGTGGAAATGTTTCCTTCTAAGTCTATCTTTCCCGGGAAGGGAATTAACGAAGGGACGCCTGCCATGATTCCTGCCACAGGTAACTCTAGTTCTGCCTCAGCTTCTCCTTCTTGGTCCGACATGGTTTACACCTGACACCATGTTATAATAGGTCGTTTGCATACGAATGGCACAGAGAATAAATAAAGACTAATTCAATCGACAACTTTAATCTACATCTATGTCTGACTACATAGCTAAGAGTTGGGCGGAAGAGCGTGTGCGCATGATACAATTATATTTTAACACGTGTTTAACATCAATGTCAAGTTAATACTAAAAGTAATATCTGTTACAATTGTCACTTAGCCCGAATTTAGTTATTAATTGACGATGTCTAATTTTCTTTTTCAATTTTAAAATATTCTTCTTGTTTAATGTTTGTTTTAAGGTTACTATACAGAAAAGGATTCATTAATCGTAGAAAGTTTTTCAGAAAATGTGTGTTCACATTGTTCAAATACCGATCTTTTTAATGTTTTTCTTATTAATCTTTAAGCAACTTAAAATGGTCTATTAATATCTTCAAATTCTCTTCTATTAAAAAAATAAACTCGCCACAAATTTCTTAAGAAAACGTGTACAGCGAAAAAATGCTATCCTCGTGTAGAGATTTGTTTTAAAAGATTATTGAAATTTTTTTAATGTAAAGGTTAGTAGTAAATCATTACCTGTATTTTAATAAAAGAGTCCGAAGAGTATCTTGTTCTCAATTCTGCTTTTGCTGTCAAATTACTTGAAGTTTTTTTAATACATAAAATAGTTTAAAAAATCTATAGTTATTTTTTTCAAATTAACTTGTATGCTAGAGATAGAACATCACAAATGGTACCTTTTGAATCGATTAAGGAACAGTAAAATAATTTTCTATAAACCATACTTCACTGTTGTAAAGTAAAATAGGTTTAAATAAAGCGTCAAATGATTAGCATGACAGGTCAAGTTGTATGTTGATAAAATTTGACATACACGTGCCTAGAGATTGTTTTAGACCTTTTTGGACAATTCTTAAATATATATATATTTTTTTAATTTCCTTTGATGTTTCCAAGAAAATTATAGTCATGTGTAACAGAAATAAGGTGATTTTTATTTTAAAAAATCTGGGATAATAGCGTTACGTCTATGGAAGACTATAAAATTTTGCTGTTTATCATTTACTATAATATGCCATTTGAAGCAAAAGGCTTCAAGATTATTAAAAGTCTTCTGTAGACCTTTTTGTGATTCAGAAAAAAATTACTAAATCATTTGCAAAAATCAGACTACTTATAGGTCTTTCTTGCGGATCACATGATTTGTCAAAAATAGTATGAATGACATTGATAAAGCAGTTAAACAGAGTGGGAATTAGTCAATCTCCCAGCTTAACTCCTCTATCAATTGTTACCGCTGAATGACAGCTCTTATATACATCTTTAAGAACGCTAAAATTTTATATCTTTATAAAGTTATAAACAATTTCTATCATGAATGGAAGATTACCCGTGCTTTTCCAGAATCCCATGAAAGAACCTACTAGTATTTCTTTCGTAAAGCAATTTTCCATGCGTGATATTCTATAGACTCTCCGTTGTTTAATATCCGACATCGAATCGGAACGCCCGCAACAAAAACGCTTCTATTTTACCATAGCAACGTTCTTTTTTTCTGATGAGTGCGAGTAAGATCATCTGTACCAGAAATTGGTCGTTTACGGAAGAAAAATATATCATAAGCTAGGTCCTTTGATTTCTCTTATAGATATATTGATGATGTCCTAATTAACAACCCTTGATTAACTGAGCTTCCATTTATACATCATTCGGACTAGAAATTAAAGAAATCACAGAAACATCTTTATCTACATCATTTTAGGAATTACATCTAAATATGACGTAAATGGCCATATCAGCACAAGAATCTACGACAAACGAGAAGGTCAACATTATAAATTTCACCCACTTATGCAACAATACTTTATGTTCTCCTGCCTTCTTATATTTCTCAATTGAACAGGTATGCAAGAGCTTGCAATGAGTTGCAAACGTCACCAATTTCTTTCGGGATAGACTGATAAACCAAGGTTACAAGAAAAAAAAGTATCGGCCGCGCCTTCAATAAAATTTACTGTAGATATGATTTCATTGTTGATAAATGTTGCATCTCGTGTTTAGATAAAATTACAGATAGTCTTCACAATTTTTTAATATTAAGTACAAGGTGAGAGTCCCGCGATGTCATTGGATACACATTTTGCGTACTAGTAGTATATGATAGCCAACCGTTTTCATTAACACACACGCTACAGTAATAGAAGTGACAGGTTTGGCATGCCATGATAGCTTGTTTAACTGACCATTTCTTCTGAAATGCTTGTACCAAGTTAGGACCATTGTTGTGGTGGCCTAGTTTTTGATTATTGGTGTCAGGTTAAGCGGTTTTAGTTTAAATATGTTTTATTTGTTAATAACAAAATGGATTGGACACACGTAAATCATACTTATGAAGTCCTCTCCAAAATATAATATTTACATGTAATATTTATACGAACGAGCATGCAAATAATAATAATAATAATAATAATCATAATCATAATAAGCTACAAAAAATGTATAAGAACAGATATGGTTGAAGAAAAGGAGAAATAACAAATACACTAAGTATCAAAATATGAAATAAATATAGCTATATAGGTGTTAATGATTACGAAGCTACGATTAACGTTCTTTGATGGTGCTTAAACTATAAGAAATCTTTTAGACCGTTTTATAAATGTATAAACATGGTTAAATACAGTTTTATTTTGATCGATAGTTAACTCTGGCTTACCAAAAACTAGTAAGTTAAGGTCCATTGCGATATTATTAGGTAACCAAGTGAGATCATTGATTAGTAATTCCCTATAGTCCTCATACAGTGGACATTCAAAAAAGTAGTGTTGTGTATTTTCAGCTGCAGAGCCACAACGACAGGAAGAGTCTGTGGTAATATTAGCTTTGCATAGGTCATTATTTAGGAATGACGCAGAGCATCTTAATTGGGTTAAAATTATATTAAGTTTTCTTGGTCCATATGAGAAATATTCCGGGATATTTTTGTTATTAATTGATTGTTTTTTCATTTCCATTTTAAATTGTCCTAGAGACTTTGAATGTCGAATTGACGGTTCAAGACTATTCCAATTTTGTATTGTGGCAGGTATAAATGAGTCCTTAGAGACAATCTTCAGAAATGCAGAATAATATCTTCTTAAAGGATATGTTGTCATACTTTGTATATTTGGGGGTATAAGATTGCAAAGATAGTCCGGGGCCTGTTTGTTTATAATATTGTAAAACATTTTTAGTTTCCTTCTTTGTCTTCTTACAGCTAATGTCTCCCACACAATTCCCTGATATATTAATTCTTTTTTAGTAAATATCGGCAGTCCAGTTACTATTCTTGCACATTCCAATTGTAACTGTTCCAGTCTATTAGCATTGCTAATACCACAATTATCCCAGACTTCAGTTGCATATTCAAAAATAGGTGGAATAAAAACTAAATATAATTTTTCTAAGGTTTTTCTGCTTAACTGATATTTTAATTTACGTAAAACATTTAAATGTTTTGTTACACTAACTATTATAGTTTCTATGTGCTTCTGCCATTTTCCATCATCGCTAAAAGTGACACCGAGATGATTATGTAGGTTTGTGATAGGAATATTGTTTCCATTTAACTGAAAGTTAAGATTTGATATTACCGTATTGGAAAAAATCATTATTTCCGTTTTCTCTGGATTAAAAGACATTAACCATTTTTTGGACCATTCGTCAAGTTTTTCCAGATCACGATCAATCACATGTTTAAGCTGTATTTGATCATGACTAGAGAAATTGAATGAAGTGTCATCAGCAAATAGTCTGCAGAGTGAGGTAAGTGTATCAGCTATATCGTTTATGTACACAATAAAAAGCAAAGGGCCAGGTACAGAACCCTGGGGAACACCCGCCTGAATATTACAGCAAGAAGAGGATGATTGGTTTATTATCACTTTTTGATTTCTTTTAGAGAGATAACTATTAAACCAGTTCAACAAAGCACCACGAATACCATAAGCTCTGGGTTTATACATTAAACCTCTATGCCAGACTTTATGAAAAGCTTTAGAAAAATCACAGAAAACAAAACAATTTATTTCCTTGTTTTCTAGTGAGTTCACGATACAATTGTACATTTCTATTAGTTGATGAACTGTGGAATATTTTGGAAGGAAACCTGATTGATATTTGTATATTAAGTTATTAGCGTGGAGATTATTGTAAACATGTTTGAATATAATTCTTTCCATTACTTTTCCTACAAAACTGATAAATGAAATTGGTCTATAGTTTGAAGGTAGTGATGGGACGCCCTTTTTGAATATAGCTAAAACATTTCCTAATTTCCAACTACAAGGAAATTTGCACTGTTCCAGGGACTTGTTAAAAATTATTTTAAGGGGAATAGCAATTCTTTCTGGGCAAATTTGTAACATTCGATGGCTTATGATATCTGGACCGGATGCTTTGTTTGGCTTAATAGTCTTTATAATATCAATGATCTCACTAAGTTCTATATGAATATTTGATAAATAGTTTTGTGATCTATCTGGAAAGTCGGGAAGGTAAGTATTTTTATCCACTAAATAGGATATAGTTAAACAGTATTTATTCAAGAGATTGCACTTGTCTTCGTCTTCGAAAACAAATTCTCCAAACTGTTGGTCATTAATTATATTTTGTAAAGGTGGCAGTTGTTTTGTTTCATTGGAAGATTTTATTAACATTTTCATTATTTTCCAATAGGTTTTCGAATTATCTATGTTTTCTAGTATAATATTGTCTAGATTTTGTCAAACTATTCTTTTGCCTTTTTCTTCATATTATTAATTTTTTTTATATTATAGGTTAAGCGGTTTCATCGATTGTTTTCCTTGGCAGTTTCATTGGTGTTCGGTATTTTGTTATTACCTTCATTACAAGTAAATTCGTAGCATCCCCCTTTTTTACGTTCATTGTATATAATAATTATCTGGCGGACAGGTGGTCAGATTACATGTATTTTTGTTTTTGTTTATTTACATCTGTATGTGAAAGAATTGTGGACATTTTAGAGGATGACGCAGTTATTTTCCCCGAATCAATGAAAAGTTAAATTATAAAAATAATGTAAAAGGCAGATTAATACATATCCTCTGTCTGACAAAATGTTTTTGGAATAATAACAGAACTGACATGGACAAGACATGTGATATTCTGTAATTATTGAAGCGTTGAATGTTTCTTGAGTGGCAAGCAAACAAAATGAAATACTAACCGCAATTGAAAAATGAAATAAGAAATTTAAATCTATGAAGCATTTTAGAGGTGATTTGCTACAGTATCGCAACACTTTCATATTACGTAAGGGACTAGAACAAGCATCAGTGCTCCACTATACAAGACCATTAAAAGTGAAATAAGCGTTGCAATACTACCCCTATGCCCTAGGTCACCTAGAAACCATCGACAGACGAATTTCCGAATTCCACAGGCATTTTATTTTATTTAATACAGAACTGACAGACCCAAATATATATAAATAAAATGTTTTCCCGTTTGTCATTATTTAGCACAGCAAGAATCAATTATAATTATCACATCAATTACGGACTTTTTAAGTGATCAATACGCGTGTATGTGGAGCTTGTAGAATGATAATAACTGCAACGAAGGTCCATATCAACCGTATTGACCGAAAAAAAAGTCCTAATATGAAAAGCAGTTACTTTACATCTCTACACCCGACATTTTGTTTATATCGTTTGTGTAAGGAAATAAAACTTGAACTCCAGATCTTTATTTAGTAGCGTAAGATTAATTATATGTAATTTAAATAGAAACATGCGTCAATATTTGTTTAAAATAGAAGTGTAAAAATACGCCGAATATTCTGTTAATCACATGATTAGCTTATCAAATCAGAATTATAATGCAATACAAACATTTATCTAAAATTAAGTATGTATTTAGTCAAAATCTGAAAAAATATCGAGTGATACAAGCTGTGTGATAAAAAACCTTGTATCATCTATATGTGATACAAGATGTACTTTTGTCGGAACTACTTCTTGACGCCACAATGAATGCAATAACCAATAATTCGTTGAATGACTTTCATTCTATGAATGAAATATGACGTCATAATGCGTGTGACGTTATGGGCTATATTTTATAAACAAATGCTTCGTTGAATGTTAAATTTTAAATGTAAACATTCAGTTTTGTTCTGGTCCTTGTATACTTCTTAATTTTAGATAAACTTATTACATACATTTAAGTGTAGGTACAACTACCTGTATCATGTCTCGACAGTTGCATACATTCCGCATCACAACTCGACGCTGCGCGTCTCGTAGTGATACGAATGTACACAACTGTCTCGACGTGATACAGGTAGTTGTACCTACACATAATGTATGTAATGTATATGTATTTGACGTCCTATTTTCCTGCTACATGTATACCCACATTTGACGTATGCTTAGTTTACCAAAAGCTGTGCAGTCCCTCATTGTTATATTACATACAAAAACTACATCTACAATTGCAATTACTATCTATTATACAGTTATTTCATATGTGATTTGGGAACAGTCAAACTGTTGGCCCGAGGTGGAGGGGATAGTGTTTTGAACTGTTGCCAGAGGCCGTAGGCATATGAAATAACTGTTTTATTACCTGATCAATTACTGTTTTAACAGTACGTGCAGAAAAAAAAGGAACAAGAAAATAGCTTTGCAAATATGTTAATAATTAAACTTTTCTCATGATTTAACAATCTTTTAACTATGTCACACTGCCAACATTTTATATGTCTGTATGTTTTCGTATTGTTTTTCTCTGTTATTTCGTCCAAAAAAAATTAAGGAAACAGTCATTTTGCTATTTTAAACTGACAAAATGACGTCAGAGCACGCGAGGGAAACAGTCGAAACTATTGACCGGTACACAGTTAATAATTAATTTGTTAACATCAATCAATGAATTATTAATATCAATATTTATCTCATTTTATTAATATGAATAAATGAGTTATTGATATTAATAAAGGAATTATTTTTATTAATAATGGAATTATATTTATTAATAAATCAAAATTATAAATATCAATAATTATTTATTGATATGAATAAATAAATTATTGATATCTATCAATAAATACGGCTTTGTGTCAAGATCTATCAAAGCAATCTAGGAATTACAGCATCTTGGTTAAATGGTCAATTAGGAAATGTATAGCCTTATGCGAGTGCTGCTGGAGTGTTGCTACACAAAAAAATAGATAATTCACCATAGGAAAATCGATTCATCCCTTTAGTCGTAAATTTTGGTTCTTACCCGACCTTCTTTTTCAATTTCTACATGTTCTAGATGTAAGTATATTAGGTATGATGCAGAACAAGGAACCTGCTACTGCTCACTCGTATACCCCGCGCTGTTCACATCATTAAAAATTCGGTAAACAGGAAGTAGATATGCGACATACCTTAAATCGGTACTCGCAATATAGGACCACATCGTAAGGTCGCATATCAATTTTCAAGTGGTTGTGATAGTTGCTGAGAAAACTGTTACGAAATGGAAGGACGGACGGTCAGTGTAAACCAATATAACCCACTGTTCTTCGAAGCGGGGTATAACTAGCCTCCTCTGTGGTGTCAACATAATCACCGAATTTTATTATTCAATTAAAGCACGACATCAATATAAAGTTCGTAAAGTTGAAGGAAATGGCTAACCTTTTGTTCTTGTTTTTAAGAAGTCCACGTATGAAATCCGCCTCAAAGGCATAAAAAACTTGTCAGCAAGAAAGGGAGCACAGTTGGTACACCTTGGAATAACGGAAAAACACATTCACTAAACATTACGAATGTGTTGTCAATCCGAAATTCAAGCATTCTAATTACAGATGACTTATATTGTCAGAATCGTCCTTTACGAAATATAATTTGTCCAGACCTAAAACCAAATATTTGTATCAAGCAAGAAATGTTCTGCATTCTCCATAAAACTACAATATTGTTATGGGCCTTCTCAGCCGACATATATGCCATGGAGGGGAAACAAATGCTATACGACATTGGGCTCGCTAGTGACAGATTTAGCACAAGTGTTCATGACTCGTTTAGTATTTGGTTGATTTAAAAATAGATTTGGCATGTTTGCTTTACGAGTAATATGGATTCTTCAATGTATAACGACCTAGCCACCACACACCACACACAGTCTACGTCTTCTTCTTATTGCACATTTTTCTTTAAGAAGTATTATCAATGCCACCAGTGATAATGAGGCTAGTATGCGTGTTCACTACTGATAAAGTTGATTATATTCGAGTGGGGAATTCGCACAAATGCAATCGGGAGGTTTAAACTTGTCGAAAGATCGAAAGTGACAAGCCACCTATTTGCCCATCGGCTAATTCTCTGCATATCAAAAGTTAGAGTTATAGCTGTCAAAAGTGGATTGTCAACTATAGCATAAATACTAGTATTATCTGCCAAAAGTTTTATGTTATATTTTGCTTCATCAAAGATATTATTAACAAATACCAAAAATAGAATAGGACCTATGATAGATCTTTGTGGAACACCAGCATTTATAGACACCCACGAAGATTCCTGTCCATTTATAGACACCCACGAAGATTCCTGTCCATTTATAGACACCCACGAAGATTCCTGTCCATTTATAGACACCCACGAAGATTCCTGTCCATTTATAGACACACACAAAGATTCCTGTCCATTTATAGACACCCACGAAGATTCCTGTCCATTTATAGACACCCACGAAGATTCCTGTCCATTTATAGACACCCACGAAGATTCCTGTCCATTTATAGACACCCACGAAGATTCCTGTCCATTTATAGACACCCACGAAGATTCCTGTCCATTTATAGACACCCACGAAGATTCCTGTCCATTTATAGACACCCACGAAGATTCCTGTCCATTTATAGACACCCACGAAGATTCCTGTCCATTTATAGACACCCACGAAGATTCCTGTCCATTTATAGACACCCATGAAGATTCCTGTCCATTTATAGACACCCACGAAGATTCCTGTCCATTTAGTACTAACATTTGTTTGCGATCAGCATATTATTTAAACCATGATAATAACCTCCAGTAATACTATTTTTTTGAAATTTATAAATCAATCCCCTATGCCAAACACGATCAGAAGCTTTGCTGATATCTAAGAAAACAATGCGTATAAAACGCACCGTTCAAATCTTAACTAAGAACACTCATTATGAATATAGGACGATAAGCGCCAAACACACACAAAAAATAAATAAACCAACGTGTTTAACCAGAACCCAATAAAAACCATGGGTGCACTTGGGTGCTCCGAACGACTAAGCACTGCCTGTCTGTAAATATACACCAGTCGACTTACTCATAGTCACGAGTAACATTGCCTGTTTAAATGGACAAGGAAAGTAAATACTAAAAAACTTAGATTAAAAATAGTGCAAAGTGGCTTATCTAGTTGTAGCATTTTCAATAACTAAGGATTAATATCATCAGGACCATATGCTTTGGTTACATTTGGAATTTGAAGTATATCTTTAACATCATCTTGATATAAAACTATAGTGTAATTTGTCTTTATGAAATAGTGTCGATAGCTGGCATTGTTTTGTTTCGTTAATATTTGACTGGGAAACGAAAACAATGGTTAAAGGCTTTGGCTTTCTCAAAATCATGTATAATAGTATCATTGTTGAGATTCAATAGGTGGATATCAGAGTCTCCAGTTTTGAAACCAACAATTCGAATAGATAGGCGTAGCAAGCGGAACGGCCGGTACGGTGCGGACCGTATCATTTTAAATTTCTGGTACCGATATCCGTACCAGTTTTATGTAAATTGAAATAAAAAATGAAAGAATTTCATTACATATACTCTTTAATTTGTGAAACATTCAACATAAACCTAATTTGTTAAAAATAATTTTCAATATAAAACAGCAACCGTTACGATCTAGAGTCAATTTGGTAAGTGACAAATAATTGCCCATGAAAAACCCCTATTTATATAAACATTCACGGTAAACGGGTTGACGACCCTGACACCGACCGTACCACTATTTTTCTGCGTGCTACGCCTATGGAATAATTTTCGATGATAAAAATTTGAGACACTCTCTTAAGAATCAAACAATATTTGTAGTTTAATTCCAGTTTGTCTTTTTTAAATGATAGTGCCGCATTTCCAATCATGTGTGCTCGTATCGATCATTTCCAATCATGTGTGCTCGTATCGATCATTTCCAATCATGTGTGCTCGTATCGATTAGTTCAATAATAAAGCAATAAAAGTTATTCAGTGTTTGTGCTGAAGTGCAAATCATAATGAAAAATGTGATAATGTAACAAACCTATTGTATTTAACATTTAGGAGAAAGAAACACACAAATCAAGTATTCTACACCAGCATTTAAAGTTCACACTATTCTTACTAATCTTCTAGCCAGATTAATATAATGTCAAGATCAAACATTTCACTGTCAACAATGAAAGATCATTGTCTTATATCTTTGTCAACAACAGGTAAAACTGCCTTTCTTATGTCTTTGTCAACAACAGGTAAAACTGCCTCTCTCTAATGTCTTTGTCAACAACAGGTAAAACTGCCTCTCTTATGTCTTTGTCAACAACATGTAAAACTGCCTCTCTTATGTCTTTGTCAACAACAGGTAAAACTGTCTCTCTTATGTCTTTGTCAACCACAGGTAAAACTGCCTGTCTTGTGGACTTCATATGTCAATCACAGCTACAAATGCCTGTCTGAACCATTTACAAACCTTAATGACGTACGGTCAATGTTTTTCTTATAATTACGCTCAATAAGGACATTTGTGCGAAAAACTCTTGTAGAAAAATCAATACTAGCTTTGCGCATGTTTATTGTTCCATCAAGCCTGTTGACATTGACTAAGTTGTCACCTGTATAGGTAACTCAGCGACGCATTGTTCACAGGGTGTGGTGTGTAAAATTGTTGCATTTTAGGAACGACGTCTTCTTTAAGAAATCTAGAAAACAAGAATTCTTGTGAAAACAACACACATACAGACACGAGGTAAGATCTATTTACGTATTTACATAAACAAATGAATGATTATCGACAAATATGGCAAGGTGCCATACAGATATTTTCCTAGAATGTGTCCAGTGGATAGACAATTATTATATTTAATACTTCGCAAAGACTAAGTAAATTTAATATAATTTCCAATGCAGATTATCACTACTAATGCCGGTCGTCTTTTGTTCGGTTAATTGTTGTAGTTTCTGTATTATTGTGTTCAAAATATTATATTTGTTTGTTTGAATACGCTTTAACGCCACTTTGAGCAATTTTTAGGGATATTATAGTGTCTAGTTTTTATTGGAGAAAAAGCATGAGTTCTAGGTGAAAACCCCATACCTTCTGTAGGAAAACCGGCTATACTTATCAAGAAAATATTCTGTATATCAATAATTGATATCGGACTAGTGTAACGTGTAATATCCGGAAATTTAGCAAAGAACCCAACTAAATGACTTTGCGTTTGAACAGGGTTCTGATGTCGGCAGGGTTTTTAACCTTCTTAGAAGCAGTCCTGTATTATTTATTACTATGAAGCTAAATATTAATAAAAAAATAAATCTTAGTTTTGCAACAATGAATTTATATTGGTCGAGAAAACCGGCAACATTATTTTGAAATTTTATATAGACAATATCATGTCTTTGAGAGATCTTCATAATTAGTTATCCCTGAACGTTAATCATTTATGAACATAGTAGTTGATTGAAACAAAAATAATATATGTACATTTGTACAATGTTCAGCCATTGACAAAGGCTTGCACGAAGCATATATTTCTAATTTGCATATGGCCGAATCATTAAACCCAGATACTTTTATAAATTATTGACATATAAATTTATGTTCATGAAGCATACAAATGTGAATATAAGACTAATTGGACATATCGATTGATAACTCATACTTACATATCTCCAGCCTAACCTACTGTTGTTACTTGGCACGTTACTATAGGCATGCAGGCTCAGTTATTTACATTGGCTTTTTTTATCCTTAAAATGTGAAGTCATAGAAATACTTGTCGACATGGAAATCGTCTATCTTAACTTCTGTTAAATGGTAAGTCATGTCCCAAACTTGTATTTTTCATTGCTTCGCCAATCTGTAATATTCATAGTACAGGAATCTAACAGTCAATCCACCCCTGGGTATGATGGGTATTCATTTTTTCTTATTCTGTCTTTAATTTGTACACACACACATTATTCGTTTGATTGTTACCATTTTAAAAAGACATTCGTTTTCTTATTTTTGACATTTTAAATATTATATTTGAATTTGTTATAATTAATAATTACATAAACGAGTAAATGTTCTTGTAATTTTATTTTAATTGTCTCTGGTACAATCTGAAAACTATAATTTACTTTTGTTTAGAGTGTAACATGTTTTATGCTCTTCATTATTAATAAAAATGTTAGTATAATCATAAGTAATTATGTCGTGTTTTAATTTCGAAATGATAAAACTACAAAATGTCTAGGTTTCTTTGGATTTACATCGTTCATTCTACGTTGGTCCATATCAGAATTCATATACGTTATATAACAGGAGAATGGTGTGATGATAATAAAGATTAAGGTACTAAGCGAGGTAGTCTGGTGGTGAACAGAAAGCAAGATAGTTGTAGAGAAGTATTCAGATGAAGTCAGGAGTCAAAAACGCGGGACAATTAGATAAACAAAATGACTAAAATGTCAGATGACAAAAACAAGAAGGAAGATAAAAACAAATCCGCAAAGCTTTATGTCATTCAAGCAGAAAGTGTGTAGACAGATAGTCAGATGAAAGTAATGACGTCATAATAAACGCTACTGAATCAGTATTGGTTAACTGAACTTTTTTCATGTACATGCAGTTGCGGAGGGATTTTCAATGTCTTGTATACGTATAATCAAAGTTAAATTTTAAAATTAAATTATTTTCACGAACCATATTAGTTGGTTTATTTCGAAAATTTAACGTATTCCTAATTTTAATAATTGTGTCAATTATATAACAATTATGTTGTTTTATTTAACAGTTGTTTACAGTAAAACTTATTATCTCACCGAAGCTGGTGTCATCCAAACATGTCTAACTCAGTTTATTATCTAAAACTCATTTTATTCTACAATTTATGTCAAGTGTATGGCAATTTTGAGTTGAGCATTCGACTATTTATCCAGTGCTGCTTAAATAAACTTTCTAACTTTTTGCGACACATTCCTGAAAATATATTCGTTATTCGTGTACGTTTATTATATTCACAGCAGTACAGCATACTTGTAGAGGTGTATACCTAGTGCTTCGCGATTTGTTTTGAAGTTTAACAGCTGATGTCGAGAAGAAAATTCTGTTTTTGAGCAAATACTTTTGGTTCACACAGCCTTACACAACTTATCATTTACTCTTAAGTACAACAGACTTAAGGATGATTTTAAGATTGTTCGCCGGTGGTAAATTTCGAGTAGATTTGTGCTGGAAATTTAAGACCTGAAGTCCAAATCATCATAGTACATACAATGAAAACAATAATAAATTATTACATAAGTGTTGGAGTCGAGCAAATCTTTTTCGAGTCCACTTGATGGATGGCTAATAAACAATACTATTTCCCCACAGAGGCCTGGCCATTAATTTATATCTAAATTAACCATTGTTCAACATAAGGAAGACAATATTTAGTGTGATTTTACCACTGACTGTCTGATGGAGTAGCACTTAAATAAGTCTTTGATTAATTCACCCACTCCTGCCAATATGCACGTACTTCCTTTGATTAATTCTTTATTGATATTTGAACAATTCATTACCTTTTTTCCACCAAGAATTAACTAGGTAAAACTCGATAAGGTGTATGTTGTTGTCAGTTTCATATACAATGTAGATACATTAAATTATGTAGGGTAAATTATAGTCTTACAATATAATTACAATTACTAAACATTAATTTGTATACTAGTAATTAGGATTTATCTCTGTATGGTTAACCCAATGCAACTTGTGATGCATAATATAAAAAAAGATCGATTTATTTGTAAATTGATTGGTTGATGGCCCAAAGGAAACATAATTGTGACATCCAATGGAAAAAAATACGGATTGATTGATTGGATGTTTGTTTTGCGTCCATTAAACAGTATTTCAGCTATATTCAGGACGAGAACAAGTTAACAAACAGATAATCAACGGAAAAAGGCGTGGGATGGGACAGAGGGAACACAATTTAGACTGCCACTGGAAAAGTATGAAGTTTTAGGTAGGGACGGAAAATTTAGCCTTTTCTAGCGGTTACAATCTACTCATTTTCGAAATCTACAATGGGGTCTTAATCGTCCATGGAGCGTGGCACTCTCAAAACACTTTACACACTACAGTCCGAAACCCGGTTTTCCGTATTATGACCCGACAACCCCCCCCCCGCCCAACGAGAGGGTCTCCCCTATCCCGCTGGGTTGCTCTATGGTTCGAGCACTGGAAAGCCTCCCAGCATGGTCCCAGAAAAAGTAAGGAAGATTTAGACTTTTTTCGAAATATACGAAAGAGGTCATTTCGTTACCCACCATATTTCGAGGTCGTGCTGCTGTATTATAAGCTGATATCCCCATATCCCATTCAACGAGGGGTCCTCCCCTATTTGTCCACTGGGGAAGCGCTGGCTAGCTCTGTAGATAGAGCACTGCGAACTCATTACGATCTCAGAGAACACACAATGAAAAGTTTTGAAGGATTGTTTACATGGAATGTATTATTGTATGCGGGAAGTGCACCTTTGTTTGGTAGAGTGCAATATTGTTTGGCAAAATGCAAAATAAAGTAAAAATAAGACACCATTTGTGTATTTATATAGAAAAAGTCACGGGTTTATTCTGTATTCACTCTTATTTTCAAAATGATAATTTAAGACTTGACCTTATGTTTAGTGTTGTATTTAGTTTTTATTGCACCTTTATATGTATAAGACACTGATCATTTTATTTAGCAACTCTACATCGTCATCTATAACTCAATGAATCCATGCACCAACAAAATGAACTTAATTTGTGATGTTTTAGCATTTCCAGATGCATTGCATTTGCAATTATATGCATTTAACTTTTCTATATTTTATTATAGTTATCTTTAAAATAGTAATATTTTAGGCAATAATAGTTTTACCATGTTATTCACGGTATCCTTATTTCTTATAATTATCGATTTCTTATCCATTATTTGGTAAATTTCCATTCAATTCTCTCATTTCTTATACATTATTTGATAAATTTCCATTCAAAAATTTTACAACAAAATTTATTTCTTTAACATGAATTTGAAAAAAAATGTACTAACACAAATTATTATCTGTACACGAGTATCGAATAATAACGCCGGGCATCATGGGAAATAATGTCTATTCGCATGTTCTCTTTTCTTCTTGTTTTCTGGTGTAGTTCGGTTTAAAAAAATATTTTTTTGAATTGAATCGTAAAAAGATATGATAATTGAATAAATTGTTGCATTCGACATGACTTACAGATCAGTGAAGTTGAATGTTTATAGGTTGAAATTTGATTCAGGTAAAAAAAAAATATTTATATGGAACCTTTTATATACCTGCGAATAGTAATGTCTAGGCTTTGGATGAGGTTGAGCTATCAAATGATATAGATTCCTCAACTAATCTAGACATTATTGTGACTGGTGACTTCAGTGTTAATCAAAGGGTGACGCTGACGCCAGAATAGGTCGGATAAAAACTCAGTTTAGTCTTCGTCAACATTTATTACAAAGTACAGCTATTCGTTATTTGATCTTATATTAGTAAGCAATACAGTAACAGTTTTCATCTCATTCGTTGGTTCAAATGATCAAGTACAGTATTGTCTACCTGTAGTAGGTATCAGCCTTTCAAGTCATCTAAATGATTAAAGCAACACAATTTTCTTATACGACAAAGGTAATTGTGAATCGTACCGAAATCAGCTTTTAAACATCGACAGGAATACCTTATTTGTCTCAAATGACGTATGTCGACATAGCATCAGCTATTACTGACATACTCTAACTAACCCTATTGGAGACTGGGCCACGTTTCGTACTCTTAGAGATAGATGTACCAAGCTTGTTCTACACTCCAAGCGTGTTTTTTTCCCTCAAATACCGCTTCCAATATCTTAACCAAAGTCAGGAAGTTAATCAGTATTGGAAGTTAATCAAATTAGTTATAAACTGTGAAACTACTAATAATCGTAGAGTTTCCTGCCTTACAATCTGATAGCGATTTGTTTACATCAAATAGAAGTCCCTTGCAACCAACATACTATTATATACACGATAAAATGATATTTGTTAGGATTTAGCAAATTTTAGAATACAAACAACGATAAATTGCTCATAAATTAATAATGGAAAATCTTTGAATTTGAGGTTCGCACTTAACATTACTTCATGTGTTTGTTTTTATACTTGTAGATGACCTATAATGTCTACAGGGAATGCATGTCATCAGCATGGCTTACGACATAGCTATCAAAATCAGGGTCCACTAATTATCACGAAACAAACTGATTTATTTTTATGCGTTTCCAAAGGCAGTAAAGACGATTCGACTGTGAAGTCAGTGGAAGAACGCAGGTTAAAGTTTCTCTCCCAAAGACCGAAATCTCTGAAAAATTTGTTTTCAACAAACAAGAATAGTGATTCACAGACAGACGGTGAACAAACTTTCTCAAACAATACAAAAAGTAAACTAGGAAGTATTGTAAGTAAACACATTTTACCGATACGGTTTGTTAATTCACTTAAGGAAAGTCAGAAAAAACGCATACCGCCGAACATTTCTTGTCCAGATTTCCACCAAGAGGATTCCTTGTTGCCTAAGGAACAGTCTGTTCGCCCTAAAAGTGCTAATGTGGATGCTACACGAGAAGAAACAGTAACCGTTTCCAAAAATCCGCATATAAATAATAACAACCTTCTGAGCCCAAGATCACCAAAGTTTGACTTGTTTACTACTTCTTTCACGCATTCAATTCCTAAAGAACAATGTAGAAGCGCACAGGATCTTCAGAAAAACTCAGTTAATCTATTTAAGCAAAAATTAAAACGCAGTTATTCTGACCAACCTAATATAAGTAAATCTCCTTCACCTCTTCTTGCTCTTCGTGCTGAAAAGGGGAGTAACCTCAGCTTAAATATATCAAACTGTCTGCAGTCAAAAATGTTCAGGAATGAATACGTTTCCCAGCTACTTGACTATCTATATATTGGAAGTGTAGAAGCGGCCTATAATGAACCGTTGCTATGTAAGCTGAAGATAGATTCTATCGTCGATATGAGCAACATGTCTGCTGCACAGGTACCGTCCAATAAAAAATTGCATTGCCCTTGTCTGTGTGGAAATGAAGCCCGCCATTTTAGATCAAGATTGATTATTCGTTTGGATGATAAAGAGGACGAAGATATCGAGCAGTATTGCGATGAAATAAACAAATTTATTGAAAGCGCCAAGCGATGCGGAAGACGGGTACTGATTTTCAGTTATCACGGAAATTCGCGTGCACCGGCTGCTGCCATCCAATATATGATGAAACATGAAGAGTTTCTGTTGAGACAGGCATACAATCTTGTTAAAAATCAACGGCCATCAGTTGAAATTAATCAAGGATTTCAAGACACTCTTGAGGCCTTAGAACGAAGATTTTTCCCGGAAGCCAAGCCTTCCGTTTCTTTCGGAAATGACTACTTAAACATCGCCGATCCACAAGCTATTAAATGTGCGTGGATTGATTGTGACACCTAAATTGATTGTGTTTTACAATCGCTACGTGCTGTTTTCTTGGAAAAATTAATGCCTTGAAACACGTGTTTAGCAGAGTTAAGCATATATGTTGAATATTTGTATTGTATAATATCGAATCAATATATACAAGTAAAGCAAATCTTACATTTTTAGTTGATGTTAGTACTGGAAAATTATAATCATAAAAATGACTTTATCCCTACTATCTGAAATACGTGCTGATTATCAAACTGCAAGATGACGGTTTTGTGTTGTATCGAAAACTCCATGTCGCTTGTTTACTTTGCTATCGTCAGTGTTTACGTAAGGCGATAATTGTCTCACATTTATGACGATAATAACAAATTAATGGTTTTGACAAAGCCTTTTACAAACTCTGAGCAAATATGTTTGATGTTTGTTGTTTTTAATGGAGTTAAGTTCAACTCTCAGTAGTTTTTTGCTATATCATACCGTCCATATTTTATTGGGGGGGGGGGGGGGACAGAGAAGCCAAACACTATCCTGTAAATAAAAAAATCTGCAGGTAAACATTGTTTTATTTTTGTATAAAGAAATTAAAAGGCGTGTTAATATTTTTAACATTGTTTTTTTTAACCGAGTGAGTATTTGCAATTTGTGGCAGTTAATCATTTAAAACATTCGGTGGATTCTATCAATCGGGTCATTGTCATTGGTGCCACCATTTGGTGATCAGATAGTTCCCTTGTTTTATACTGAGTTATTAAGATTGGTCAGATATAAAATACTGCATTACTGCCATCTACGAAATTCTGTGACCATCATCAACAAAATTCCATGTGACTATCATAAAAATCTTCAATAACAATTTGTCAAAATTAATTTTTTTTCCAAAACGTTACATATTTCAAACCATGCATTTCTAGTAAAAAAGAACATTTATCTTTTCGACAGAACCCTATAAGCCTGTCGTGATTCAAGTTAAAAATGTATACGTTTTTTTTTAAAGAAATGAAAAAGAACTAACGGTCCTTGGAAAAGGTACTTGCATGTAATAAGCAGACATATACAACTAATTTCGGATAATTTTTAGATCGAGAATCTTCTGCCGTTCAACGCTTTTTTATACTTAAATGGGAGTGTCCCAAGCTCCCATCAAAGTATAAAAAGCGTTGGACTTGGGACGATTCTCGTACTAGATAATTTTCTAATATTGAGAAATGTAAATAAGAAATTGTCACGTTTGTGACATGACTGTACAACAACAAGCGCCTAAAGTCAGTAGATGAGTAAAAGAATCCGAGTTTAAACAGACATACAAAATAAGACACAAAATCCAATTTAAAAACATAAACAAATCCAATTTAACGGACAAATTACAAATTACTGGCGAAAGTGCCTAGTTGACTGGTTACCAAATTCAGTATTGAAACATTATTTGCATCAAGTCTTCAATTTTTTAACTAATTAAAGGTGAATATATGTGTATAGGTGTATATATATATGTGTCTTGTTAATAGTGGTGCCTTGTCTTCCCTGTGAAAAACATATTTTAGCATTACATCTAAACATGGCACAACCTTCTATTTTAAAGTACATGTACGTAAACGAGTTTTGTTTGTTTTTAAATTAATTAAAAGACACACAATTTCTTGAATACACGGCACGTTATGAAGACCCAACAATTCTAGAAATATACATATATAGGTTTGAAAAATTCACATCTATAAATTACAGATAAAATTAGATGTGAAATCTAAATACCAAGGTTCAATCAATAATCACGTGTTACTGAAATCGTTATATTTGTATTGCAAATTAACTCGGAGAACAAAGCGTCTCATTATCATAGGATCAGCCTAATACAGTTAATATGTTGGATATCATTAACTCTTTTTCATAGAGCGGTTCAGCTTAACAACAGGAATTTGAGAAAGTTTATAAAAACAAAGGAGATCGAAAGAATCCTACAAATTATAGACCAATTAGTTTAATAAGCTGTTTTAGTAAAGTCTTTACAAGCATAATCAATACTAGATTGACTAATTTTTCTGATGAGGTTAATCTTATAAGTGAATCGCAAGCATGATTCAGGAAAACCCATTACAAAATCTGTATTTTTCTAAAAAGAAGAAACTTGTAGCTACGTTTGATGATTTCAGTAAGGCTTTTGATAAACTTGACAGAAGCAGTCTTTGGACCAAAATGATCAAGTCTAATATTCGGTGTAATTGTTTTAAGTAATTAAGAACATGTATTAAAATGTTAAAATCATGTGTTTCAAAGGATGGTATACATTCAGATTTTTTCTCTTGTGAAATATGTGTACATCGAGGGGAAAATTTGTCCCCTTCTTATTTGCACTATTTATTAATGACCTTGAAAGATTTCTCAAAGATTCAAATGTTCTATCTTTCAGTATGGTAGATGATATACTGTTTAATCAATTCTTTTTCAGAAACTCTAGAGGGTATGCAATACTTACTGAACGCATTTAAGATTATTGTAACTTGTGGAAGCTGGATGTTAATACCAGTAAAACTAAAGTTGTTATTTTCTCCTAAAGCAAAGTTAAACACTTGTATTAAACGGCGAAGAACTAGAGTACAAAGTCAGATATTTATATTCAGGTATCCCGTACCAATATGCAGGCAGCTTCAACACGGCGAAAAGAAGGCTGAATGACCAATCTCAAAAAGCTTTGTACGCTGTTAACTATAAAATAAGAAATATACAGTTGCCGATTGATATACAGTTAAAAAATTTTGACACACTTATTTCTCCGATTCTCCTTTACCGTAGCGAAGTCATAGTGATAACACAGACAAGGTTCACTTACAGTTCCTTAAGAAAATTCTTGGTGTTAGAATAAATACTGCTAATTGTTTCGTCTATGGACTGGGTAGGTGTCCACTGGAAATTACAATCCATTTAATAGGTTTAATACAAAGTTAAGAATGCTATGTTTTGGAATAAACTATCCTCCAAAGTCGATAGATTCATGTTTTCATTATACAAGGATGGAAACAACGATTTCCCATATATAAAAACTATCGCAAAGATTTTTGATGACATTGGAATGACATTTATATTTCAAAATCAAATTCTTGTTAACATAGCATGGATAAAAACTCAAGTCAAGTAAATACTTATTGATCAATTCTCTCAAAAATGGCGTAATGATATATGCAATAAATCTCGAGGTCAATTTTATTCACTATTTAAGCAGAATATCTGTTTTGAAAGTTTTTTAGTACAATTGCAAGGATCAAATAGACAATTATCACAAAATTAAGATATGTTACCTAAAAATTCCAATTGAAACTGGTCGATGGCATAATATCTGTCGAGAAAATCGCAAATGTACAAAATGTTCAGGCAATTATACAGGTGACGAATATCATTGTCTTTTCATTTGTTATATTATATTAAATACAGTGTATAGAAAAATTGTCGTTAATGCTATCAATGTAGAGTTATTAAAAATATATCTCTTTTTATAAAAGGATTGTGTAAATTATTGAAGTAACATGCTGTACCTTTCTAATACACTATGTTTTTTATACTTCTTTGTGTGTTGATTTTTTTGTAATATTTTTTGTATGTTACAGTATATATGTTATCTTCAATATTTTCTGTATTCTGATGTTGCACACTGTGCCTGAGTTTGAAATAAAATCTTGAATCTTGGACAACATATAATTTACGACTGAAAACTGGTCGCGAAGCTTCTTGCACAATAGAGAACGCGTTTGTCGATTTTAAAAAAAAGAGTTTATTATAAAATTAAGCCGCAATAGGCTAAATTTTACGTCCCTTTCCAACTCTCCTTTATAATGTATAGTCAAAATTTTCTGGTCATTGGTATAGCAATAGTAGAGACTCGGTATAACAGTAAAACTCCAAAACTACAATTGTTATGTCGAATTCGCAGGCTGGTCCATTGGCAAGAGCGATATGTTTTATGGTATATCTTGTAGTAAGAGATAGAATTTGTATCTGTAATGAATAAAATTTAAAGAAAAGTAGGAAAATTGAAAAGTGTATTAAATTAATAATAATACATGCAAAATACATTTTACGTGTAAAAATTTGTTTACAATGCTGGATATTACTGGATATCAAAAAATTAACCTAGAACAATGTTTGTTTTATATTTTAGAATATATTAATTTATATTTAAATTATATTTTTTATTTACCAAGTTTTGATGAATTTAGATCGATTAAGTGAACATGTTTTGAAATTGGTTTTGGAACTATATTGTAAATTAATAATTTGATTATTTAAAGTGGATTTTAAATATTTTGTTTTTGAGATCTTATTGTCTATTGATTTTCATTGATTATGAAAATATTGTGTCGTTGCCCTCAAAACTATATTTTTCGTTGCATGTTTATTATAAAAGATAGTTAAGTCGACCAACCAACAACGTTATTCTTTGTCCTCTTGATTTATTTTCCACTTTTACTAAATTGTGAACACAAATGAAACTAATACTTCGGTTAAACATCAAAAGATATTGAGGTGTCTAATCAATAATCAGAATTTTGATAACGACCGTCATTTCAAAGTGGCCGCCACTTTACCACACCATACCGGATTTTTTTCCGACCGAGCGTATCTTAATAGCGGCCAAAACGCATCAAATGTTCAACGTTGTACGATTTTAACGATCGAAATTCTTGTTTAATTAAATTGATTGATTGATTGGATGTCTGCTTTAGGTCCAGCGAGCAGTATTTCAGATATTTTCAGTACGAGAACAAGTTAACATTAAACATTAAATCAAAGAAGAAAAGATGTGGGATGGGACGCATGGAATGAACAGTCACTGGAAAAATATGGAGTATTGGATAGTGTCGGGGAATTTAGCCTTTTGTATCGACAACAATCAGCTTACTATGTTTTGCAAAATCTATAAAAAAAGGGTCTTTGTAAGTAGGTTTGAGTGTCCTTACTATTCAAAGGTATGTTGGGCGACGTGTGTTGGCATCCCAACACATTATTTTACTACAACACATCGACCCATTCGTGTAATGATATACACATATTGTCTTATTATTTTTGTTTGTTTGAATGGTGTATAACGCCACTTTTAGCAATTTTCCAACTATATTATGACGTCCAGATTTTATTGGAGGTGGAAGCGGAGTACCCGGAAAACCCCCTGGCAATCCTTGTCAATTAAGATTGTAGCCGAGGTAGCACAGTAGTAAATGTTTTGGCTATAGTCGAAAACTCTTACATTACTGTGATTTGCATACCGTTCTAACATTGATCAGCATTTACCTGACTAAGAAATTAATAAACTTTCCTTTATCATTTAAAAAATATATGCCATATATATCAGTGACCAATTCCTTTTTTCGCTAGTTTGAACATTTTGAGACGCTCCCACTTTTACATGCAATTTCTAATGCAGTGAATTTAAAAATACTACATTGTTTAAAAAATTACCAAAATTTTATCTTGCAAGATCTGAGAAAAATTTTACCACTTTTTTAAACTTAATTTATGCAGGAGCTTACAGCTAAAAATTGTACACATCTAACCACTATTTACCAAATCAGAACACAACGAAGTATTCAGTACTGTACACACAATCTGGTAACTTGTTACTGGTACACATTTACTACTGTTCCTAGGAACGAAAACACAATTGTTGAAGACCTCTTTTTCCCTCTTTGTTTATATTAACATAAAGTCAATTTAAAAAAATTCCACCGATTCCCCTGGAATGCCATTTGGTAGTCTGAAAGTACCATACCACTTACAAACTATATCCAAAATTTAGAAATATTGATCAATGTTAACTCTTTTTAAAGCTCTGGAAGCATCCCTATCTTCAGGGATGAAGTCCGAGACACTCTGAAAACAGGAAATTTGCAATCCTTCCACTAGACCAAATTACTCCTAATCCATTATATTTCATCAAATGTTTAATTTTAACTGTTTTTTCAAAGATCCTTCTTTCCAATAAGCCCCAAAAGTAGAACCAAAACAAGAAAAAAGCCAAAGCAAAAAAATTACAAAGAAATACACTATTTAATGGGGAACTACAATTGTGTTGTCGTTCCTTATGCCTATACCCTGCCCGCAATGAGACTCGAACTTGACAGACCACGTGATCAATAGAAGAAAAACTACTTTAATCGGCCACCGAGGCCTATTGTCTATTATTAATCGGTATTATTTTTTTTATCAGAATCCTTGTAGCTCATTGTTTTGATAATTTAGGATGTTTGAACTTATCGTTTAAAAATTTACTATTAATGTACAATATTTTTATCAGCAAATAATTATTATTTCAAAATCAAGTACCCATGGCAGTCTGGTGAATTGGCCGAATGATTTGATAAGGGACTATTAAGGTCTTCTCAAGGGGGTGGGGGCATGTTTTTCTTATAGTGTTGTCTGGTGATTAGTGCACGAGCCGTGGGTGAGGGCACTATACATTTTAAGATAACTTTATGTGAAAACTTTTGTCAAGGGAGAAGGCCCGTAATATTTTGATTACATAAAACAATATTTAAGGTAGAGTAACAGGATTACAAAACCGGGGAAATATGAATCTTTTGTATGGAGTACCTTCGGAAAATCTTACTTGGAATTGTCCTGCTGCTTATATAAAACCAGTACTGTTAAAAAATTGTCAAGGTAGATTATGAAATGAAAAACATTTAGATGTGTTATGTACTAATATTGTGATTGTTACGATTTGGTTGACGTATAAACATGTGGCATTCGTGTCTAAAATGAATACGATATCTAAAACACGTGAAAACGTTAACTCGTTTATTTTCATTAGGTGATGATTTTATCACAGATCAATGTTTTATGGGATTAATGATCTTAAAATAAAATGCAGGAAACTGGATATCTCGAAATCACGAATCTGTTTGTAATAATTTAGCATTTTACCATTTAAAAAAAGTGTATGAAGCCATTACACTTATAAATCACAGGTGTATTAGTAAGAATCACGCAACGATTACATTTGGCATATATTCTCGGTGAATCGTGTTCAACATCATATGAGGAGATCTATGAAAGATCGACAGTTATCCAAAGGAGAATTTTCTACCATCTCACATCTACAAGTGGGTATTCAAATATTCACCAGTACCACGTTTTATTACTCACGTATAATTTTTAAAATCCTCTTGAATAATGCATTCGGAAGGTTGAGCTTATAACAATATGAGTCAACCATCGATATACATTTCAGATTTATGTTCACAGTACACTAAACAGAGAATCCTTCGATGACAATCACAGTTTTTTATCTCTATGGTTTCTGTAACAGCCATTACAGGATTTTCTACTGGATCAATTCCGGAATGTTTATAGCTTAATTAAAGAAAAATTATACAAGTATGGATTAAACATAGAGCAAGGTAAGGATCGCACAATAAATACGGAGCTCCGCGTACGAAGCACTTGATACGACCGCAGCAAGTCAACTACAGAAATGTTCTCACATTTTACGTCAAAAATGTGGATCGTTTTGTCATTAACAAAATATTGTTATCACCAAAAACAGGAATAAGCATTTGACATTCCTTTACGACGATTTAAAGAAATAACTCCTATCAAAATCTTGTCATAAATTCAAGATTTACCTTCTCTCGGCGCCAATCGTAAAGTTTTTTATTCAAAAGAATTAAAATGAAAAAATCCCATAAAATCAGATAAAACTTAACATAAGGCAAATTAAGACTCCTTATATTTTAGAAAACGAATGTTACATGCCAACCCTATGGATTAACGCGGTAAATTATCGATTTTCTCGTCTATCAACCGACTACTGGTTTGATGCAATTTTCTATCTCTTTTTCAAATTTTTTTATAAAAAAACATTTATTATCATTTTAATGTGCATCGGTGGGCAAGTGGTTAAAGTAGTTCGTCTACTATTGATCACGTGGTCAGTGATCTGACCGAGTCTCACTGCAAGCAGGGTGTGCTCGAATCCAATCTTAATTGACAATAACTGCATTTTTTTCTATGGAAGGTCGGGGTTTTTATCCGGGTACTCCGGCTTCCTCCCCATTACAAAACTGGATGCCATGATTTTGCTGAAAAATGGTTAAAAGTGGCGTAAAACACCATTCAAACAAAAAATCATATTTGATTTTTAATTTCGTTTTCCTAATTTTGGGACGAAAATATGCAATAGAAATAAAACAAGATATCGGTGGATATTTTACACACAGTCCCTTGGGGTCAGGATAATTTTTTATGGAATAAAATGCCAATAAATGAGTTTACAGTGTGTATTCACTCGTTTGGTAACTAGTCTGACATGTCTCATTGTGAAATATTGACCCCAGAAAAATAATAAATTTCTCTTTATTATATAACAAGAGAAATTTATTATTTGTCTTGGGTCAAGTACCAAATTTCCAGGCTGCACTATTTTGCGAGCTCAAAAAATCGATTGACAAACATCAGACCTGAATTGCCATAAAAATCTTTGCAGAGAATTGTTTATTCTTAATTTCGTCCGATCAAAACTTATTTTGTTTCCGTAATCAAGGTTATTGAGAAACTTCTTGTCCTGAGCAAGACATTTGTACTCAAAAAGGATTAATGGCGCCAGGTCCAGAAACTGAAACTATTTAAATTACTGTAAGAGTCGTATCATAATTAGATAACACTTTTGGCCGCTTCGATCTCGAAAATCGTCGAAAACATGAAAATATCCGTTACCACACTAGTAAAAACTCATTCATCGATGTGTTAAGTTTTTAAAAGGTATCGTGTCGGATTGTTACCAGAGGCTCTCAAGAGCGTGAAATAGTCACCTGATTTACCAAAAAATCTTATATGAGACATACTTTTTAATAGCAAATTTTGATTTATAATGCTTAAGTGAAATGGTTCGTAAGATGAAGCTGTTTCTGTATTTCAAATAAATTTCTATGTTACTCTTTTGTTTACGGTGGTGGCCATCTTGGATTTCTGTGGTACATTTTTACAATATCACTATTTAATCTGCCAGGCAGTTTTTTAACAACAACAACAAAGAGTTTTGAAGTTTCAGCAGAATACATTAACAGCTCTGGCAGCAATGATAAATCTCAAAATGGCAGCAGATTAAAGATAACTATTACGACTTTGTTTCTGCAAGATTTGGTTTTTTAATGTGTAGAAAATTCGGAAAAAAGTTTGTAGGTTGTTTAATAGGGTCCAATATCTTATGTCCACAGTGGTGACCATCATGGATTTAGGATCGGCACAAAAAAAAACAACTGTAGAACATATAGATGACCATCTGATATACATTAAAACAAAATATGGTAATTCTCTCGGCTAAGTTCTTTGTCAGAAAACAAATCTAGAAACTTTAGCCAATAAGATCTGGCAGATATGTGTCAACTTTATAATTCGCTAAAAAAACTCAAAATAATACGAGAACTACATTTCTACATAATTTAATGAGAAGAAAACATCTGTATGTTTTTTCTCATTTTGTCCAATACGCTTAGGTGGTGGTTATTTTCACCGACGAACAAAACTTTGTAGAGGATAATATTGCTAATCAATCTACAAACAATTGTAAGAAGTTTTATGGAATTTCAGCCAATAATAAAATGATATATAACTAGAAAAACAGTGAGCGATGCTCACTAATTAATACCCCTCGCTACCCAATTTTCAAAACATCCCAAATATTAATCTGATCAAAATGTTAAGTATCTGGCGCACAATGAGACTATTTGACAAAGAATCTGTAAAAAGTTTATCAAATTGCATTCAGTGGTGTAGTTGTAGTTGCGGATAAGAGATTGGTACCCCAACTTACGTTGATGACACAGTCTATATTTTTCTATGGGAAACCCCCAAAATAATTCCGATTAAAATGTAAAATAGCAGGTGCACAGTGGGATTATGTGACAAAGATTCTTTGAAAGTTTCATCAAACTACATTAAGTGGTGTAGGTGGAGTTGCGGATAAGAGTTGGGTACCCCGGCCTGATGTGAATGACAAAGTTCATGTTTATACCCCCATAGTGGGAGGGGGGTTATAATAAGCCCTGGCAGCCACCTGGCATACTTAATCAGCACGGCTGATAACAATGATGGCAGATGCCACAAGAATAGTTCAAAAGATAATTTGGTTCGTGTGAGACGTTCCAATACATGAGATTGTATTACCTCCCCCCAAATGGCCCTCTGGACCCCTTTAAATGCAAACTCCAAAGAGCAGAATTATTTAACTAAAAAATACAAATTAAAATTAATCTCAATATTTTGTAATAATTTTACAAATATTGCATTTGGCCAATGTGACTCTTTTCAACAAAAAATGTATAAGGAAATATAAATTCTGATGGAATACTTACATTAATTAATACTTAATTTGTCCCGATTAAGTTATGAAAACAACAAATGAACTATACTAGAATGTCGCTCCTGTTGATTTAATGTTAAACACGAAATTTTGGAGACAAATAAAAAAAAAAACTTACAATTTTAATATATTACAACCTTTTAATTGTAAAAAATCAATGACACTGTACATTATGATACTTTCAGAGGCAACTCTATAGAAAGTATTCGGAAGTACAAATATCTTGGAATTTTATTCTCTATATCAGGCTCATTTACCGAGGCAAAGCATGATTTATTTAATAAAGCAACTAAAGCATTATATAAACTCAAGGCGGATCTGTTGTCCCTTGGACCAAGCATTAAGTCTTCTTTACATATATTTAACCATTCAATTAAGGCTATTCTTAATTATAGCTCTGAAATCTGGGGATGCTATCTACCTAATGATGCATGTACAGAAATGAAATCAATGCACAATGGAGTAGACACCTGGTATGGTTCGTTAGTCTCCCTGCTCAACATTTTAAATATTCCTGTGGAGAGTAGCTCATTGGCCCTGAACAAAAGTTATGTTAAATATTCTATTGGCAAGCACCTTAAAGATTTATACAGAAATTTATGGTACCAGCTTAGAGAAAAACTCATTGCTGAAGAAAGTAAACTAAGAATGTATTTCAAAATCAAATGTAACTTTGGTTATGAACAATATTTGGATATAATTAAAAAGTTTGATAAAAGGAAGTGTTTTGCTAAATTTAGAATAAGTAATCATCAACTTAAAGTTGAACTGGGTAGATACACTAAACCTATGACCCCATTAGATCTTAGGATATGTGATAAATGTGACCTAAAAAGGGTTGAAGACGAAGTTCATTATTTCTCAGAGTGTCCTAAATTTGTTTTTCCATGGTGTCAAGCAGGATCTCAAGAGAGTTTAATCTCTATTTAAACTTATCTTTGACTGTATTTAAATTTGTAAAATGTGATATCCAGGCAGATGGCTCCACATCTGAATTATTTTGTTCTTTATATTTGGATTCTTTAATTTCATTTATAAAATTCCAGTATAATTATGGGTCATTATCATGTAAAGATTCTAATTGATTTTTTATATTCTCTATATTTATGTTTCCTCAATTTTTTATACCCCCTATATAATTTATAAAAATGATTTTTTACAGAGTTATCTTTCGGAAATCTGGAGTATATCTGACCATAACTAATCAAGTTGCTTTTTGATGTTTTTAAATCCTTATCGAACCATTTCATGTTGGCTGTTTTTTTTAACGACCCTTCTTTTTAAAGATTTGTTGGCGGCATTTAATAGAATTTGATTTAATTCAGCTGCAGAGTCATCCACTGAAACAATATCATTATAATTATTAAAATTTGACAATTTTATTTTTACATTCTCTGTATCTAGTGCAAGTTGAAAAAGTTCTGCCGAGTCTTTTGCCCATATAAAATTTTGGGAAATCGGGTAGATTTCTGCATTTTCGTGACTTTTTTTGAGACATTAAAGTGAGCAGACATTGTCCATTCCAACTTACAGTGAGTATCAGACAATGTTGGAATGAATTCAGAAATTTTAAAATGCAAGACTTGATCTAAAATATTTTCAGAAACTATGACATAGTCAACAACACTAGCTCCGTTTGGAGTATAGCAAGTAAAATGACCGAATATATCCCCAAGGGTACGACCATTAAAGATTCTCAGTTGATTACCTACACACATAGCTATTAATTCTTTACCTCTATGATCTATATTTACATCTGGACTTTTTCTTTCAAGTAAAATTTTATCTATCTGGTAGTCATTCGGCATTGGTAGATAGTTGTTATCATCTTGAATTATAAAATCTTTCACTTCCCCAACCCTTGCATTAAAGTCACCACAAAGAAGAATGTTCCCCTTTTCTTTGAATTTACAGATATCAATTTCAATTGAATCAAGAATGTCTTTTTGTAACCCTTGGGTATATGTTGAGCCACTAGGAGGATTGTATACAAGACATATGAATAAATCCCTGTCAAAATTAAAATACTCTTTTTTAAATTTGACCCATTGATAATCAGGGTTGCCATTGTTCAAAATTTTGTTTGTTTGTTTGTTTGAATTGTGTTTTAACGCCACTTTCAGCAATTTTTCAGCTATTTCATGGCGTCCAGTTTTTATTGGGGGAGGAAGCCGGAGTACCCGGAGAGAACCCGACCTGCGGTAGGAAAACTGGCAATCCTTGTCAATTAAGATTGGAGTCGAGTACACCCTGCCTGCAGTGAGAATCGAATCCCAATCTCAGTGTTGACAGACCATGTGATCAATAGTAGACGAACTACCTTGACCACTCGGCCACCGAGGCCCCTCTAAATTTTGATATGGTTTTTTTAATATTTGGTTTGCACAGTATGACAAGTCCACCAAAGAATCTATTGTTGCTTTTTGAAACATTTCTACATATAAAATGGCAGTTAAATGGACCTATATTTTGTATATTGTTACCATCTCCAATGTGAGTTTCATCTAGAAAAACTATGTCATATTTATTTATTTCTTTTAAAAATAAGGGGTCTGTTGTTTTGTCATAATGTATTGTTTTCATGCCCCCAATGTTCCAAAAACACATCTTAATTAAAGATCTTGTGCATGTTACAGTTGGCATTATATTGACAGTGTATACAAGTGTATATACTACAATGAAATGTATAATGTATATTTATATAATGAGTGTTTTTATAATAGCTTATGCTAACCTCTAGGACTGAATTGAATATTTAAGCAAACTTTAAAGAAGAAAAATATACTAGTAATACAAAGAAAAACAAAAGAAGTTTCAATTAAATTCACAGAGCAATTGTCTCTTAGTCACCGTTAGTCTTGATTTAATTCAAAAGATTTTCTGTTACTTTATTATAAAGCTTGATTTATATTTTTTTAGATAATTTTATATTCAAAATATCTTTTTTCTCTCTCTCTTACAATGATAGAAGGTTTGGTTTATATTAACAATAATATCGAATGTGAAAAGAATATATGAATTTTCTTCTGATATGTGCTACTGCCATTAAACATGCAGGAAAAATTTGTACATTGAATCGAGGAGTTTCCTAATACAATACAACTTATGTCATATTGAATAATAATATATTGTTGTTATTTCTGTTGATAATTATTTTACTAAACTTGTCACTTGCATTACTTTTGTATTCATAATTCACCTTGAAATGCAGAACTCATTCTTGACACATCACTCAATTTATGTCAATAATGTTGATTATCAAAATACTACGCACGATGTGTAGAGGCATAATAAGGATACAATTTTTAAGGTAAATAAAATTAAAAAAAACTATGGTAGTAAATATTTTAGGATAGATTGCAGGATAAACATAACATTAGTATACTGATTTGACATAAACACCATATAAGTACTCGGAACAAGCCTTGCCTTTATACCCTATTTCTAAGCCTTGTCCTTATATTGGGTTTATGTGAAGTCCATACACTAAAATTATAAATGTATATGATTGGCAACTAATTAAACTAAAACTTATAATCACTGTGTTGACAGACATTGAACTTCACACTATGATATCTTTGTACTGTTTATGCAAACAATGATAAAAGGCACGACGACTTTCCACTTTAAAAAACGCCACCAAGTGTTCACTTCCGGTACTAAAAACTGCGGCTACAGCCGCACTTTATCCTGTTGAAAACTTTTGAAATGGACACTTGTCTTTGAAAAATTTTAACGCTTCATGGTGGTGACAGGTGTCGAAATCTGAGTGAGGATGTTGTTAAAACTCCCTGCTGTGTAAACATGATTGTTAATTAATTAACCAATGTTTATTACCGTTTATTACCCCTTTACCTTATTCTAATTTAAGGTAGAACCCCAGCTGTTTTATAGCTTGATTAAACAAGCTTACCAGTGACATCCGTGTTCCGATATTCACACTCACCTGTTGCCTATGGCTATAGTAACATCTACTAATGAGGTTAATTAGATGAAAATTTAATTGGCATAGACAAACAATACAAAACAATGCAAAATCTGTATTTCAATAACATACTCTATTAGTGATGAGAGCCGTAGTTTTTTTAACTGGAAGTAAAATGGAGATATATCATGTAAAACTGGAAATGGGTCAAATTAACTTGAGATCACACAACAACTATAATAACTGGTATTAAGAGAAATTACCCCAGTGACTGTGTACTACATTTGACTCAATGGATCAATACATATACATGTACCGCATATTTATAATGTAAATCAGTTTACTTGTCTAAGTACAAATAAAATTTCTGTTGTTGTGACAATGTACATGTATTGTTTTTACTTGGCATACATTCAAGTAAACAACAAAATAACACACACTTTTGACATTAAAAAATTAATCAGAATAAATTGTCTTTGTTTATCCATTGTTTACAGTTATATTGAAATACATTATTGGCATACTGAACCATTAAAGCAAACAAGTAACATGGCCATGCCACCAAATAAGGTTTTCAACAATTTATTTATTTATTTAATTTTTGTAGTATACTAAGCAGAAACTGTTTTCTATTTTAAGTAACAGTGACCTTGACCTTGATCCATCTGGCCCCAAATAAAATTCCAAGCTAATGTCTTCATACAAGCTTGCCATACTAAGGTTTCAGCAAGATTGGTTTATCTAAAGTTTTTGACCAGAAACTATTTTCAGTAACAGTGACATTGACCTTGACCCAACTGACCCCAAATCCAATCCAGAGCTAGGTCTTCATGCATGCTTGCTATATCTAAAGTTTTAGCAAGTTTGGATTATACAAAATGAAGATATTCAATGTAAATGTTTGTCTATTTTTAGTAAAAGTGACCTTGACCTTGACCAGACTGGTTCCAAATCAAATCCCAAGCTAGGTCTTCACACAAGCTTGCCATATTCAAAGTTTCAGCAAGATTAGTTTACCCAAATTGAAGTTATTGACCAGAAACCCTCTGTTTGAGGCTGCCCACCCGCCCGCCTGACATACCCCAATCTAATGACCAGGATTTTTGTTGATAGCAGATTTAATACAATTACACTGCCTACTACATGTACAATCTTGAAGTCCCTGTTACTCAGACCAGTAAAACAACTGTGAAAGAATCCTTAAGACCTTAACAAAGTCTATGCAGCAACTGTAACACCCTAAAGGTAATATCAGACACTGAAATATATCACCCTATGCGGTGTTTTAAATATATCTGGAAAAAAAAATATCACAATGTTAACTAATACAACTACAATTTATTTAAAGATAACATTGAGCAAATAAATGTCATGGAATGATAGGAATGAAGGCAGAATATTACAGATGTTTTACAGTATCAAATGACTGCAATCAAAGTAAAAATACGTCTTGTCTTCCAGTTAATGAAAGCTACAATATGTTTACAACAAATATGTTAAATTTATAATGATTTAAGAATATGAAGTTTTGTAATGCAGTAAAGTACATCTAACAAATGGTACACACATTTTATTTTACACTGTGCAGCATTTCAAAAACAATATAATAAACATTACTTAAAATAAACTTGAAAAAAAAAAAAACAATTCAAAAGAACAAAATAAACAAAATAACAATTATAACTTCATATGGCACCTGTAGTAGATAGATAGTGAATAATACATCAGTATTTACAGGCAACCAAGTATCCATCTGTCCACACACAGATAATTTTTCCAAAAATATGATATTCCTAACTAGTTTGAAACTTGTTATTCATTATTAGATTATTTTTATCTGTAAAAATAATAATTTTTTTCTATGAAAAAAAGTGTGGAGAAATTACCCGGTCAGATGGTAACCATTCAGTACACCTGGCCAGAAAAGGTCACAATCCAATACACCTGGTCAAAAAAGGTCACAGTCAAATATACCTGGTCAGATAGGGTTACTATTCAATATACGTGTCAGATAAGGTCACCATCAAAAATATACCTGTCAGATAAGGTCACCATCAAATATACCTGGCCAGAAAAGGTCACCATCCAATATACCTGGTCAGAACAGTTCACAATTCAATATCCCTGTCAGATAAGGTCACCATTCAATATAAAGCTGACCAGAAAAAGTTACCACCCAATATACCTGGCCAGAAAAGGTCACCACCCAATATACCTGGCCAGAAAAGGTCACACTCCAATATACCTGGTCGGAAAAGGTCACCATCCAGTATACCTGGCCAGAAATGGTCACAATCCAATATACCTGGCCAGAAAAGGTCACCACCCAATATACCTGGCCAGAAAAGGTTACCACCCAATATACCTGGCCAGAAAAGGTCACCACCCAATATACCTGGTCAGAAAAGGTCACCACCAAATATACCTGTCAGATAAGGTCACCATCCAGTATACCTGGCCAGAAAAGGTCACCATCCCGTATACATGGCAAGATAAGGTCACAATCCAATATACCAGTATACTATCAAATAACAGTTTGGTCAAAAGAAATACCTGTTGTTACAATGGAAGTAATTTTCATCAAGTTTTTAAAAGAAGTTGTGTTTCTATTATCAAATATGACCGGTGGGGTTTTACACCTATCAGCTTTACTTGTTTGGTTTGTCTTAATTTATAAGAAGTTCTAGTACTACTGAGAAGAAGCCACAAGTGATCTTAAGGTGTTACATTCAGTGTAGAAGATTTAACATATAAAAACTCAGGAGAACTGCTATAGTACAAACCGAGTCAAATTGTCTATAGTATTATACACCATGGGGAAAGACCTTGTAATTTGGTATTTAGTGTACAGTACAATCAAAATTACTTTACTACATATATACTCAATGATATAGAGTGTGGTATAGAATAACTTCTTGCTCAGAACTATTCCATAAAAAAATACAGAGAAGAGAAGGATGGAAGTTCAAACCTAAATTTACAACCCAGTTACCGCTTTTTAAGTTTTTGCTTTATCTAATGATAGTGAGCTACTGATGAATACCAACCTATGTCACAAAATAAAACTTTTCTTACCCCACCAAACAGTTTTTAATTTAAAAAATTTAGTTCCTATAAATAACAACAATAGTGCCTGTTTCTTATTGATATGTTTACAGTAATATGTTATTAGATGACAGTACATTGATTCTGGACATTAAATCTCATCTGTATAAAACATTGTGGATTCTTTTATCCTTGTTTATCTTGTTTGTTCTACCATTTTTATGTAAGATTAGGTGACAGTATCACTGTTATGATTCTGATACATTTATATGAAAACCTACATACACCTCCATGAACACAAACAAAACTTCCAAAATGTGTATTATTATCTCCCTTTGGTTATTTAGTTTAAAACACCCAGTTAAAAAAAAATATTCTTAAACCATATATAAGTTTAATTAATCATACATCTGCAAATATTATCTCAACATCATCAATATAGGCTGGGAATGCATCACATCACATAAATACAGGTTTAAACTTTGCACCAATATTATAAAATCATGCACCAATATATTGGTTATTGGCACATCACAACTATAAATAATAAATTTTTTTCATTAATCTTTTTCCGTCCGACCAAGGGCATTAAGTTGTCGGTGTAGGACGTAAAAAACTCCCCAAGTCATTAATCTTTATATACAACAACAACTAAATGCCAACAAATTAAAAAAAATAAAATATATAATTATTTCTATTCTAATCTACCATGGAGAAATTCAATTGTTCCATATTTTACAGTAGAGTTTGTACAGAAATACCTAGACAAAAAATTAAAATGGTTCAGTTAGAAATTTTTCATAAGAATATTGACACAATCAATAGTTGCTTATAAAGGCATTGTCGTGATTTATAGAGGGCATCATCATGATACTAGTATATTACCTGCATTAGGAACATTGGTATTGCCTTCAACATTCACAATATGTCTGAGGCTCAGGCAAAGGCAATGATCAGTCTGAGGCTCAGGCTCAGGCAATGATCAGTCTGAGGCTCAGGCTCAGGCAATGATCAGTCTGAGGCTCAGGCGAAGGCAATGATCAGTCTGAGGCTCAGGCTCAGGCAATGATCAGTCTGAGGCTCAGGCAATGATCAGTCTGAGGCTCAGGCAATGATCAGTCTGAGGCTCAGGCTCAGGCAATGATCAGTCTGAGGCTCAGGCGAAGGCAATGATCAGTCTGAGGCTCAGGCGAAGGCAATGATCAGTCTGAGGCTCAGGTGAAGGCATTATCAGTCTGAGGCTCAGGCGAAGGCAATGATCAGTCTGAGGCTCAGGCAATGATCAGTCTGAGGCTCAGAAGGCATTATCATTCTGAGGCTCAGGCGAAGGCAATGATCAGTCTGAGGCTCAGGCGAAGGCAATGATCAGTCTGAAGCTCAGGGGAAGGCAATGATCAGTCTGAGGCTCAGGCAAAGGCAATGATCAGTCAAATTTTTGTTTGTTTGTAAGAATGGTGTTTAACTTCACTTTCAGAAAGTTTTTGACTATCATGGCATCCAGTTTTTATTCGGAGAGGATAGGAGAGTACCCAGAGAAAACACCTGACCTTCGCAGGGAAAACTGACAATCATTGTCAATTTTGACAGGAGTCAAGTACATACTGTTTGCAATGAAAATCAGACCCACAACCTTAGTGTATACCTATTTGATTAATAGCAGATGAATATTTAAACTGTTATTTTGAGTGGTGTTTAACACTATTTTCAGCAAATGTTTGGCTACATCATGGCATACATTTTTTATTTGGGAAGGAAGCCAGAGTACCCAGAGAAAACCTGACCTTCAATAGGAAAACTGACAATCCTTGTTAATTTAGATTGGAGTCCAGTATATACTGTCTGCAGTCAGACTCAAACCTATGACCTTAGTGTTGACAGACCATGTGATCAATGATGAATAACTACCTTAACCACTCTGCCCCCAAGGCCCTTGATCAATGATGAATATCTAGCTTAACCAGTCTGCCAACAAGGCCCTTGATCAAGGATGAATAACTACCTTAACCACTCTGCCCCCAAGGCCCTTGATCAATGATGAATATCTATCTTAACCACTCTGCCCCCAAGGCCCTTGATCAATGATGAATAACTACCTTAACCAGTCTGCCAACAAGGCCCTTGATCAATGATGAATAACTACCTTAACCACTCTGCCCCCAAGGCCCTTGATCAATGATGAATATCTAGCTTAACCACTCTGCCCCCAAGGCCCTTGATCAATGATGAATAACTATCTTAACCACTCTGCCCCAAAGGCCCTTGATCAATGATGAATATCTAGCTTAACCACTCTGCCCCCAAGGCCCTTGATCAATGATGAATAACTATCTTAACCACTCTGCCCCAAAGGCCCTTGATCAAGGATGAAGGCAGTAACACCATTTTGTATTGTCAATATATCATAATAATGTCCTTTATATAAACAACTATTGCATTTATATCATTGAAGAATTTCTTCAAGTTTATTGTGTGTCTTATGATGATAATGCCTGCTTGACACAGTATTGTACATTAGTACATACCACTTGATCTTGTCTCATCCAATAAAAACAAATGATTTTTCATCAATGTGATATACATGTATGTAACAGTAAATTCATTGCCTATTAAGACACAACAACAAACATAATGCTAACATATTCAATATCACAACTGGTAATGTAGTCAACAAAATGAGCTGGATATTTCTTTTCTTTTATATTATTAAATTAGAAATCACTTAAACACAATCAATGGTGCATGAAGAACTGATCGTGAGATACGAATGAATTACAAAAAGTAACCTGGACATACCATGGAAGTGATACAAAGTAACCTGGACAGACCATGGAAGTGATACAAAGTAACCTGGACAGACCATGGAAGTGATACAAAGTAACCTGGACAGACCATGGAAGTGATACAAAGTAGTGAAGATAAAATGAAAGACAGAGAAAAGTTTATTGTTAAACGAGACAGAACTATTATGGCATGTTTTTTTTTTAATTTAACAGATAATGACTACATGAAGTGTTTTTTAATTCTGTTTTCAAATAATGTAATTTAAGATTGCTTTTAATTGCTGGTTAGGTTATTAGACATAGACGACCTTAGGTCGGTTTATACTATTAAAGCATGAAGCAGTTTATACAATATCGACAAAGTAGAGATAGGCAATATGTTACCTTTGAACACCAATAGCATCAACACTAGAGGGCATAAATTGAAATTACTGAAAAATCATTCCAGGACCAAAAAGAGGCAACAAACTTTCTCCCAAAGGATTGTTAATTATTGGAACAGCTTACCAGCCAGTTCTGCGTAAACCATCCGTAGTCGTCTAATTACAATAACAAAACCAACAATTGAAAACAATTCTTATATTTTAAATTAATATTATGAAAAGAAATAACAAAAACAATATTTAACAAGTTTTCAAATAATATTTGCAATTTATACTTTTTTGAGTGTCATTTCCTATTGTTTGTGGAAGAATACTTGTTTATTCAACATCATCAATACATATAATGATGTCAACAATTAGTTACAAGCTGAAATACCAAGTTAGATAAAATGAAATGGACAATGTTGCTCAGCTATTGATTAATTAAAATATTAAAACATTATTATTGTAAACATTGAATTCTTGTGGAGATAATCAGTTCACTCATCTTGATTCTTATCTAAAGAAAGAGCTGCAATCAGTGGCATTTCCAGGGGGGGGGGGGGCGTAAGGGGCATACACCCCCCTTTAAAAAAAAGGAAAGGAAAAAAAAGAGAACAGGGAGAGTAACAACCAGTGCCAAAGGCAAAAATGTAATTCGCCATTAATTAATGCATTAACGATATCCCCTTTTTACGCCCCCCCCCCCTTTCGAAAATCCTGTATCTGCCCCTGGCAATACAAGACGTATATTGTTTATGTAGGAGTAATTCAACTCAACTTTATCACCTCAAGAAAGACCGCCCCATTATAGGACTCAAATAGTGTGGTTACTGTTGTATATAATGTGAATTTGTGTGCATATTATATTGCATCTCAACTAATAAATAATATGAACTTTTTGTAACATTATTATTATTATTACTAAGCTCCTTGTTCCATCAATTACTTACTAGTATATAATTACTAAGCAAGTCATGTATTATATTTATTTACTCAGCCCAACTTATTACAACCCATGAAACATACAACATGGATATGCACAAATGGAATCTGTAAAACTATATATTATGGTATAAAAAATTATTGTGTAATTAAAAACAACTTATTATTCTGATCATAATCTGATTCTTGTCATCAATGTAACATTTATTTGGTGGGATAATAAATACAAAGTGGACTTCATTTCTGGAATTAACACATCAAACAGTGTATACTAACAACCAATGTAAAATTTCATCATTTAGTTTTCAATAACAAAGAAATTAGAAACTTTACCTCGAACAATCTAAACTTATTACAAATGTTATGAGTTATATTGAAAAAAAATAACAAAGTAAAACATATAAGGAAGCTTCTGATTGTTGGCACTGGTACCTCCAGGTATTTTTCTGGTATCCTGAGTATAGGTGGCACTGGTACCACCAGGTGTTTTTCTGGTATCATGAATACAGGTGAGATCAAAGTTAAACTGGAAATGATAAAACTAACCTGGACACTTCCTTAGTCTATGTCAAAATCTGTCTCATCTGACTCTAAAACCGAATCCTACAAAAAAGAAATGTGACTACTGCGTTTAATGGAGGTAATCAAAACATACTCCAGTATCATAGAACTGAAAATATAAGATACACTGTAATTTAAAATCTTAAGACTAAAAATATTATTTCTAGTTTGAATAATATTTAAATTTGTTTGTTTTCATTAAAAAAATAATACTTCGCTACCAGTTTAAAAAAATTGTGTTATATTTAAAACAATATATGTTACTAAATCTTACATATTTATACTTAAAAACAATTAAGATGTTTTTCAACATTTTTTCTATAAAATCAGACAACTTTTGATTAGAGGTGGGACAATACAATTGTAGATGGGTCAACAATCTATTTTTCTCATGTCTTACCAGAAATCTGTCCTGAAACAATTCCGATTTTTCAAATCGGAAATTAAGTTATCTAACAGATTTGGTCGGCTTATGGAAACACAAATAATTTGATTTGTATTTAAATATGTCTTTCTAGTTTCGGTACAATAAAACAATTGTTGCCTACATACAAGGTAAACATTGTATATTGTTTATTCTTGATACTAGTAGGTCATCTTTCCTCTGGCAAAGCCCTCAATAATACAAACCACCTTTTGTAAACAATTTGTTGTTGTTGTTGGAATGGTGTTTTAATGCCACTTTCAGCAATTTTTCAGCTATATCATGGCATCCAGTTTTTATCGGGGGAGGAAGCCGGAGTACCTTGGAAAAACCCTTGACATGAGGTAGGAAAACTGGCAATCCTTGTCAATTAAGATTGGAGTTGAGTACACCCTGCCTGCAGTGAGGATTGAAACCTTAATCTCATTGTTGACAAACCATACGATTAATAGTAGACGAACTACCTTAACCACTGGGTCACCGCAGCCCCGTTAACAATTAGAATGTTCACATTGTATGGAGGCAACAATTGTATATTGTTCATAATTAATTAAAATTATAATCAAATCTTTAAAAAGTTACATGATGCACCTTAACAGTTTAAATATTTTGCCTCTATTCAATTTAAAAATAAAAATGATGGTAATGAATCATAATTCCAAATTTTCAATACATTTTGCACAATGTAAAGTTCTTAAAATCATTAGGAGTTGTCTTTCTTCGGTGAGTATTTTCAGATTTTCAACGTGGATATGAATAATTATACATTTACGTGTATTTAGTATGGAGAAAAAATAATTACATAGATTATTTAAGCTAAAAGCATTATGGATTATGGGATTTGGTGATGATAATAAAAAATTACTTGTGGAGAACACAAAAGGGACATAACTTGTACTATAAAGTAAAATATATATTGACAGAAGTGCATAAATGTACACCTGTATTTTCTGCCTCTCCAGGTAATTGTAAATATGTATTTATACAGAGTCAACAGAGTCATGCAGAAATTGGGTGGGCACAGGGGAGACTGTCTATTTATTTTATGGGGATCTAATCAAAGAGCGAAATTAAAATTGACCCTGTACACATATACACTATCAAGGATGTAAACTTACCCATCCACCTTGATTTAATATCCAGCTGGCAAAGTGATCTTCTACATACTGCAGACAGTTTTCTTTAAGCTGTGATGCCACCGCACCACCAGCTCCAGCTAGCTGTGTGGCTTTCTTTGTTACATAAAACACCATGGCTAACTGTTGCCACCCTAGGCCCTCACCTACAATTGACCTTACTGTGTCCTTGAATGTACTATATGTCACCTGCCTGGCAATGTCTATTGCAGCTTGTGAGGGTTCTACTGACATTGTTAGCTGAAAATGAAACATATTTGCAATTATTTTTTAATGGTTTCCAAAACAAGATTTCAAATAAAAGAAGCTAAGCTGCTTTGCTGTATATTTTCTAGTAAGGACCAGAAATTGAACCAGCTGAAAGGTATAATATATATTTGTTTGTCATTAAGACATTAAGATCTATTTTTAGTTTCTCTTTTGCACTAAAATCTGTATAAAAAATGTAACGATACTAACCTTCTCATTTATTGTGTCTCCAAAGTCCCTGAAACAGTCCCGTATCTTTCTCTCCAGTTCTGTAAGGCCCTCACCTTTAATTATTATTATGGTATTAAGCATAATTTTATGGATGTATAAACAAGACCAGTTCACTCACAAACAAATAAAAGTCCAAACTTTATTATATAAATGAGTGATTGATCTTGTTTATACATACATAAATCCCTTAATAATGTTTAATTTTGTATGGTTCTTTAATATTGCAAAACTGCATTTAATTATCATACTTTTTCCAAGTCATGAATTTATTTTGCACAAAATTATTACGCCATTTATTCTGAAAGTAGTTAAGTTAGCATCATCTATCAAAAAATAAATTCATTTCAAAACAACTACGGTCCATGTCATTTTAACCACTCATATAAAAGTGTTTCCTGATATGCAAATCATATAAGCATTATTGTTTTATAGTGTGGATTAATTATATAAAATTGAATGCCACTTTTCATAAGTTTTGAGTGAATCATAAATCCTGGATTACACAACATATGAAGGACTAAGTTTTACATTCGGAAATTCCACTAACACTTTCTAAATGAATCTATAACATTAGGGGCACATGTTTAATGAATATAGAAACATTCTTGGCAATCTATGGGTAGTACATGTATGTTATTTATGAGGTGAGTTAATTACACAAAATAGTTACCATTCTGAAGAACATTGCTAGAAATGATGTTGTTAACTGGAAATTTTCTAAAAATTTATCCATAAGGTGTACATTTTCAATATATATAGAAACATAAAATAAATAAAAATATCATAAAAATATCAACACCCATTTTATTACTGAAAAATTGAATTCCCTAAAAGAAAATTAAAATACCCCATCAAATTAGGCCAACTTTTAGCCTTGTAAATAAAACGGCATTAAATGATAAAGAAATTATATGTCTTATACAAAGAAATTGTATGTGTCCTCAGTCAGAATTTTAAAAAAAAGTGTAATAAATCAGATAAAAAGTACAAAATGTGCAACCCATAACAAACAAAATATGTCTGCCTCCACATTTCCAACTTGTAGAAACCAGGATTGTATTAAGATTGTCCGTTAAATTAACAGTTTCCATTAAAATGCAATGTTGAAACTGAATTGCACACACATTTTGTGTTTGCTTGTATAGGATACATAATAATTATATATATTTATTTTATTGTTTGCTTGCATTGTATCAGTGACAAGTAATTGAACGTCAGTTTGTTGGACCAAAATAATCTTGGGCAATTAGAAGCAAAGCTAAAATGATTGGCTGATAATTGGGTATAATACACTGATCATTAATTAATACAATAAATTTCCATCACATTGTAAAAATAAATATAATATTAAGTTCCAAATAATCCTAGATCAAGGAACCAATAACATCAATTATAGGACTATAGTGAGATCAATTTGTGATTTTAATCTTTCATTGGTATGTAGACCTTTACAGTAAATTGTACAGGTTAAGATCAAAGAACACAAAATTGTTAACCTACCATCCCTCTCATCGGGAGATCTTGTCGGGGAGCTGACTTTACTTGATTCAGATATGTATGTATCTCCCATTTCAGCAATACGTGCAGCAACACGACTGATTTTCAGATCATCAATTTCATCATCTAAATCTGATTCTGGTTGGGATCTCATGTTTTGTTGAATTGACTGTCGCGGAGATCTTCCCCCTATGGCTCCTGGATGTTGTGGAGATCTTTCCCCTATGGCTCCTGGATGTTGTGGAGATCTTCCCCCTATGGCTCCTGGATGTTGTGGAGATCTTCCCCTTGTTGACAGACCTAATACAAACTATCTTATCTGTATTCTGTTCAATTTTTAACTGTTGTAATGTTTCATTCCATAGTACAAGTAAAATGTATATAGCAATTCTTAAAACATTAAGATAAATTTTGTTTTCTTGAGACTTTCTTAACATGTAATAAAAACCAAAGTAATTAACATTTAAAAAAAAATACTTATCCCTAGTTTTAAAACTGCAAAGAATATGTGCACAGTTTTTCTACCCACATTTGATGTAAGTAAATTTATCAATAATTCTAAAGGAACCACATATTTACTGTTAAATAATGACACATAGTATATTAAAATACCCATCTACTTATTTAAAGGATTGTCATGGTTTTTTTTGTATAATTACCTAATTATGGATTTCCTTTTTTTTTTCAAATCAGGAACAGAGAGCCATTTTTGACATAAATGTAAATGTTATTAAAAATATTGAATATTATTGCTACATTTATGTACAAGATTTTAGTTTTGTTTGTTTGTTTTAATGAAATTTAAAGCCACTTGAAGCAATGATTGAGCTATATCATTGTGTCCAGTTTTTATTTAGGGAGCAAGCTGGAGTAGTGGAAAAAAACTACAAGGTCAAACACACCCTGCCATCAGTGAGACTCAAACTCGCAACATCAGTGTTGACAGGTATATGGTTCATAGTACAATGTAGATGACATACTACCTTAACCACTCGGCCACTTAGGCCCTTAAGATTTTATACAAATATTAAAACTACAATTTACTTTAATTTTTGTGTTTGTCTTCCACCATTTTGTTCAAAATTCAATTTAATTATTTGTTAATTTGCCATGAAAGGCTACTAACTGCAATATGTTTAGCTTACACCTGCATTTTAATCATGTAGTCTACAGACATTGTTTTGCCGTAAACAGTTATTAATTGTGACTTTATGTTTTTTGTCACTAAAATTAAAAACTTTAAAATGAACTACCGTAATCACATCTAATGCACCAAAATGGTCACAAGTGAAATTATCAAGTGGAATATATTGACTAAGGCCATTAGCTGTCTCGACAGAAATAATACAAACAAAACTAGAGACTCTTAAGAGCCTGTATCACTCACCTGACTTACAAAAAAACTTTTTAAGAGACAAGACTTTTCTTGCAAATTTTGATATTAACTGCTAAAGAGTTTATGTGAAGATGCTGTTTCTATGAATGTTGCCATGTAGAATTTCCAATCAGCAGTAGGACAGTTTCTGAGAAGAAGCAGTTTTTATGTTTTTTCATATGTTAGTATGTCAAGTGATGTTCCATGGTGGCAGCAATCTTATATTTTGGATTGAAACAAACAACTCAAAATTGGTAGAGGACCATACAATATCACATATCCTAAAATCAGCTAAGCGGTTTGTGAGAAAACAAATTTTAAAATCTCAGCCAGTCAGAAAACGCAGTTGCAGCTCTGGCAGCCATGTTGAATTTCCCATCAGCTCGAAAAAAACTTAAAATAATAAGATTACTATCTAAGATTCACTTCTGCATTATTTGGTTAAATTGTGTGGAACTGAGTTTCAGAAAAGAAGCTGTTTGTATGGTTTTCCCATAGGGTCCTGTGATGGGGGCCGTCTTGGATTTTGGATTGACACAAAAAACTCAAACTTGTAGAGGACCATCTAAGGTACATTTCTGCAATATTTCAAATCAATCTGCCAAGCAGTTTATGAGAAGAAGATTTTTGAATTTCAGCCAATCAGAACACATTAATGACCCTGGAAGCCATGTTGATTTTGCAATCATTAAAATCATTAAAATCATTGATTTTATGTATGCAATGTATTTGCTTTGTTTGTCTGTACTCACATGTCTTAATGTCGGTTTTAAAAGCTCACCAGAGCTTATGTTATATGTATATAATTTTGTTATCATTTGTCTTACCGACTATAAATAAAATTTACTTGACTTGACTTGGCAATTGGCTCGAAAAAACCCAAAATAATAAGATAATCATCCAACCTTCATTTACATATTTATTTGGCTTCATTGTGTGGAACAGTTGTTGAGAAGAAGTTGTTTATATGTTTTTCCCATAGGGTCCTATGTTAAACTATGTCCTGCATTGGCCATCTTGGATTTTGGATCAGCACAAAAAACTAATACTTTGTAGAGGACCATCTAAGGTACATTTCTGCAATAGTTCAAATCAATCTGCCAAGCAGTTTATGAGAAGAAGATTTTTGAATTTCAGCCAATTATAATGCATTAATGGCCCTGGCAGCCATGTATTTGATCAGCACCAAAAACTCAAACTTTGTTAAGAACCACCCAATAAACATTCCTGCCAAGTTTGGTTCCAATTGGCAAAGTGGTTGTGGAGAAGAAGATTGAAACGTTAAAAGTTTACTGCCACTGACAACGACGGACGCAAAGTGATGAGAATAGCTCACACTGGTGAGATAAAAAACCCAAAAGATTTCAAGCAAACCTGAACCATCTGTTTCCAAATCACCAGGAGTGAGCTGTGACTTATGTATGTCATTTTCCACCTTCACCTCACCATCCTTTGTTTTGATTGTCCTCTCCTTTTCATCAACACTATAGCCAATACTAAATGAACTATTTCCTGGGAGCTGTACATCTTTTTCCTTTGATATTCCTCTGAATCTGAAACTATGTGGAATTGTACTTGTGGCTGTTTCAGGACCATTTTCTGTCATTGGTAGTGAAGGTCTGACTGGTTCAGATCGAGATTTTTCGTGTATTGGACCAATTTTAGGAAGTCCAGGAGACCTGGGTGATGTTATAGTTTTCGTTGTCTGATGATGCCTTCCTTTTTTAGTCTGTAACATATTTTCAGTAACATGAAGATGAAGATCATCTGCTCCACTAGGCATTGACAAAATTCTGTCATAAGTCTTTGTACTTCCATTGGTTCCTTGCAGATCTTGAATGTAATCTGATTGTGAAGCTGAGAACAACAAGCTAATGTTATTAGTAGTTTATGGCTATATCAATTTCATTGTATATTTTTAAAAGTTAAGTGCCAGATCAGGTACCATTCTAAATGTATTCAGTAACTGTTTTATATTTATGGACTAAATAATGTGTTTTCAATAAGTAGTTGGTTAACATGGCTAATATATGCTATACAATTTTAAATAATAATGCCTTCTAAAAAAGTGAGTACACAATTCTTTTATTGCATGTCATTTTCCACCATTTTTGTAAAACCCATTTAGGCTTAGCTACAGAATTTATCAGTTATTTACCACTCTAAACTTTACTTGATTTTTTTTCTTCACTTCCTGGTGGTCATGTGCAATGTTTTGCTTAGCTGCATCTTGTGACATTAAGATTTACCATTAAGAATTTGAGGGTCTAGAGGGGTGGAATGTGTATAAAAAGATCACAAAAGAAGTTTATCACATGCCAAATGGTCACTGAAAGGCTCTTAATAGTATATTTTGTGTATAACTAACTGGTTAACTGCATATATTTTTAATGACAATAACTTTTTTCAATTTTCGTTTTTCCATGTCTTCCAGACACACTACAAACAAATAAAAATACAGACAGTGGACTCCTACTCAAATGGTTAATGCTATATGTATAATATACTACCATATTATAAAAAGGTTACTCACATAAACTTCAATTCTTCCAATTAATAATGTATTTCAGCATTTATTTCACCATATTACTACATCATCACATCAGTTACCAAAAACACCTTACGTTTTTTTTTTCTTATGCACTATTTACATGTGTATAAACTATGAATAGTAGAGGGATATAAAAAAACGTGGTAAAAACAGGACCTTGACCTTTGATAACTACTGAATAAAACTATGGTATAAATGAATTGTTTTGTTTGCTTATTACCAATGCACTAAGTTCACATGAGTTCTGATCCCCGAGGTTAGTATTATACATGAGTTCGGATCACCTGAGGTTAGTATTATACACGAGTTCTAATTCCACGAGGTTAGTATTATACACGAGTTCTAATTCCATGAGGTTAGTATTATCCTTGAGTTCTGATCCCCCGAGGTTAGTATTATACATGAGTTCTAATTCCATGAGGTTAGTATTATCCTTGAGTTCTGATCCCCCGAGGTTAGTATTATACATGAGTTCTAATTCCATGAGGTTAGTATTATACACGAGTTCTAATTCCATGAGGTTAGTATTATCCATGAGTTCTAATTCCATGAGGTTAGTATTATACACGAGTTCTAATTCCATGAGGTTAGTATTATCCTTGAGTTCTGATCCCCCGAGGTTAGTATTATACATGAGTTCTAATTCCATGAGGTTAGTATTATACACGAGTTCTAATTCCATGAGGTTAGTATTATCCATGAGTTCTAATTCCATGAGGTTAGTATTATACACGAGTTCTAATTCCATGAGGTTAGTATTATCCTTGAGTTCTGATCCCCCGAGGTTAGTATTATACATGAGTTCTAATTCCATGAGGTTAGTATTATACACGAGTTCTAATTCCACGAGGTTAGTATTATACATGAGGTCTGATTCCCCGAGGTTAGTATTATACTGAGTTCAGATCACATGAGGTTAGTATTATACACGAGTTCTAATTCCATGAGGTTAGTATTATCCTTGAGTTCTGATCCCCCGAGGTTAGTATTATACATGAGTTCTAATTCCATGAGGTTAGTATTATACACGAGTTCTAATTCCATGAGGTTAGTATTATACATGAGTTCTAATTCCATGAGGTTAGTATTATACATGAGTTCTAATTCCATGAGGTTAGTATTATCCTTGAGTTCTGATCCCCCGAGGTTAGTATTATACATGAGTTCTAATTCCATGAGGTTAGTATTATACACGAGTTCTAATTCCATGAGGTTAGTATTATCCATGAGTTCTAATTCCATGAGGTTAGTATTATACACGAGTTCTAATTCCATGAGGTTAGTATTATCCTTGAGTTCTGATCCCCCGAGGTTAGTATTATACATGAGTTCTAATTCCATGAGGTTAGTATTATACACGAGTTCTAATTCCACGAGGTTAGTATTATACATGAGGTCTGATTCCCCGAGGTTAGTATTATACTGAGTTCAGATCACATGAGGTTAGTATTATACACGAGTTCTAATTCCATGAGGTTAGTATTATCCTTGAGTTCTGATCCCCCGAGGTTAGTATTATACATGAGTTCTAATTCCATGAGGTTAGTATTATACACGAGTTCTAATTCCATGAGGTTAGTATTATCCATGAGTTCTAATTCCATGAGGTTAGTATTATCCATGAGTTCTGATCCCCCGAGGTTAGTATTATACATGAGTTCTGATCCCCTGAAGTTAGTATTATACATGAGTTCTAATTCCACGAGGTTAGTATTATACATGAGTTCTAATTCCACGAGGTTAGTATTATTATACATGAGTTCTAATTCCATGAGGTTAGTATTATACATGAGTTCTGATCCCCTGAGGTTATTATTATACATGAGTTCTGATCCCTTGAGGTTAGTATTATACATGAGTTCTGATCCCCCGAGGTTAGTATTACCTCTTTAGTGGTATACTAGTATGCTTAACTCTCTTTATAATGACAGTCATTACAACAGAAATTTACTAACAGCAAATTCAGTTTATCGCCATAATGGAATAAGAACAAACATGGCTGCTGTAAAGAGGGTCCACTGTAAACAATTCTTATATGCCAAGTGCATTAAGAAAATATTTAAACTCACTAGCTAATATATGTACAAAATGAACTGAATGCGAAGACGTGGTCGGTTTAAAGGGAATAACTGGCATTAACATAAAATACACTTTACAATTTGCTGAGATTATTAAGTAGAAACAAAAAAAGTCTGAACCAAAAAAAAAAATATTCTGTATACTAATGTTAATCAATGTACCCACGGTTTATTTGTAATGTCATATCTGTTCAAATGCAACGTAAACCTAGCTGGACGTTCTTTTCTAAATACGAACAGGAAAAACAATAGTTGTCGATTGTTCAGTGGATTTATCAGTGAAAATTGATGGAGCTGTGCTGAGATATGGAGTTGGTGGCAAAACCGTGCATCTTGCTCATTTCGTTGATTTGTTGTGACAGAAAAAAGAAGGTAGTTTTACAGTTATGGCTATTGTGTGTATTTGAAATGATTCAAAACTAAAATTTCAAGAAACACAATTTTTATATATGCCTTTACACTCGCATTTAGTCCACTTCAAATTCGGCTATTTCACGTCATTCAGCAATGTGAACAATGAATCCAAAACTAAGTTTACTGTTAAAATATTTTCTTGTACGTTGTATGTATTTCTATATAAAATTAATAATTTCATAGTAATAATATACAGCTGCTTCAACTAAATAACTTTCATTTTAAGCGATACATTGCTCAAGATATTTGTGTCGCCATAATTCAAGTGTTCTGGCTTAATTAATTGTATGAAGCCGCAATATTTGTTTCTGTTTAGCAACAAAAAAGTAGTTCCCCAAAAGTCGTTCATCAAAGTATGAACGGATCTGGGAAGTACTATTTTAAGACCTTTTGACCAATCAAAAATGACTATAACATGTATAAAAGTAAACGAATGTAAGATAAGAATTATATTCAAAAAAGTTTTTTTATCTTCAATTTTTTTCTTTTTATCCTGAATATGATGCTATAATTTAGTAATAGATACGTAACCATTCTTACACATATTATCCTTGATTTGTTTAATATACATACTGGTATGTGTATCGACTTACTTTTTATTGATGTTTTGGGGGACTTATTTTTCTTGCCTTTCCTTGAAGTAATCCTTCTTATGGCACCAAAAAATCCTTTGTCAGTGGATCCGCTTAAATCAGTGCTTTCCTTTACTGTAGTATGCTTATCTATATGTTTACTTTGAGATTTTTCAAAGTCTGTTATATCTGTTGATTCCCAAGTCTCATTTGTTCTCAAGAGAATTTCATTATTTTCTCCACCGTGATGCTGTTCAACATGTCCTTTTCGGTGGGTGTGTTTTTCTTGTAAAATCTCAACATCATGGCTATCCTTTCGTTTTTTAGACCTTGCCCTTCTCTTCTTTAATTTCTTTTCTGTATCTTTAGGTGTTTTGTTTTCATCCAGTTCCTTTTTTTCTCTATCTTTACTCATTGCCCTTGCTAGTCTTTCTTGGAGGCGTTTAATTAAAGATTTCTTTTTGCGATCAGGAGAAAGGAAAGAGTCAGTGTCAGTGTCTGTATCTGATAAAGATCCAGATTTAAATCGTTTACGTTCTCTGACCGGTTCTACAGACCCCTTTTTTGACTCAGCTGGAGGACTGGGACTTACTGATTTTGATGGACTTTTTGATGAAGGTACTCTGCCCTCATCCTGCCCTTCTGCTGTTGTGATAGATTGTGGAATGGATAACTTTGCTGTAGGCACAGTTGGCTCAACTACTTTTACACTAAGCTGTATAAATGATGGTAAGCTACTGAAACGTTCATCATCATCTTCCACACCATCCATAAATGGAATATTATCTATTGCATCCACAGAAGCATGACTCAAAGGTACACTATACTCATCTCCAGAAAAGTTTTCACCTTTCATTTTGTATTCATCATCAAATAGTTCTGTTTTTATGTCTGTATCTTCAATCACAACTTGCTGATAATGTGGACTGAGGATTGGCAATAGTCCAACATCCTTTTTGTTTTGCTTCTTTAGAAATTCATTGAGAATTTTTTCAGCTTCTTTCCTGACATCCGTTGTGCTCTTTATCACATTCTGACCACTATACTTTTTCAACAACTTCTGACGTCTGATATGCTGGTCTAGCAATTCTTGCGCTTCACGGTAAGAGGGGCTCTTTTTCAATCCTGATGAAGATTCTGCCATTTTGTCAGCAACATTAGAACATTTTATCCCAAATATTTACCTAAAAATGAAAGGTATAGTATTATTATATTTGGAAAGAATCAAAAGTCTATTAAAAGTACTAAGAAACTCTCAATGGACATCAGCTACTATAGTATAGTACTATTAGTATATGTTTATTTACCAAAAGTTTCTGAGGAGTTTTTGTTGTACTCTTTATAATTTAGAAATTAGTCTTATACAAATATTTTTCCTAAAATTTACCACTAACTAATAGTAATGTAATCATGTAGGTTTTAATAGAAGTCATTAAAAAACTAGCTTCCATATTCACAACTATTAGAAGTCTTCATGTTCACAACTATTGCCACTGACCAAGGACACTCTATACTAGTTAGTATAGTCTGTCCCTGCATGAGTGTAGGACAAAATCCTCCCCGGACAAAATCCCTTCCATGTAATTTAGTATATGCGGACAAAATCACCCTCGTTAAATTTACAAGCCGGACAAAATCCCCCTGTAAAATTTTCAAGGTGGACAAAATCCCTCCCAGATATGATTTTTTAAAATGTTTTTGTTTAAAATGTTCACCCCGTACAGTCTCGAACATAAACAGAAAACCCTTAAAAAATGACCTTACATTTTACTAAAAAAACCCAGATATTTAATTACTTAATAATAATAATAAAAATTGTTGGTCTCATTTGCAGTGCTTAATTGTTGACTTGTTCAATAACATGTTTGTGATCAAACGAATTACTTAACAATGAGCAAAACATTCTCTATATCTTTTAGAAAATTGAAACAGGTATGGCTTAAACTAATAAGTTAAAATTTAGTAAAATAATGGTATAATTTGGTTCAATAACTTGAATTGTTTGTTTGGTAAATAAAAATGAAAGGGATCAAATTGCGCTGTTCCTTTATTTACACTTTACACATGTCGGGGGGGGGGGGGGGGGGGTGTCCCCCTTCCTGCACTGACTGACATAGGTTCATAATATAGTCGTGTTTAAGAATAACACTTGCAAGAAGGATTTCTTAGGATAACAAAAATCAGTCTTGAACTGTAATGGTTATCTCATATTAATTTAAATAATCTTTAACAGTA